>JAOXJK010000001.1:147444819-147458892 GCA_025774025.1 Xenus cinereus
TCCTTTCCTTTCCTTTCCTTTCCTTTCCTTTCCTTTCCTTTCCTTTCCTTTCCTTTCCTTTCCTTTCCTTTCCTTCTTCTATTTCTCTTTTATTTTTCAAGAAAACCAACAAACTATGATTCAGTGAAAAGTTGTATACAACAGACAAAGTAAACAGTAGACCTTGGTGAAGGAAATTCTGATGCGCCTGCAGCAGCACGGGCAGAAATCTGGAATTCTCAATGAAATAACACAGAAGAAGTGAGGGTAGAATTCTTCTTCGGTGTTTAACCTTATGTTTAACCACACAAGTTCAGAAACTGAGGTCTACTTAGCACTTTCTAATCTTCAGCCTGAGTGATTGCCTACATGGTGTTGGTTTCTCCTATCTTTGTCCAGCTGTTGAACTGCATTTTAAAAAGATAGCTAAAAATACATAAGTACTTTCCTAGCCCTTTTTCCATGTAAACAATTGCTGGAATCGTCACTGGGATACTATGTGGCAGAAAGAGGAGCAGGTGATCCTTGTCGTTATGAATAGCAGCCTGCATGACAATATCCATATGAAAACATTTTCTGTACTATGAGCTACTTCAAACACTGTTTGAGCATGTTTTCTCTTCGCAGCTTCGCAAAGTGCTTTCTTGTTTGCTTTGGAGATAAGGTAAACCAAAAGGAGTATTTGTGTCAGTAGCTTTTCATTTAAGAGAATACCAAGACGTTGTAAAAACATTCCTTCTAGTTTAGGATGTTTCTAGCGTATCTGTAATAAATTCAGCAGTAGAGAAGAGAGAAGAACATATCCTGAATAAGGTAGGATATTCTCTAGTACTTCGGCTTTTCCTCTTCCTTTAGAAAAAAAAAATCACAAAAAAATGAAGAGTATTCATAAGTATTCCCACTTTACTTTCTATCCAGGCTGGGGAGGACCAAGCTTGTTTCAGAGACAAATAAGATAATCTAACTTAAAAGGCAGTTCCCAAAGACTGGACTTGTAAAGCACCATTTCTGCAGTTGTTGAGGCAAGCAGCATGTTGGCCATCATTTCACTGACAACACTAAAAAGGCCTGTGCATTGGTCCAAGTGGGAAGAGCTGCTCCTGGTTTCCTTCCTTAGCTACGGGCAGCTCTTTGAACCAAACACCATCAGAGCTGGGTAGCAACAGAGATGCCTGGGGATGAAGGGACCTACGGGATGCAGCATCTTGTGTGCTCTGGCTTGTGGCCATTTCCCCAGAGCCAACCGACAGAGAAGCAGAGCAACCCATTGATCTCTGGCACCTTCGGCAATTTGGACAATGTTTTCCAATGTTTTCCTTGTCTTTTGATGAAGTCTCCGTAGCACTGCCTCCTCCTGCCCATGCCCTGTCCTGAGTGCTGCCCCCGCAGCAGCTAGTCCTTCAGGTTCCCAGGCTGTGCAAAATAGTGGTCAGATATTTAACAGGTAATATTTGGGGTCAAGCAACAGGGCCTTCTCTTCTCCACACCAGAGACCATAATCCAGAAACTCCTTCAGCCGTATGGTTTTAGCAAACGCCAGGGGATGCCACCACCCGCTGCTACTCAGCAGCTTCCAGGGCCCTTACAGAAGAGAAAGGCAGGCGTGCATTGGTGCAGAAGAAGGGTGCAGACAGGGCTGGGGAAGAGCTCTGGCTCCTCTCCCTCTGTCATGGCTCGTCGGCTCTCCTCCGCTCCGTAACACAACGGTGGCTGCTGCCGAGGTTTCCCTGGTCTGGGCCAGCCAGCAGGATAGGGTTGCACTGCCGCCCGTTAGCATATCAGCCTGTTGCCACCCTGATGCTGCCATGATAAGTGTCACCAAAGAACCTATAAATAAGTAACTAAGCTGCCTGTCTTATGCATCTTAATTATTCACGGGCCAAGAAGATAGGAAACTTTGTAGGTGGCCTTGCCTCCTCTGGAAGTCCAAGCAGTCTGTTCTCCAAACACTGAAAACGATGCAGCGGCACTTCCAGAAGCCAGCAGCAACCCGAGGCAGCACCATGCACATTAAAAACAGCAGAAACCAGCATCTCCAAGGGAGGAGAGGGGCAAGGAGGTTGAAGTCCATGTTAGGCCATTTCACAGCAACAGTGAGGAGCCCAAGAATCTGCCTTGTCATCTGGTGGGAAATGACTTCCACTAGCATGGAGATCTTCCTTGTGCACTGGGGGTACCTGCCTGGTTCCTCCCAGCCATAGGTGGGACTAGAGTTGACTATCTGTAGTTGATATAGAGGTGACTATATATCACTGATAGGTTACATAGTTTAAGAACAGCAGGATGCAACTTGGGAAAAGATGGGGAAGAAATATTAGGGATGATGTCTTGGTCTGTTGAAAATTGTGGTCATGCTCCCGAACCTCAGGAACTCTCCACATTTGCCCTCCTTCCCCGAGATGGAAGCATGGTGTTTTCCAAGCATTGGGACAACACAATCTTATCACTACCTACATTTTCTGTGGTGGTCTCAGGATTTAGTGTCATTGTACCACAGCCCTTGCACAGAACGCATTTCAGATTTACACAGTCATGATGCTGGTTTGCAGGTATAGTCATCTTGGAAGAACTGCAGATGCCCTGAAAAGGTGCCATAGCTGTTTGCTCATCTATTGCTGCTTGCTGGTGAATACAGATCAAGCACTCAACCCATGCAACATCTCTTGGTACTTAAGACAATGCAGTGTTCTCACAAATGCCTTTCAGAAGGCACCCTATAAGAATGCTCTAACATATATTTTACCAAAAGCATAAAAGGAAAACTCTGAATGGAGCTCACTAGTAATATATTTTAATGAAGCTATTTGAATTTTATAGCTCATAAGTGATTAATTGCCTTGAATACTTATAGTAAAAAGAGTTTGATCTTCTTCCCTCCACAATCAATAGTAGTTTGGCTGCACTGACTCACTGAAAGCAGGACTACTCCATGTTTTACCATGGACATTTATTGTATCCAAAGTAGTTCAGAAGGGAGAGTTAAGCAGATCATCTGGTTCCACTGCTGTGCTGAGAGATCAGAGGCAGCCCTAAATCACGCTGGTTGAGATGGCCTTATGCGTGTTTCTGAATACACCAGGCACTTCTAAGGGAGGAGAGGAGCGATCTTTGACATTTCAGTCAAAACACCAGCACACTGGCTATAGGAGGGAAGGTGAACCAGGATATTTTTAGGCTCAGGTATACCCTGAATTCTGTTTTTTATCTTTATTCTGAAAATTCCCGTAGTTGTGACAAACAAGGATCTTGGTGTAACATGTAACAGCCTTTCTTCCTTGGCTGTGGTCAATTCAGTAAGGGAAGGGTAGAAGTTACCACACTGTGCACGTGGGAGCATGCACCTGTGCTATGCTGAAACGTGGCTATGCCCAATCAAAACCTACAAAGCATTGTTTGTCACATTAGACACGGGCCAGTTGTCACGCTTCTTTCTTTTATTGGCCTTTAAAGATATCTACAAAGTCATTATAAATAGACCTTCTTCCATTCAAGATGGCAACTTCATCCTGCTGCTGAGGGATGTAATTTTCAATATGTGCACTTGAAATGCAGCCAAGTGGAAACCAAATGTCACCACCCAACTGAACAAGGACCACCCCCCCCTCTTTGCAAACAGCCCCCATAATATCACAGTGGGGGGCTGGGTCCAATTTCTTTCAGAGCCCATGTGGTACCAGCTGCTGGGGCACAGCTGGGCCTTCCCCAGCCTTTCGAGGCTGACACTCCCTGAAGGATGAGCCTCTTTGCAGCCTTTCTTCATTTCCTACATGTGGGCTTAATTTAAAGAATTTTTTATTCCACTTCTGCTCATAAAAAGTAATCCCCTCCCGGTATGCAGGCTGCATTCTGTGCATGAAGCTATTTCACCGCATGGTGAAGTAACCTTCCAGTTTTTCGTGGTGTCAGAAAGCCGACACCTCTTGGGTTTTTTCCCTCCTAGCCCCATCTATTGTTATTGACTTAACACTCCAGCTTTTGTGCTGAGTTCAGTATTTTATTTAGTAACTGATCCACACCAATTAAAATGTTGCCTGAATCCCCACCTGTCCAAAGGCCTGATTCTTCAAACCCAAGTGTAGGTCCAGCATGACAGCCTTCTTGCTCCAGATCAAAGGGGGTTGTAACCAAGGGACATTGCCAGGTTTGTGGTGGTGGTGTTATACTTCACAAAGTGGATTTAAGACCATAGTCCTGATGTAAGCTTTGAATGCAGTCAAAGAGCAAATCATTCAAATCCTGTGGGTTTTTTTTTTAATTCTGGAGAGGTACCTACTGACTTCTAATCTGTACCAATAGGAAAAACTATCAGCGGCATATTTGTGCTCCTCAGCCTTGATATTTTAATGGTTTGAGTCTATTTTTATAACCCAGAGGCAGAACCATGGTTTTCTGCTAAATGTGTTCTCATCATATTTATCTTTGCCTGCACTTTACCTAGCAGGAGAGGAAAACACCTTCGATGCTGCCCTGGCATTAGGACACGGTAACACTAAATGCGTGAGGAGTGGCACAGAGGAGATGCAGTCACCCCAACTAGCATTGCTTGCTCCCCTAAGTGCTTTCACTGGCCACAAAACACAGAAGAAAGAGCCAACGGTGCCGTGTGGGACCATGTGAAGCCCTGCACGCTTCCGCTACACCATGCCTCACGAAGCTTGTAAAGCACTTTGCATGCTTTTTAACAGGCCACTAATGGCAACTCTCTTGAGAAGTTCTAAATCAAAGTATTTTTTTCCATTTTATGCACGGCAGCATGCCATTAAAGCAAAATAAGGAGGTAGCAGCAATGTTGATGACTTGAAAAGAACATTCATGTTTTCTCTTGCACAGCACCAAAAGCACACGCTTTTGCGGAGATGATAAGATGCTGGTAGACCCTTTGGTGCTGAAGAAGAAGCTCAATAGGATGGCAACAGAGCAAGGGGCCTTTGCTGTTCTCAGCAGCCTGCTGCTGTACGTCACCGAGCTCGCAGCCGGCGATCCCCAGCTCAGCAGCAAGAGGACAAAATGGGCAGAAGGTAAAGAAAACAAGGTGAGTCATAACCAGCCATGTCCAGGTCCAAACAGGGGCCAGCATCCGACCAGATTTCAGCTCTTGAGGTCCAGGTTTCTAAACAACAATCGCGAGCCGTACACCAAGAAAAGAAGAGAAGTCGGCAAACTGGTCATTAAAGAGAAGCTGTGGGTGAGCAGGGCTGGTAACAGAGAGAGGAAAGGAGATGGAAAAGCCGCGGAGGAGGATGCAGACACAGCACCCAGCGAGAGGGCCAGGTGGAGCAGCGCCACTGGGAAAAACACAGTGAAGAACATCCTGAAGAAATTTTTAGCTGCTGAAGAAAAAGAAGCCAAGGAGAAGTCTCCCAGCTGGAAAAAGAAGGGGCCCAACAGCGGTTTGCCGAAAATAGTCAACAAGAGTTCAGTCCTGTCCAAACTGAAGGAGCAGTTTGAACAAAGCGCTCTCTGCTCGGCCGCAGAGGTGAAAGCGTCGCTCTTGCGCAAAGGTGAGAAAAAGACAAAAAACTTCTCGAGCAGAAAAACTATTCGTAAGCCCGAGGTCAGAGTGCTGCGCACGGCAGCAATGACAGCCACAGGCATAAACAACCCAGAGTCCCAATATTTAGTGTGCTCCACGGTCCCGGTGCCCAAACTCAGCATTGCTACCAAAATCAACCATCCCTGGAGCTGGTCAAAAAACAACACTGCAATGCAGCCTTTCGGTCATGACACACCAGTGAAGGAAAAGGTGGGGTCTGACAGAGACCCTGGTGAAAAAAAAACACCAGCAAATGCAGCATGGGACAGAGAGGACAAAGAAGAGTTATTGGTCGCACCCAAGGCCATGTCTGATGCAAAGGATCATGCTGAGGCTAAAATGGATTCCATAAAGCAAGGACCCAACTTTAACCTTAATCTAGATAGCTCTTCTACTACCTGTAAAAACAAAGCTCTTGCAGACTGCATTCCTCCCTCATCTGGACATAGTCTAGGCAGAGACAGGAATAACATGCCATCTGGGCCTGATACATTTTCACTATCAGGGGTTACCAATGGTGTGCAACACGTTAAGGAAGACATCCCACCTTCTAACTCACCTCCCTCTAGCACAGCTGAAGGATCTCATGAACAAAGCCTTCAGGATACAAAAATGGGTGAGATTCCTGAAATAACCATGTACGTATACAGTTCAGAGGAAGCTGACACAGAACTCACAGAGCCAGAAAAGGATGCTTTCTTTGCAGGCCAAAAATGTTTTCCAGAGCAGAAAGCAATGGAAAACTTTCTGCCATTTCACTCTCCAGGAGTTCAAGCATTTTGTGAAACTGAGCCTCCAATGGACGATTGGCTGCTAAGTGTCTTAACACCAGCTTCTGTCAAAAAGCCACCAATAGTCCAAAAAGAGGCACCAGGTTTAAGAGGAAGATGTTCTGAGGAAGCCAAAGAAGGAGTGAATTATCACAGTGAAGACAAAATATCCTCTACTTCTAGCAAAAATGATGGTGATGTCCCAACTATAAAAGAAGAGGAGAATAAAACACCCAACAGCCAGATGCAAAATGAATCCAAAACCAAGCACCCACAGCCTCCTCAAATGCCCAGCCCACAAAATAACTTTGGTAATTCCAGTCCTGACATATCAAATTCAGATGGAAATCAGACCAAAACCCCTCTCTCTTCAAATGAGAACCAGGATCAGAATGCTGGTGCTGCAGAAGAGCACATCTCTTCTCATTTGGAAAAGACACAAAGCCCTCTGCCAGGCGACCTTGTGAAGCACAGCTTCTACTTTGCAGATGAAGATTTTGGGAAGGAGAAATTATCTTCATCAAATGAAATGATGAATCATGCCCTGGGCAAGAGTACCTTGACTGACCTGGAGACCTGTCACAGTCAATCTAAATCTTTCATTGAGCGTGAAGAGGCCACCACAGATGAAATGCCCTGGCCTGACTCTGAGGCATGCCAGTCACCCTCATCAAACCCTTTACCAACACCAATGAGTGGGATTGCAGGACAAAGAATCCATCACACTCTTGGAAATCCCCCAGCCCTTCCACCTATTGATCTGGTGAGACGAGGAGCTGGTGGTGTGGAAGATGAGCATGCCAGCCATGGATGTGAGAAGCACCCACTACCCTCTTCAGATGAGCTGACAAGCTGTGGAAATGATACTATGGTGGAGAAGAAAACTGAGAAAACTGCATGTGATTTCAAGAACCAAATGCCATCTCCAAATCATGCAACAGAAAATGAAAACTCTACAGCTGAAGAGACAAATACGTGTCAGAGCATTGAGAATTATCTTTCACTTTCAACCAAGGAGCCAGGAAAACATGAAAATAAAACCGCGCTAGCAAGAAAGCCCCTATTCCTCATGGAGAAGAACCAAACACCAACTTCAGATGATACCATGAAGCAAGGAAATTATATGCTGGAAGAGAACCTGTTTCCTTCCTCAACTGAATTGGTCACAGACCAAAAGAAGCATGCAAAAGGTAGTGATAAATTCTTCAGACATAAAAACGATAAGCTCTTGTCATCAGATGATGACATGAAGCATGAGAATGATAAGATGGATACAGAGGAGAGAGAAGAGAGAAATGCCTTGCATAAATCTGAGGAGGAACACATATCCACACCAAGTGATACGATGGATCATGATAATTTTTCAAACGAGGAGAATGCTCATAGGCCTCAGACATCCCAGTTTCCTTCATCAGAGCATGATATCAACATTCAAGGAATGAAAAATACTGAGCAGAGTTTGAAATGTCTAACACCTTCAAGAGATTTTGTGAAACACGAACATGATCTGACAGTAGATGAAAACATCTACTGCAATAATAGGAAACACAACCTGTCTTTATCAAATGAACCAATGAAACATGCAAATGGCAGTGCAGAGGAAAGAAACATCAAGTCAAACTTCAAGAATTATTCAATGCCAACAAGAAATACATCAAGTCAGGACAATAAGACCACTGATGAGGAAAAATTCCCTCCTAATTTGAAAAAAGAACTGGTGCAGCATAAAAAGGTTGGTGAAGGAGAAAGAAATACTTCATGTGATCCTAAAAATCAAACACCATCACCAAATCCATTGGTGAAGCAAGACAATAAATCATCCCCTCTGGAGACACAGAAGCAGATGTCACCACGTGACTTTGTAAAGCCTGAAACTAAGGCAGCTGAAAAAAAGACTAAACACACCTCTGAGAAGCTCCAGTCAACTTCTGATAAAGTGCAGAACCCTCAAGAAAGAAGCTTTTCAGGAGAGAGGAAGCAAAAGACACCAGCAGCAGAGGACACCGGGTCACCTGAAACAAAGGCTGTGAAAGAGGATAACAAGCGCCAGCATTCTGGGAAGTACCAGCTACCTCCTTCAACAAAATCAGCAAAGCATGAGGAAAACACTCCTGAAGGAGACAAGGAGCAAACAAGATGTGAAGATTTTACGACAACTGATACAAATGCTGCAAAAAAGAAGAACAAATTTCCAAGTTCCAGGAAGTACCGATCCATATCATCAGAAATATTGGTTACACCTCAAGAAATAAATACCACAGAACAAAAGCAACAAACACCACCTTCTGAAAGCTTTAAGAAGCCTGGTGCTAATGCTGTAAAAGAAAAAGATGAAGGTCCAAACTCTGAGAAGGCACCCTCTTCAAAGAAAGTGGTGAAGTCTCGAGAAAAAAGTACTTCAGGAGACAGAAAGCAAAAGACACCAGTGGCAGAGGACATTGGGTCAGCTGAAGCAAAGGCTGTAAAGGAGGATGATGAACACCAGTGTTCTGGGAACCATCAGTTACCTTCAAGTAACTCATCAAAGCCAGAGAAAAATACTCCAGGAGGAGAAAAACAAAAAACTGTACATGAAAGTTTTACAAAGCCTGATGCTGTAAAAGATAAAAGCGAAGATTCAGGTTCTGGGATGTGCCAGTCCCCATCTTCAAATTTGCTGATGAAGCCTCAAGACAACAACACCACAGCCAAAAAGAAGCAATCACCACCACCACCCAATGAAAAAACAACGTATAAAACTGGTAGTGCAGAAAAGAGGAGTGGACCTGAGAGAAGAGAAAAATACCAGCTACACTCTTCAGTTCAATCAGAGAAGCACAGCAGTGATGGCTCAGGAAAGGAAGGCCCAGTGGGTGATTTCAAGAGCTATCAAACTCCATTGCCAAGTGATGGCATAAATTGTAAAAGCAATACTATCCCAAAAGAGACCAGTTTGTCTAATACAGAGAAGCCCCCCAAATCATCCTCATTTCTTGTTCCATCAAAAGATGAGGAAAAACCTGCTGGAAATAGAAAAAGACAGCCTGGATTTAAGAAGTACCAAGCACTCTCATCAAAGAGTTTGGTGAGGCATGAGAAAGATGTTGCTGAAAGGGAGGGGAGCTGGCAGGCAGCTGGCAAAACAAATGAGAGAAAAGCAGAACTGGAGGAGTGCTCTAAAGCAGCGTCATTCTCAAAATACACAGTGGAAAGCTACAGTGAAGGACCCTTAGATTCATCTTTCAAACCATTGATCATTAGAGTAAGTGACACATTTAAGCATCACAGCTAAAAAATATGGCTACAGCTTAGGCAAGAACTTACAACTGATTGTGCCATCGATCCTCTCAATCTTTCTTTTGTTCTTTACTCTCCAGGGCATTATATTATCATTTTTTAATCACAAGGACATTGATGTGCATCTATCTGAGCTGGGCTTTTTTTCTTTCTTAAACATTAGACTGAAGACATGAATTAAATTAATCACTGTAAGTGAATTAGCTAATCACTGAATTAATCATCAGTTTATAAATTAAATATGAGCAGGGCTTTGAGATCAGCGTGAATTCAGCTCCGCTCCAGACTCTCCTTGCTAACTAATGGGTTTTGTTTGTAACAAAGACAACTGTTCAGGGTGAACTTTATTTGTATTTACTTATTTTAATGAAACTCCACTAGTACTTTTTCCAGGAATGGTGGTAGGCAGTGTCAGTTTTAATTACGTCAAAAAGAGCTTGTTCTGAGCTCTGCCTTTTCACGTATTAATGGGAACTGTTGATCAATTGCTGCACTGAGTGATGCTGTTAGTAGAGGTAGTGAGGGAGGGAGGGGAAAGCTTCATTTATTTGCAGAAAAGGTCTCAAAGAACATTGATGCTACAAGAAGATTTACTGTGAATGCAAATGTTCAGCCTCATTAATATTAATATTGGAAAAATAGTAATTTAACTTCCTCTGAAGCTATTTGCGCTTTGGCCATACACTGTATGCGCTATTGTTGAAAAGATGCACCATTTCAAGGGGTTCTTAATTACTGCAGATTGAACATGCAACAAGTGTAAGAGCTCAGAAAAGCCTGACACTGAAGGGCCCTGAGGACCTCTCCTGAGAACAATGTAAGCCAGAAAGACTCGACAACTTGCCAGGCCAATTCAGCTCTTCCTGGGACATCTGTCCCACTGAATCTCAAGGCACACAGACATGAGGCAGGTGCCGCAGATCACATTTAAAGTCTTAGGAAGTGTTTATTTTGCAACGCAATGTGAAACGGAGCAGTAAGAAGCAGCCAGTGTCACTGAATCCTGCTAAGGGGTTATGATTTTTTTGTGTGTTTACAGTAATAACGGCTTCTGCACAAAGTTTGCATGTAACGACCGTTGTTTTGGAGAAGTGAGGACAGAGTTGCTGCCTTGGGTGGCCTAGCAAAGCGGTGAGAGACAGAGAAATCTTACAGCACCACTCTCCCAAACGCCACTTTAGCTTAGTGTCGTAACCACACATTCAAGTTAAAACTTACTGCCGAGGAACCCCAGAGGCATATCCTAAGGACCCACCTTCACAAAGTTGCAGAGCTATGCAGAAAGAGAGGTTTTATGCAAATGAGGTCCTGCTTCCCCGTGGCAGTGAGTTCCCTTCGATTTTTAAGATGCTCTCCGTGACCACACTCCATGCAGCTGAGGGCTGGCCGTTCCTACAGCCCAGGTTGGCAGAGTGCCCCGACCCACTGCCAGCAAGGGAACGAGGACAAGAGCAGGCTGGCAGCAAGCTGAGGTCAAACCCGTTTGCCAGCACAATGCACACAAGTCACATACATGACAACTGGGCTGGCCCGACTGGGGACACCACCGGGAGGAAGAGGGGGCATGAACATCACATGCCCTGATGGTTGAAGAGGTTTAGACTTTGATTTCTTTCCCTTCATTTTCTTTTCCTTTCCTTTCCTTGGTATTCCATGCCAAGAATTAGGCTTTCTGGCATCTGGAGCCTCACAAAATGAAAATCACATATGTATATCACACCGATCCTCAAAACAGAAGCTAAACAGAATTTACTGGTAGTACAAGACTGCCCTTCTGTGCAGAGGTGTGCTTCACCTGCTGCTTTTATGAGCTGGCAACCATAAAGGCCACTTTGTACTTAACCTAAACTGTAATTTACATTTTATTGTCCATGATTTCATTTCCCATTTGAGAAAAGCTCTTTCAACATAAAGCTTTTGCACCAGACTTGAATAGTAAATTCTCTATTAGCTGTCTTCTCCTGCCAGCACAGGAGAAGCCGCTTTAATTATTGTTTTTCTAGTCTTTTAAAATAAATTTAAAGGTTTGGGGGTTTTTTTAACCTCTTATTCACACCTGGAAAGATCAGTACCCTGTCACAAATTAAAGGACTTCTGTCTGCCAGATATTAAGCAGGTGCCCGCCAGGAGAGCTACCCAGTGTGTACCAGGAGGCCCTCAATTCTTCCAATTTACACCTGCAATGTCTATTTTTCTCAACAGAGATACAGCAGTAAGAGACTCCAGCACAGCACCCTGTGTTCAGGACAAGTCAGGCAGAGTCATCTTGTGGGGTTAAATTTTAGGTTGCTGCATGCCTTAATCTCTGCTGGTAAGACATAAATCATCCACCCAAGTCACCTGACTGCTCCTCCCTGAAGTGCACTTAAAACATGACAGAGATTTGCATTAAATGCCTCCTTAAGGGTAATGCCTCACATAAGCAAGTCACGGAGTTTCACTTCAGGAATTAACACAATTAATCCTCCGGGAAAAGGAGAGAGTGAGGCCATACTAATTCCAGTGGCGATGGCTAGAAGAGCAGTAGAAGACTGGTGTGACTTGCAGTCAACAGCCCCAAACAAGCCGCTCCAGACCATGTTGGCAGGAAATTTAGCACTGGTGAGAAGGAAAAAAATGCCAGATATGGGTATTTCAGAAAGAGCAAGAGTTCAAGGAGGAGTACACAGATCTACATCAGCTGTACCAGGAAGTGTGCAAATGGCCAGGCTCGAGCACTGGTGAGACCCTTGCCCAGGGGAGATACACAAACAGAAAACAAAGTTTCATTCCCAGTCTCCAGCGGTCCTTCCCGGCCTCCTTCACTCCAGGAGGAGAGGCCCTGTCCCTCTACTCTCCTTTAAGCACATTTCCCACCCTGCCACAGGAGAGGCAGCGTTGGGAGCCCTCCCAGACTGCTATTTCACATTGACGGGTGTAATTCTGTACACTTCTGTCCTCCATCACACTACAGCCCCCTGTTTTGCCAACATGCAACTTTCAAGGCAAGCATCTCGGGAACCTAGTTGGAGGTGTCCCTGCTGACAGCGGGGAGGTCAGACTAGATGACCTGTGGAGGTCCCTTCCGGCCTGGACCATTCTACGATTCTATGATTCTATGATTCTATCTCTCAAGGTCACCAAAGGCATTAGGTCCTTAGCCTGCACTAAATATAGAAGGAATTTTTTTTTTTTGCAGTTTTAGTAATGCTTCCTTAAAGCCCTGGCTTAGCTATGGATACAGACAATCAAAACCAGTCCAGCCACACAGAAAATAAAGAAAAAACATAGCCCAGGTATAAACAGTTTTGCAACGTTACCTCTCTGTGGTGACATAGTTTAAAATTTCAGATTCTTATGGAATTGACCTCTTACAGAGAGAGATTTTTTTAAGGGGACTGGGCAAAATGAATGACAGTGTCATTTTCCCGGGCACAGCCCTTTGCTTTGGCTTCTCTAAAGTGTAGTTTTCCAAGAGTTTTTGAAAACCTAAATAAAGGAGGTGTTTAAGGTTTTAAGACTCTAAGCTGGACCTGGGGCACCTGAAGGGTCCCAGCTGAAGAGGCAGGTCTGAGGGGGTTTCAGTGGTAAGTGGTGTGGTAGAGTTCTGGGCAAGCAGAGAAGCCAGGCAGGCTCGCAGTAGCAGTCGTCATTAAAGTCTTTCAGATTTTTTATGTCTTCTCTAATTAAGCCATAGTAAAATCTCCCCTAGCACCTTACATCAGCAGGACACCTCTCAGATGGGCTTAGTGACATGGGATTCACAAAAGGATTGGCTTGGGGTGATTTGGATAGCCAAGCACGGCCCCAAACAAACTGCATAGTGGTCCCTTTCCTGCAGTTGAAGAGGTGGCCCTCATCTCCAGCAGCCCCATTCATCCTCCCCCATTTCTGACTGAAGGACAAACCTCTGCCTTTGGTGCCCAAACTCAGCACTAGATCAACTGCCCTGGGATGTGCCTCACTCTCCTTCCATGTCCTGCAGTAACACAGCCCTCGACTGAGGCACCTGAAGCCAAGCAGGACAAACCCGGGCCTCAGAGTCCCAGCTTTGTAAAGAGACTGCCACTTTCTCTAAAAGTTTCATAAAGTGAATGTGATGCCCACATTTCTCAGGCTTCAGACACCGAAAGAGTTCAGAGGGAGCAGGGGAAGGGCTGAGAGCTCCCTCTCCCTCCTCAGCTCAGAAGCGCTAAACTGTGCTGGATGGGCCTTGTCTCTACAAAACTGTAACAAAGAGCTCCCGCTTACTGATTTCCTTTTTTTTATTTAATTGAAAGAGTGCATATAAAGCATAGTTACTCTCAGCAAAAAGAGCCCAAGCCCTGAGAAGGTTTAGCAACTGGAATAACTGAGGCTAGTGCTATATCATGAGAGATGACCTGTCCACATCAAAATGAAGAAATCATAGAATCATAGAATGGTTCGGGTTGGAAGGGACCTTAAAGTTCATCAAGTACCAACCCCCCTGCCATGGGCAGGGACACCTCCCACTAGACCAGGTTGCTCAAAGCCCCATCCAGCCTGGCCTTGAAC
>JAOXJK010000001.1:147478050-147490596 GCA_025774025.1 Xenus cinereus
CAGTAATTTGAGCGGGACCACCCTCCTGCAAGAGAACCCTGCCGAAGCACAGGATTTTCCCACCAAAAAAAAAAAAAAAAAAAAAAAAGAAAGAAATATTATAAATTACGTTTTGCTGAACAATCACAAACTTTTACAACCCTGTGATGGCAGTTAAACCAAGTACAAAACTCTGTATTTTTCCCCTGCTGTTGGAGCTGAACTACTTCCACGTTTCTGTGTGGGTGATTGCCTTTGATCCCACAGAGAGGAGGTAGCTTGCTCGAGGAGTGTGCTGGGAGGGAACAACTGTTGATCTCCCTTATGAAATCCCATCTGTTGTCTTCAGCAACTCTTACTCGCTGGCTGAACAAGATAATGTTTCTCCGGCAGTAGCTGTAATTTTCCAAGCACTTTTCCTGGGTGCAAAGTCAGAACTCGATTCAAAAAGGACCAGCAGGGATATAATTTTGCCCTCTCCCTTCTGTTACGCAGTGTGTTATGAATTAGGCTGCTGGCAGTCAGGTAGGGCAGAGTCCATGTGGTTTTCAGGGATTGTTGGACACATCTGAAGACAAAGAGCCATGCGCTAATCTTAGAGGCGGGTTCTGGAAATAATGGGGAAGCCTTTTTTGGGTATCATTACTCCACGATTTTGACAACCTGCCATTTATTATTTAAATCATATTTAAATGATCGTTACTTTAAGGTGGAAACTAAGTCCACAGAAGCTAAAGTTAGTAATATTTCAATGTTACAAAGCATCGACTTTAATGGATTATTTGGAGAAATTAAAGGGAAGAGCGTGAGGATTTGGGGGTAAAAAAAGCCCAAACCAACCAAGTGAACTTAAAATACCAACACAACCACCTCTTCTCCTTGGTGATGGGGAAATTCTTCGGGTTTGAAGGGCTGTACCCGAAGCTGCTCCTACCCTATGCTAGCGAGACATCTCCCTCGCAGTAAAATATTTGCATTTTTAGCAAGACGTTAGAGGAGCGTGAAATACACAAATCTAAAGCAGTACCAGAACAGATCCACCTCTGTTCCACCGAGCCCCTGCCGGGAAGGAGGGGGGGAGGGGGGGGTGTCGAGCGGGGAGGAAGCCGCCCCTCCGCCACCCGGCTCCGCGGAGCTGCCCTACCCGGCCGCCCGGCCCCTGGCATGGGAGGCGGGACCCGGCGGCCGCCCCCGCCCCTCGGAGAAGGGGGGGGCGGCAGGAGAGTTGAACTTGGGAAGCCGCACCGTATGGGGCCGCGGCGCTGCTCGGCCTGAGGAGAGGAGCCCACCCCGCGGCCGGGAGGCGGGCGGGGGGGGGAAAGGCCGAGCGCGGACGGCCGATGGAGAGGCGAGAGGACGGGCGGGACTGGGCGTACAGGTAAGGGCTGCCGGCGGCGGCGCTTCTCTTCCCCCGCCCCGGGCCCGTGTGGCGGGCGCCGGCTCTGAGGCGGGTGCCATGGCAGCGAGCGGCGCCCCGGAGGGTCCGACGTGCCCGCACCCCTGCCCGCCACCCACCGGGGCCGCCTGCCCGCTCTCCCGGGGCGTGTGTGTGTGGGGGGGGTGGTCACATTTAAAAATACCGCTTTTACAACTTTCCTGTGAATCCGCGGCGCTCTGAGGGAGGGAGCGAGGGAGCGAGCCGGGAGCGGTGACTCGCAGCGCCTTGCAGAGAGTTTGTGGGTTTTTTTTGGTTTGGTTTTGTTTTTTTTTTTTTTTTTTTTGGTAGTCCCTTACAACAGCCTTTCCCCCTGTGCCGGTATCGTACCGAGAGGAGCCGTGCCGGAGGGTGAATTTGGAGCCGGTTGTCCCGAGGAGAGCGAAAGGTTGCTGCCGGAGCGAAAGGGGGCTGCGGCCGAGGGGGGCGGCAGGAGGCCGGCGGGAAATGGCCGCCTCCCCGGGGGGAGAGCCCCGGCGCCGGCCGTTAACGTACCTGGGGGGTGAGGGAACCGCCGCTACCGGCCGGCAGGTTAGGGAAGGTAACTTCCTTAAAAACCCTGCTTCCCGACTCTCGGTTTTTTCTGCCTACCTCAGGAACGGAGTTCGGCATGGCATTAATCTCTGCTTGCTGCCTGGACGGTCGCAGTCATTGACAGGAGATGTGTTTTCGTGGCGGTGTTAAGGGGTTTTTTTTCAGTGTTTTCACGTTCCCCCTTCTTCATAGAAACCCGTATCGGATGGTTCAGTGTTTTTTACGCCTGTGTTTTGTATCAAATTTGATGAGTACACGAATACAAAGGTGACTCTTCGAACTGCCGATTAGGTAATACCAATTTGAGGTCTGAATATTAAAATGTTCCTCTTCTGATTCACGCTTTACTACCCGTGACAATCCCGTGAGCCGGAGTTTACCCAAGGCCGTGCCGGTGCCGCTCCATGGGCAAACTCCTTCTCCATAAATGAAATCATAGAACCATAAAGTGGTTTGGGTTGGAAGGGATCTCTTAAAGATCATGTTCCAAGCCCCCTGCCACGGGCAGGGACACCTCCCGCTAGACCGGGTTGGATTTTAAGCCTCGATGTCTGTCTTGCAAACTCTTCTGCGTGGACAGACCCCTCTGCCTGTTTAACTTCTAGGAAGCCTATGAGCGCTCTGTACTCGAGTGATAACAGCAGGTATAAAGCGTCCCGGGAGGTTGCCATAAATCCAGTTTAGCAAGGTGACTTGATGTATCAAGCTAAAACAGAATCTGAAACTCCCATCTGTGCTGTGCTGCCCGAGATACTACGATGTAACACTGAAAAATTGTTGAAGATAACAAAATAAGCATTTTTGATACTACATATGAAGAAGATTTGTGTTTTTTCCTAACCGTTATACTTTTATTAGGATAATTTCAGACATAAGCCCTTCTAAAAAATAATCTTTGTAACTTGTTCTTTTTGTTGTCATTTTTCTGTGCAGAGCTGTGTGGAAAGTGAGTTCAGGCCACACGTGAGCTGTTGTGCTATACCTTCATAGACTCATAGAATTGTCTTAGGTTGGAAAGGGACCTTTAAGATCATCTAGTCCAATCGTCAACCTAACTCTGATAAAAAAACATCACTAAGCCGTGTCTCTAAGCTTTATGTCAACCTGTCTTTTAAATACTTCTAGGGATGGTGCCTCAACCACTTCCCTGGGCAGCCCATTCCAATGCTTAATGACCCTTTCAGGGTAAAAATTTTTCCTGATATCCAATCCGAACCACCCCTGGTGCAACTTGAGGCCATTTACTCTTGTCCTGTTGCCTGTGACTTAGGAGAAGAGACTGACCCCCCGCCTCTCTACAACCTTCTTTCAGGTAGTTGTAGAGAGCAATAAGGTCTCCCCTCAGTCTCCATACTTTTCAACTGTTTGTATTACGGAGGGAAATGCCTCCCGGACTTCTGTCTGGTCATAATTTGGGTCAATTTTGCACATGACGGATCCTTTGCTCCAAAAACTCTGAAATTTCTGAAAGCAGTGAAATCTGTAAAACTGTCTGAACAGTGCATGTTTAAATTCATTTACTTAAACAGCTTTGATATGCTAAATGGAGTGTACTAGTTTGTGTAAAGTAGGTTTTTGTTGGGAGGAGGGAGTTTTGAGCTGCTTTTAGAAATAGCAACTGGAAGTTATTTAAAGCATACTTGCATATTTTTTTTCAGCAGTAGGTATGCAGAAGCATTTGTACAAGAATTCTTTTTTATTTTGTAGGGTTGATCCATATGGGTTTGAAAGGCCAGAAGACTTTGATTATGCGTCCTACGAAGCATTCTTTTCCAGATACCTAGTGGTACTCACTAGAAGAGCAATAAAATGGTCCAAGCTCCTAAAGGGGAAGAAGAGTATACAGAAGAGTTTAAAAGGTGAGCTGTGTGTCTATTTATAGCTAAAAGTGGATTATGTTTGAACCAATATAAATTGTATTAAATTGGTTTGCATTTTTGAATGTTAAATACTATTTTTGTCTTCAAATGAAAAACAGTAGTATAAACAGTAATAATACATAAGCAAGTATGCTGTTGTTAGGGGGACCGTTGATTTGATTTAAAGCTTGCAAAGGAGTAATCCTTCTTTGTCATACACTATAATATCTTCTTACATCTGTAACCCAGAGATTATGGCCACTGGCTCTTCAAGATGCTGTTTTACAGCTGTTTGTTGCATTGTACCCTGCTCCGTGCTCTTTAAAAAGACATGAGATTATGTAAAAGACGCTGTCTTGAACCACAGGGGTCAAGATGTTAGGGTGCTCAGTTGTTGACTCTTTGACATGTTTTTAGATTGCTGAGACTTTCTAGCTCTCCTTATCCTTTTGTAAAATGACGTTTACTGCACAGCTGAAAAGGTCTGTACTAAGAACTGATGCTAAATGCCTTATGAAATGAGGAAAGTAAAATTAATATAGGAGCTAATGCAACATTGGATAAAATGCTCACGGACCTGTTAATGGCTGCTTCAAAAAGCAATAAAACCTCTAGTAATATTTTGTCTTGCAAGAGGGACAGGGAGAAGTAAACGGAGGGAGTCGGAAGGTGGCAGGGAATCCTTTGAGACTGAAGGAGGATTTTTTTCCTCCTGCTCTTCCTCTGGGTTATTTCATATAAGCATCTAAATTTTCCTCTCTGCTCTTAATGATGCTATTCGGCTTGCTTTCTCTTGGGAGTCTTTTGGAGCTGGGCGCAGTTCTCTGTAACTATGTTAAAGCAAAAGTGAGTAAAACTAAGGAAAAGTTCATCAGGCACTGTAACATAGCTGAATAGTTAAAGCTGTGCTTCAGGTGCAGACTTGGACTGCTAATTCTAGTGGTTTTGTTGGTTTTGGGTGGGGTTTTTTCTTGGAATCAAGAATGGTGTGATAACTAGTGAGACATTTTAAGTATTACAGTGTATTTATTGTATGGATGTCCATTTTAAGGCTGAGGAATCCCAGAAAATGTAGGTTTGAGCTAGAGCTCCAAGATCATATGCTGCTAACTGTAAAGTAGCTACTTCCACTCTCTTCTTTTTCTTCCACACATAAAGAAGCTTTTGTTTAGGGCATCAAGTTTGAATGTAGTGATAGCAGTACAGTATTTTGAATTAGTGAGGATTTTGAGATTCTGTGGAACTTAGTCTTCTAGTTGTTGTGGAAAAATAATCTCAGATTTTGATTAATCTCCTTCTTCTCTTAAAATGCGCAAACTGCGACAGTGGCAGCTTTTAGCAATTTCTGTGAGTTTGTTACATTTCTCTTCCCTTAAGTGGTCTGTTCCAGCATTGTAGGCACAAAATGCTGCTGTGATACAAACAGTGTGAAGGACTTTTGGTCTTACTTTGGAGACAAAACTTTGACCAAATCTCAACTTGTCCACCAGGCTTCTGAACCGATGATCATGCTGCCCCACCAGCCACGTAATGGCAATAACCATTAATGTGGTTTTAATCCTCTCCAACAGGCTACTGTTTGTGAAAAATGGGATACCATAAATCCACCAAGTGGACACAGGCAATGGTTCTTGACTGTTGCAAGCCCTTGTGGGCTAGTGCGTCAGCTTTGACTTTACTAACTTTGGCTAAAGATTCATGGATTTGTAGACTATGCATTCTCATGTCTATACGTAATATGTAATTCTAAGGAGAGTGACTGGGATAAATAATGTTGAGGAAATGTAATCTGAGTGTAAATTCAAAGTTATTACAATAAGCCTCCCTCATTATGGTCAGCTGATACCTCAGAAGATGAGAGCAACAAGTTCACCTTTACAATTACCCAGAGTTATGTAAGCAGTTGTTTAGGTGTGTGCTTTATCCTGCAAGATGATCCTGCAGGGATTTCCTCGCAGGCAGTCAGAGAGCAGAAGGTCTGCCTGGTGATACGCTGAATTTCACTCTTTCAGGACCTGATTTGATTTCATTGCTCTGAAGCTTTGCTTAGGAGCTGCTGGTTCTAATGAACTTCCCCTCTGCTGCAAGTGAGCCATAAACTAGAACTGAGAAGAGTATTTGATTTGCTGCTTCCCCCTGAACGCAATAGCTGTATTTGCAAACCCATATCCTTATTTTGAGTTCTGCTGAGGCCTTTTCTAAATGCATCCTGCTGTGAGGAGATGTGAGAGAGTCATTGTGCATGTGGTATCTCAGTAGCTCCGCGCCTATTTGTCTTTACACGTAGAGAAGGTCATAATTCCTGTCTGGGTGAACAGGAAGAAGTGATGACTTGTGTTAATTTTCCAATTTGGAAATGTGGCATGTTCACATGCTACTGTGTCTGCCTCACATCCAGGGTGGTATGTATGTGTATAATTCTGTTCCACTGTAAAGAAGAATAATTAGACTACGTTTTAACAATGGTAATTAAGCAGTGTATCCTGTTGCTCTGGATTATAGCCTTCCAGCAGGGTGGGTCATGGGAATTTTGGCTGATGGTTCCTTTTGCTCATTCTCCAGTCTCTTCCTTTTTGGTATTTTTTCCCCCCCTCTACCTTTGGTTATCTTCACTGTCTGCTCTGCACATGTGAGTTTTCAGACAGCATTCAGTTATTTGCCTCTTGTCTTTCTCTGACGCTACTGAGATCCTCTTAAGTTTTTGCTTTTCTCCATTCAAGCCTTTTGGTCTCTATGGGACCAAAAGACAGCTTTCTGTTCTGGCTTGTTTACAGGCGGGTAACAAACTGACATAATTACCCAAAGTAGCTTAATTCTAACCAGAAATGTGCTGTGTAAAAGAATTCGGCGGTAAGCGTATTAGTCAAAACTAACCAGTAGCAAAAGGTGCTTTCTAGTCTCTGGGGCTGATAAAAATACAGTGAAAGGTGAAAGTAATGGTATTTAGAAAGTCAGATTTTGTGTTTGACTGTAACTTGAAAATTTATGGCACAGATCTTCTTTGTTTCTTCTTTGATGCAGTTGGAAAATAAGCCTCTTAATTCCTTATTGGATGCTCTTTTCAGCTCTGTCATAGAATTTTTCCTGTAGGATCCAAACTAGTTTTCTCAGCATTCAACAGTAATTATTAGTAACTGAAAAGTTCAGAACACTTCTCAAAATCGCACTCTTTCTTCATATTTTATATGAGATAATTTTTGTTTTCAAATGGGGTTTTCCTATATGTACTTAGTCTGTCTGTGGTGTAGAGTGAAACAATGTCAATGGGAGGAAAATATAAATACAACTTTATCTAGAGTCAGAAACATCCAGAATTCTCATATTCTACTATTATACAAGGACAGACAGGTTTAAAGTGATTTACTTATTTTTAGATCTTGTTACTATAAGTAGTGGCCAATATGGGAAAATGTTTTTTTTTTCTGCATATTTTTCTCTTGGATTTACTTTGGGTATTGTTAGCACTTTTAGACTACTTCCCTTTCATGTAACTGCTTTTTCTGGTAACAAGAAAAACATTAAAAAATATGACTCTAAACCTCTGTAAACTGGCACTGGATATCAGAGGTAATAAAATTACTGAGGCTGCTTTTGTTTGCTTAAAAAGTTAAAAATTGATGTTTCACATTTCATTAATGAAGAGGCAAAAATTTCAGATAAAGATATTTATTACATGTGTTTTAAAGCTTAGACTGTTGTGTACACTGCAGTTTGTCCTGGCAGTGATTCTGAATGCAGTTAGTCAGGGCCTGATGGTATTTAGCAGTGCTACTTTTGAGATCAAGCCCTTGGTTTACAGCTGCAGTCGGATGTGCGATTGGAGACACGCACAATCCAGCTTCATCTGTGAAAGCTTCTTAAATGTTATGGTGGGAGGATATTCTGCAATGTGGACTGTTTTTGTGGGCTTTTTAAAAGTTCCTGTAGGTAATGTGGAAGAGGGCCTATAGAAAACAAAATAAATACATATTTATATAAACCAGTATAATTTTATGTATATAATATGACATTTATATGCATATATAAAACACTTAATTACAACTGTCCTTGTTTTCAAAACTGCTTTGCCGCTTCTCTATGCGGCTTTGCAGATCCTGGCGAGTATGATAATGGTGTGAGGAAGAAAAGCACCATGTAAAGGGCTTTTCCATTCCTCAGGGAGTGGAGAAACTGGGGTAGATAGTGACTTGGGGCAATCCAAGCCTCTGGCTGTCTATTACCATGAGAGTGATGACACTGAGCAATAATGAGCGTTTATTGTGCTGTTGGGCCGCTTTCCCCTTGTGCCAATGTCAAAGGCTTGTCTATGCTTCTCTTGAATTTAATGTGTATTGTTGAATGTAGATGTTGGCTATGCCTTCAGAATTGACAGTTGTTCCAGGAAAAAAAAATGCCATTGGAATTATGATAGAATATGATAATCCAGTAGTTTGGCCAGTAAATATGCTTTAGAGATATTCACGGGCTCATCCAAATGTTTCTTCTCATTGACCTAAATGGGACTGGTTTCTCATACTCATTCCTGCATTTGTTATGTCCATTTATAGGATTTCTTGAGCATTAGAGTTCAAAATCTTGTAAAGAAAATGAAGTAGGGATTATTAAATAACCATGGAAACAAGTAAATTATTTCCAGCCTGTCTAAAAGAAGGTTGCAGTTAAAGTTTCTTTACAGCTGCAACAGTAGAGACTGTAACCCATAGTTTAAATCCTCATGGGAAAGCTAAACAAAAACTGTCCCTGGAAGACCGGGTATTTATTGCAAATATGAAGGGTAGGTGTGTTTCTTTCAGAGAAAGTACCAGACTTTAGCTGAGTGAAATGCCCATTAGAGATGCATGAATCTCTCTGTTAACATCAGGAAAGCAACTTCGGCTCCTCAAGGATAGGCAGCTGCAGTTAGGTGCAATGTATTTAGAAGGTGGCTGACTCAGTTGTTGTAAAACCTTGTTTCACTCTGCTGCTTTTAAGGCCTTTAATTCAGGCAGCATTTATCTTGGGTTACAGATCTTTGTGACTGGATAAAACCAGATTAGGTAATGATATTTTGTGTGTGTCTGTGTGTGTGGGCAGAATAAAAATGCCTATTCTTATTTGAGCCCGATAAAATTTAGGGACAAGAAGTTGATGCTTTTGATTGATGTGGTCTCATTCACTTAGTAAGAAATACCTGATTTCTTTCTTAGTTTCTCTTCCCTGGGAAAAGCAGAAGGATCTCAAACATTCATCTTTGGTTTTGGCTCACAAAGGGCAATGCTGATTTAGGATTCTGTACCAATGAGCAGCATTGGCTCCTTATTAATATTTTTCATACCACTCTCAGGAAGAAGCTGCTTTGGCTGTCATTAGCCTGATGCTTCTTCCTGCAATCTTGCATCCTAGTTATTTACACTGAATCATCTGCTTAAATAAAAACCACACCCAACAACCAAAGCATGCCCTGATAATAAATATGATGCAAGAGATTAAAGCTATTTTAGATTTGAAAAGACTTTCCCAGTTAGTCTAGCAAAAATCATCTGCTGTTCACTCCCATCTCCAGTTCTTCCAGAAGCTCATTTAGACAGTAGCCAATATTTAATATTTCTTGGTTTCTGCTATGATTTCAGTGGTTGGGTGCTAAACTGAAATCCTAGGGTTATAGTAACATAGCCATTTATGCTAGAGCATAACTAAGCAAACAGAAAGGGCTCTCATGTCAGAGGCTATTAGTCATGTAGGGAAAGAAAAAGTCAGTGCTTTTCTGAATGAAAAAGCACAAAGATCAAGGGGAAATCTTGCAGTTCATAGCTCTGCCTGGAAAGGCAGGAAGAAGAGGAAAGGATTCAAAATCCTAATCGGGGAATAGAGAAGGGAGGAAAGCCTGGGTCTGGAGATGAGTGTGGGGAAACTGAGTGGCAAGAATTTACAAGTGAATCTAGAGTTCATACTATGTGGCTGAGAAGGAAACACTCATCCTAAACAACAGCATGGGAGAGAAAGCATAATAATCTCTAGTCAAGAGACTGTGACTTCTCACCTTTCTGTTGCTGATTTCCAGAAGAAAAATATAGTTGCATTATTCTTTTTGAAAGAAAAAACCCAACACCACCAAACTTCTTGTTTTGCAGTGAAGAGATATATCAGGAAAGGCATCCCCAATGAACACCGTGCATTGATCTGGATGATTGTGAGTGGGGCCCAAACCAACATGGAACAAAACCCTGGATATTACCACAGACTGCTTGAAGGAGAGAAGAATGACAAGCTGGTTGAAGCAATCAAAACAGGTCATTGTCTTGATAACACTGATTATCTGTCCTATGTCCTTAAATGTTAAAGATCAAGTTATGTAATGGAAAACTTCTGTTTCTGTAGTAATGGTTTAAGTGTTCAATTAACATGTAAATTAGATTAGCCATAAGCTCTTTAACAGCACAGATCTTTCTAGGTTCATCATGTGGTCAAAAGCATTAGGGAAGATTATAAATTATTTGGGAAGGAACAGAGAACAAACCAGACAACAGTATTTCATCATCTCCTAAGTGAATGATGAGATATAACTTTGTACCATGACACCTGCCTCTGGGTCTGTTTCTCGTTACTTCTGTCCCAGTAGGACCCTGGAAGAGCAACAAGGATGGTTGAAGGTGTGGTACAGTGTCCATATGAGGCAGAAGAAGTATGCTAGGATTTCAGCTTGAGGAAGAAGCTGCTGATAGAGCTATTTGAATTATAAATGGTGTGGAGAGGGTAAATGGGGGGCAATTGCTACTTCTTTCTTGTAACATAAGAACTAAGGACACTGAATGAAATTTGCCGTGCTGCAAGTTCAGAAGAGCACATCACTGATGGCACTTGTTACTGGATGGTACTGATGAGGCCAGAGGTATGAACTGGTTTAAAAAGGGGTTTGACAAACTCCTTTTTGTGGGGAAATCCATTTGATGCATGAAGTCCTAAACACTAAATGTGAATCCCTGAAAGAATGGAAGCGTAGGAGAAGTACCTCTCCTCTACTAATCCAGTTTTATATGGACTGTCTGTGAACATTGATCAGTGGCCAATATTAGTGACAGGGTATTAGGGCAACCAGACCTTAGACTGGCCCACTGCGGTTTTAAAAGCAGCAATAGAGGAGCACAAGCAACTGATGTAACTGATATTTGTCCTGAAACTTTTCATCCTGCTTTTGGAGAGAATACTGGTTGAATTGCCCCGTTAATGAGTCAAGTGTTTGGGCTGTGCTCTGGACAAGCACAGTGCTGAGGTTGTTTTATTAGAATGGCAGGTGCAGTTATCTTTTTTCCTCTTGAAAAAGTCAATAGTTGGGGCTTTATGGATTTTTATTTGAGTTGGATAACCATCTGAACTCTTCTTGGTTTATGCTGAGTTTTCCCTCTGCCTTTCCCCACAACAGCACTATGGGCTTTTGGGACTACACGCCTTAGTAAGGTATTTTGGAGCATAAACTTTCATGTTTCTATGAAGACTAGCCAGAAACCTTCAGGCTCGTATCCTGCTCAGAACTAAAAACAGTAGAGCTCTAACTACGAACACAGAGGGAGCTACTAAGATGGCTTTTCAAAGCCAGCCTTGGTAAGGGCCTGGAGAAGGATCAAACTGTATTCAGTTGGAGTACAATTGCTGCAAGAGGGAGTTTCAAACAATTTATTTTCCAGTACTAGACAATGATATGAAGGGTCATATCATGACAGTAGGTGGCTTTTCACACAGGTTATACCATGAAATCAAAATATTTCTGTGGGGGAGGAAAACTAATGGAACAAGACACAGATCTACTTGTGAATGATGGAGGAAATAAAGTTTTGAAAGAGCTACTGCATCTATTGGAAAACTGCAGAAAGAAAACTAACAAGTAGCGAGGGAAGGGATAAAGCAAATGGATTGGAGAGTTTTATTAGAGGGGAAAAAAAAAAAGGGCCTTGGGCCCTAGAGTGATAGATTTCCCTTCAGAAAGGAAGAAACAATGTGAACATATGAGGTGGAAGGAGTGAAATACTTAAGGTGAATGGAAACTCTGTATTTAATAAACTTAGTGCTCCTCTTGACTGTACAAATTTTATAATGGGCTTTAGCTGAGGGCTGTTTCAGTGTGAATAGTTGTCTGACATTCAGTTTGCTTCTGCCTGTGTTATTTTCCCCTCACTGTGGTTGTTTTTAACAGTAAACTAAAGTAAGATGTGGAATCTTGCTGCCATTCACTTTTCATATCTGCAGTTTCCAAAATTTTCAGGCAGTTGTGCTGTATTTAGTCCTGTGGTCTAGCTGTAAAGTTATAGCCCAGAACGATGCTGTGGCTTAAAAACAAGAAAACGGCAACCATGCTTTCTTTTTTTCAGGGGGAGGGGCAGGAGGACAAAGCCAACCAAAGACTATTTCAATTTCAATTTAAAACATGTGTAAGAGCCAGCGTGTCCTGTTTATTTTACATACCCAAAAGCTCCAAACAATTTTCATGTATGTTAGGAACTTATTTTCCATGTGGGAATGTCTTTAATGGGATATAACCAGGTTAGAAAGTGCAGATAGACTGTAGAGAAATGTCTAATCTTGAAAGAAAAATCTGATTAATAAGAGCAGTAAAAAACTTTCAGCTAAATAAATCTAAACTGTCCTATCACCATTTTTTGCCCATTAATTTGCAGACTCTCAACTGATGGGCTTTGTTGCTGATTTTGTTTTATGGCACTTGCTGCTTGAACATACATTTCTCTTAAAAAAAAAAAAAGGGGGGGG
>JAOXJK010000001.1:147490696-147512199 GCA_025774025.1 Xenus cinereus
GGGGTAAGTGAGCAGACTCCTTGCTCTAAACATGAAAGTAAGAGCTTGAAAAATGCAGGTCTCTAAATTTTCATGGAAATTTTCATGGTTTAGTTTACGTGCACATTTAGAAGGGCACGCGTTCCTACTGAGCTTTGTTGTTCATGCCCTATTATAGTAAAGTTTAGTAGGACAAATGATGTTGGCAGGATAAAATGTGGCTGTCCTGCTAATGCAAAGGCTACGTGCTGGTTAGAAAAAGGCAGGGGTGTAAGTTGACACAGCTTCCTCGCAGTAAGTCCCTCTTAGGCCAAGCCATTGAATAAGTATGTCTTGTGTCTGCAAGTCCTCATGTGTGCATGTGCAGCTGATATCCACATTGCCACTTCTGTGTTTCATGAGGAAGATTTGTGGGTGCTGTTTGATGTTTATCAGTCCCCTGAGCCTGTGCTGCACCTCATGGCTGCTGGCAGAAGGAGCTGGCTATGTGGATTGGGTAGTAGTTGTAGGAACTTACTTTAGCTCATGATGGGTTCAGAAAAGTAATTCAAACAATAGTCATTGCCACATCACTGGAGACAGTGAATATTTTACTATCAAAGCCCTAATAAGCTTCTCTGAGTGGGATTAAACTATTAGTGAAGGTTGGGAATTTTCATATGAGTTTAGGGCATTTAGCCATGCAAGAGCAAGGGAGACAGCAGTGTCAGCTCTTCTGGCTCTCTGTAAGAGAAGCTGTATCAGGTCATATCCAAATGGCTTCCTCATCTGGTCTTCTGTCCACTTGAACAGCTAAAGGAAGAAGTGGAGGAGTAAAGTGTGTAGTGATGCTTCCACAGAATGTCTTTACTGTTCTCCAATTTTCTGTGGTTTGGGGAGTTCCTGAGTCATACTCTGCATGTTTGTAATTAGTAACACTGGATGGGGAAAACATTCACAAAACACCTCTGGTTGCATCTTTTTCACGTCTTCCACCTTGCTTGTGATTTTGCAGATTTGTGCTGTCTTGCTCGTAAGCATCTCCCTCCAAATTAAGGAGCTCTAATCCACCTCTGATTATATATACATATAATATATATATATTATGATATATATGGTAGCCATTTCATACCTGTGATCTTCCTTGTTTCCATTCTCTTCTGCAATTTCTCTGATTCTGATACCACCTTTTGGAGATGAAGGGGGCTGGAATTTATGGGGGCGCTTCTCAGATTTATAAGGTGGCATTATTGTTCTTTTTGTAGGAGATCCTAACCCTGTTTGCTTTCTTGATTGCTGCAAGCTATCGAACTGTTACTTGCTGCTGGTGGTGGTGAGTGTCAGGCTCAGTTTCTCTAGTTCTAGTTGATAGAAAGCTTGAGCTTAACCTAAAACCAAACAAAAAGACCCCAATCAGCCAAAACAATTTCTAATTCCAGGTGTTGGTACAGTAAAGCTTGAAGATGAGTCCTAAATATCCAGTTATAGCAAATTTAAAATATGCTTTAAGTATATTGTTTTTACAAGTTGTAACTGATGACCTAACTTTATTATTCTCCAGGTTTGCAGTGGAGTTTTTGAGTGATAGTAGTTGTCAGTTGAGGTACGTTTTTGTTCTGCTCTTTACTAAGAAAAAAATACCTGCCTGGAAGCTATTCAGAGCAGATGCAAGTTACAGATGTAGCAGTAGCAAAGAAGTGACCGAAAGTGGAGTAAAGGATGTTAGTTATAAAAATACTTGTGTAATTTACTGGCCACTGTGTCTGGGGACGGGAAACACGTGGGTATGAAGGTAAGAACAGAAGGGATGGGACAGCACGGTTGAGTTGTAGGTGCCTGACTGTTGAAGTACTCTAAATATGAAAAGCGCAAGACTGGCACAAAAGCATTAGTTTTCTGGACTGCACATTTAAATCTCTTTGCTCCAGAAATAGCATCGACAATTGTGATTTCAGGTACCAAAATAGATGTCTGTTTTATAAACTGAGGCTAATGTGGCTTTCTGCCTACGTTTGTATTACTGAATGAGAGATAGAAATACTGCAGAAACAAGCCAATGGTCTTTTCATGGTTGCTGCACAGAGATAAACAGAAAAGGAAAGCTGCTGGTTTTGTGTCTTAAAATACTGTTGGAATTTAATCAGAACTTACTGCAAAGGAGTAGCCGGTCTTTTCTTTGTAGCCTTCTTCCTTGTTGTATGCTGCTATACCTAGTTTGGTTATAGCCAGCCAATCTGCACACACCCACAAGATAATAATTGTTTTGGGGTTATCTAGTATAAAGTTCTAATGTTCATTTCCCTGCTTGAAAACAATTGTGATGTTTTTCCTCAAAGTGGACTAGTTTGACGCTGTGTTCCTTTGGATGCTAACGTCTATCAAGAATAAAGTAGGTTGATGGGGAGCAGGTCAGAGGGTGGGCTGCAGGAGGTGAAGAAGTAGGTGTTTGGACATCTCTGCTGGAACAGGTGTAGTTAGTGGGGGTAAATGCTCAAGTCAAATGAACAGCTCTCACCTGCTCCTGCTGTTGTCTCAAGTCCTCTCTGGCAATCCTAAAATCATAGAATTGCCTAGGTTGGAAGGGACCTTTCAGATCATCTAGTTGAACCATCAACCTAACACTGACAAAAAACCATCACTAAGCTAAAACCATCTTTTAAATACCTCCAGGGATGGTGACTCAACCACTTCCCTGGGCAGCCTGTTCCAATGCTTAGTAACCCTTTCAGTGTCAATTTTTTTTCTAATATCCAATGTAATCCTAATATCCAACCCCTGGCGCAGCTTGAGGTTATTTCCTCTTGTCCTATTGCATGTTACTTGGGAGAAGAGACCAACCTCGACCTCTCTACAATCTCCATTCGGGTAGTTGTTAGAGAGTGATAAGGTCTCCCCTCAGCTCAGTTTCTCCAGGCTAAACAACCCCAGCTCCCTCAGCTGCTTCTCATAAGACTCATTCTCCGGACACCTCACCAGCTTTGTTGCCCAGTCATTTTATACTATGGTAAAACATATCAGTTTGTGTGCGCTTGAGGAGCAGGTTGACTTCCCTCACCTTGCACTCAGAGGAGACTTGGAGCTGGAGGAAGGGGGAGAGCACGCAAATGTAGCAGAAAGGGAGGAGGGAGAGGAAGCAGGGCACCCTGCTCTTGGTGTGCTCAAGATAATAATCTGGCATAAGGAGTCCTGTAAGCCCATGCCCGATATCTTCTATTAAAGGTAAAGACTTTTAGCTCTTGTATCTTGTTTTTGTTCCATGTCTGTCCAGCCCATCCCCCAAACTAAAGAAACTATTACTAAATATAAAGAGAAGTTTAAAATCCTTCATAAAATTAGGGTCGACTTCCCCAAGTCCTGTGCAAAAAACATGCTCTGCAATCAGAAAGCAAATTGGAGCTGATTGTCTCAACTGCTGGCCTTCCTCAGGTTGAGTAATTAAAGATGAGTTCAGTTTGAGTAGTCTCTGCTCTGTATGGGATGGGCTTTTCCTACTCCCCCCCCTTTATTCTAAATAGATGATGGGAAGAGCCATAACTGAAATATCAGCATTAATCTTTTCTCTGACATCTGGCATATACTTTAATAAACAACAAATTCTGATTATGTGAATACTATGCTGCTCTTCCTACCAAGAAGAAACAAAACAAATTTATTTATCCTATAACTAACTGGCTGTTGTTCAAGTCCTTTTAAAAATTGACTTTTTCCTTGTGTTTTTCTTTTCGGTCACATGAGAGGTGAAGTGAAATACTTTCCTGCCCTCCCATTTCTGTAAATTATTTGTTCGTTTTTTAAAGGAAGAAATAGCAATTAGTGTGATAACTTTTTAATGCTTCTGACCTCCATGACACAAGTGATTTTGAGGGGCTTTCTTCCTTGAGTTGCTTATAGCTCAACTTTGTGTCAAAGCTGTAACAGACTTCTTCCTTTATGCAGGAAAAGCTGATAAGAAGTGATAACTCTTAGGGCATAAATATCTGTATGGTAGTGCTGTTACTGAATTATTTAAATATTTTTTTTTTAAAATTTAGCTCAATTTCTTGTTGCTAAATATAACCAAAACAACTGTTTGTATTTTAATAATGTCTTGGGTTTTCAAAATCTTCAAAGTTACTTTTGAATAGTTTTTTTTCTCCCCATCTTAAACTTCTAAAAATCAGATGCACAAGTCTGGGCTAGTGACCTTGGGTTCCCTCTTTATAGAGTGAAGCAGGCCAAAAATTAGCTCTGCGTGTTTCTTTTCAACAACTAACGAAGAGTTTTGAGTGACTAGCTCAAACTTGCATGTCTAATTTTGAGACCTTTGTAAGGAGAGATGAGTCCTACTATTCATATTTGGTCTGGAAGAAATGAATGTTTTGAAATGTCAGTAATTGCATAGTCCTTACTTGGTTGAGGATTGGGTTTGAAGCATGTGGGATGTGCTCTGCTGCTTGGATATCAAAAATAACTCTCCTTCTTGATGATCTAGCACCAATGAAGAAACAACTTTTCTCATGGTCACATCATGGAGAAACATAAAACTTTTAAAATATCATTTTAAGTGGAAGCCACCAGTTGCAAGAACAGAACTTCTTTTTTTTTTTTTTTTTAAGTTGTTTGGGCCTGTTTGGTAGAGGTTCACTGAGTAAGTCAGTTGAAAATTCTTATGATTTGTTATGAGAATATGCTTTCCTAGAGGTGCAGCTCATTTCATGCCACTTGGTTAGATAAATTTGATATGTGTTGTTTCTGCCAGTCTAAACTGTACTTCAGAAAATTGTTTGGCAAGTGAAGGAGGGAACAACACTTAATTTTGGTCTTTTTTTTTTCTCTTTTGTCTAGACATGAACAGAACATTTCCAGATAATGTAAAATTCCGCAAAACTGCTGATCCCTGTTTGCAGCATACCCTCTACAACGTGTTGGTAGCATATGGGCATCATAATAAAGCAGTAGGATATTGTCAGGTATGTAATTACTAGTTTTTAAACCATGATGAATTTCACCAATGGCAATTGTTCTTGTCCACTTGAATGTGCATATTTAGAAGCAGACCTGCAAACTTTCTGTTTTTAAAATGGCCTTGGGGATGGAAAATATTAATTGCTTCAGGCAAGTTCAAATGTCCTTGTGGGTTTCTTCATGGCCTTTTTTGTAGCTTACTTGATTATGTTTGGTTCTATTCGTTAGCTGCAAAATAAATATTTTATCACCCATGGTTATATCAAGATCAGTTCCTTTGGAGAGGAAGAGAAAGCGAGCCTGCCTTTCCCTCTTCCTCCTGCCATCTTTCCCAGAATAGTCCTCAGTATGTACTAGGCATATGAGATCTCAATTTCCTTTGTTTTCACTGTCACATTTTTTTCAAAATACAGGAAGACTAGTGTTTGTTGAGACATAACAAGGTTGGGGGGGTGGTAGCATTTATTTGGTGCCATTTCCCAGTACAGACAGGCAAGTAGGAGGAAAATTTGAAATTCAACCTGATACGGCTTAAATGGCAGCTCAAAAAGCTGTTGTCACTGCTAAGTACTGTAAAGTTTTCTGTAGGACACAAAGATAAAAGTTGATTCATGACAGTCAAGAACAAAGAGGCCATCGTTAAGGATCATAAAGAAGCAGGAACTGCCATGAGCAAAATGTATTTTCAGTTCACTTATTAAGTCCTCTCATCTCTCCTCCCTTTCCTCACCAAGGATACGTGTGCTAATCGGTACTTCACGTGAGTTGAGGAAGTTTGTACAGTAAATACAACTGTGTCAAAGTTGAAAGAATATGAATTCTATTTATTGAAGTCTGGAGAGGAGAAGACTTAGAAGGACTTAAACCTAGATTGATGTCACTAAAACAAATTATTTTTGTGGATCCCAACCAGTACAGAAAATATTTGAAAAATGGGAGCAAAGATGAATGATCTTTTTATTACTTTCATTTTTATGTATTTATTAAAATAGAATGTTTAATAGTTTGAGAGTAACAAAAGGGGTAGAATTGTGAATATTCTCTTTTGCAAGTGTCAGGCTCCTATATAGAGGTAGTCATACCCACAAACACGTACAACTTCTAAAGCATGCTAGCTTCTACCCAAAGCGTGTGTCTCATTGTTACTAGAAAGTTTTGGTACATTAACTGTTTAATCAGTGGGCTACTCTTTTCATTTTAACTTGTCATTATAAACACTGGAGATGAAATAAGACTTAAAAAGCCTTATATGATTCCTTTTCACCTTCGGTGTCCACATAGAATGAATGTTACCTATTCTAAATATCTGTTCTAAATAATTAGAACATTAACCAAAGGTCAGCAGCTACTTTCCGAGGCATGTCATAAATCAAGCAAAGTTTCAGAAAACCACCTTTTCTGCTAGGGAAACAGCAGACTTCATCAGGATAGATACAGTGATACCTACTGCATGACAGGAGAGATTTTGTGAATGCTAGAAAATTCAGAGTAAAAAATGGAGTTATAAAAGTGTTTTGCAGAGCTTTTACTGACTGAAGGCTCTTCAGGGGATGCTTCCAGAATGCTGGTGCAGTTATGATACTTACTGGCATTTTAAGGCTCCCATCTGGGAGCATATTAAGCTTTGCGTTGTCATGCTGTGACAGTGGTACAGCGTTGCCTACCCTGGTGTGACCAGGGAAATTCAGTGTCCTGTGAGCGTATGCTCCAGAGCAGCTTCTTGTGCACGCCATGTTAAATGCCAAACAGCCTCTTGTCACCACAGATGCAATTACGAAGCTAACTGTGTCAGCATGGAAACAAATAGTTCCCCTCCTGAGAAGAAGGCTGAGCACCGTGTAAGGCCATGCAAGGTCTATCCAAGCCATTTGTGTAGCAACTGCTGTAGTGACTCAAAACTTGAAAATGAAACACTGGAGAAGTTGCAGTGTCCTAATATTTCCGTGTTCTGAGAGTGGTGCAAGGCCTTCTAGGATGGGACAAGCGAATCAAATCTGTTGAGTGCAAGAAAGGAGTTCTCAGTTCAGAGCTTCCAGAGGCTGCTTTTTGGTAGCTTCTCCTTCGGCTCACAGCTGTAACTGGCAGCACTGAAGGATACCCACAGACTGTGGTGCTGCCTGTGGTGACAGATGTGCTGGAGAAGTCCAGCTAGGAGGGAGAGAGAACAGGGAGAAGGCCAAAGAAATGGATGAAACCTAAGAACACAATATAACCAACACCAGCCTTCATAGCCTGTAAATATTTAAAGATAATTTTCTTTTAGATTAGGAAGACTTTGGGGAGGGGCTTGCACCTCAGAGGCAGCTTTTGTATATTTTCATACTGATGTGCTGTCTATATTATTATGGTATGTTTATGATAGAAAAGACGTACTTAAAAAACACTTAAGAAAGTGGGCTTCTGTGCCTATAAGTTGGTAATATTGCCAGAACTTAGCAGTGTTATGGTGGGTACAAGAAAAAAGTGCCTGAGACAGAGGCAATGTGTTTACATGGAATACTGGTTCATGACCTGTGTGTTCTGTATGTCACTTCTCCAGTCAGAGAGTGTCAGTAATGGTTATGAAAATTGTGTACTTGGAATTTGGCCAGTCATGACCTGACTACTTTTCACAATTTTTCTGGCAGCTCTTCCAATCCCCCCACCCACTAGTGTTTACCTTCTGTTTGCATGTTGAAGGGCAGGAGCTACAGTGGCCAGTTGTTGACTAGTTCATGGAGTACTAGAGGCATTATGGAAGCAAAAGATTTGTATGCAGTCATTTGATGAGTTAAGGAGTGACAGCTTTTAAAAAGCTGCTGGAGCTGGAACTTCTTACTAAAGACTGTTTGGGTCGGGAATTCTCCTTGTGTTGTGTTTGTACTGTACATCTAAGACAGCTGTGTTTTTTAGTTCTGGTCAAAGCAGTCTTCAGTTACATTGGGACACGGTTTGGGGATTTAAGGAAAAAAAAAAGGAAAAATTAAAGGTAAATTATAGACTGCTAAGTTTTTTCTAATTTTCCTATCCTTGATCTTTATTAATAATTCTTGTAAGCTGTTGTAATGCAGGTTTAACAGCTTACTCGACCGATGGCCATTATTACTAGATGTTACCTAATGTGTCCACTTTATAGAACGGTAGTAATTTAGCCCTTAATCAAAAAAAATAAACTAGAAACTCTTAAGATAAGTGTATGCCTCTTAGAACCCTTCTTTCTATTTCAGGGCATGAACTTCATAGCTGGATACCTGATTCTTATTACAAAGAATGAAGAGGAGTCCTTTTGGTTGCTAGATGCTCTTATTGGAAGAATATTGCCTGGTATGCTAAATACATATATAGCTATATTCGTATATTTGAGCTTATCTTTTATTTTAACTTTGCTTTCTTCTCCATTTTTAGAGGTTTTAGATGTTAAAATGGATTTGCATGGACTGAAGATTTTCTAGGGTCCTGGAAACACAGGGCAAAAACACAACACACAGGCAAAACTTGTCTGGTTTATAGTAAGATTTTAGCCTTGATGCAGTGGTTTATGTGTATGTTAATTTGCAGTCTTACTTCTCACATCCTACTTATACCTGTTAGGTGGATGTCTTCCTATATCAGTATGATGCTGGGGAACAGGAAGGTATCTGGGATTTGGCAGTTTTGGTTGCAGGAATATGATATGAGACACAGATGAAGCAGTGATCGCAGAGCGAAGATGAGAGATGTGCACAGTTTGAGCACTGAGTTTAAAGTAGGAATTCCCTTGGCAAGAGGCAGCATGAGCTTTCTTAAGAGGTATTTGGCAAGGTGGTGATAGTTTCTGCTGTCCCCTGCTTCTGAGCAGGGATACCCTGGGTACTTTGTTCATCGTGATTTTGCAAAAAAGCAAACAAATGTCAAAATCTCTGTCTGTGTCTGTATAGGAACTGCTTAGCAAAGCTCAGTTCTAATCAATGGTGTTGTAGCCAGGCTGGTCAAAAGAGTCGAGAGGGAAATTCAGCACACCTTAAGCTTTAGACAATACCTACAGTATCTACAGGTCAGTTCAGTAGCTCTCTAGGTTCCCTTGCCTGGATCTGTGGGTTTGCAGGAGGTGTTTACACAATGAATTTTGCCACATGTATAAGCTGAATCTCACAGTCTGTGTGAAATAGTTTAAAAACAGAGGTGGAAATCAGGCACAATGATGTCTTATACTGCTGTGAAATACATTTGGGAATGTTCTTTCTTGGGATTTAATTATAGAGGAAAAATGGTTTCATTGTGAATTCCCATTAGCATTGCACAGGACTGACTACAGCTGCATCCTTAATGTAAATCCATACTCAAAATGGAAGACTACTTTTTCTATAAGGAGGCTTTGACATTCCCTGTTGGCCCAGTTTTGCTTTTGAACAGATCTTTATCTGAAATGGTTGGAGACTGAATTCAATATTGCTGTCAACTAAGTGCTGGATAAGGATGTCAAAGTTGATGCTTTAATTTCTGTTTTATTTTCTTGTTTGTTTGTTTAATCTTAAGCAAGAGCATAAAAGTATTTGTTTCCTTATTGAACAGAGGGGAAGGACTTTGAGAAAGAAGGAAAAAGGCTGAGGGGGTCTTTTAACACTTTTGAATGGCTGTGAGAAAAATATCTTTTGTGATATCTTTTTTGTGAATACACCATGTAAGAACTCAGGTTTCCCTTGAACATGAGCAGAGCGGTTGGGTTTTGCAGATTGAAAGAGTAGAGACAGGCAGGGAGCCCTATGACTTGTTGAATCAATCTGCAAATATTTGAGGTTTTGCAGCCTTGAAGTTTGCTTTCAAGCTATAAAAGTAGTCTAAATAAATCAACTGTCTCTTGCTTTTGTTCAGCTTTGAGAACTATAAGCTGCGCAAACAGGTACAAGACTTGAGGGCTGCTGTCTGCCCCATGACCTTCCACTGGCTGACATGGGTGGACATGTTCTTTCCATTGACATCACTGTATTAAGGGTTAAGGGCCTCAGTAAAAGGCAAGTTTCACTGCAAAGTGATGTGTGGCAACTTCTGCTGTTAATCTTTTTGATAGTGTTATACATTCTTATTTGGGGCAAGGCAGTAGATTCAGAATCTTTTATTTGTTATTTTTGGTATGGAACTTTGTTTTTTCATAAAACTTTTAGTTCTTCTTGTATATCCTTCTTCTACGCTTTGCCAGTATCTAAATGACTGAAGTTGCTCTCATTTTTCCCCTCTTAGTTACTGAATTTATCTTATGCAATAGCATTGGTGATGAGAAGAAACTCAACGTGAAAGGCAATTGCTGTGTATAAAGAAGATATACATTTACTTAATTACATTTAAAGATATATTTTTACTACCCTGTACCAAGCATCTTCTTACAGACTTTGGCTTGAGTTCAGCACATCCACTACAGGTATCCATCTGAGGTGCTGAAGCTAGAAACGCGTGTGCTTATGTTTCTTTGCTCAATGGGGAAGGGGATATCTGATCAGAATGGCTGGTTTGAGTGTGCCCCTTTCCCTTCCACGGTCAGTTTTAAGAGAACTCGAGGCATCCCTTCCAGCTTGGGTGACTTAATTGGAGCCCAAGTTAGGTAGTATGAATCTTTTGTGTAGTAAAATATTTATGTTGAGTAATACAAGGCTTTATTGTCAGTAAACTTGTTGCTGATGCTTTTTCACCCCCAAAAATAATTGGCATAATTTCAGTGAAATACTGAGTAGGTATTTGTGAGAGAGAGAATCAGACAGGCAGATGTATCCATAAAGAGATTTACTTAGTTAACTTAAGTACTGCCCTTCTTTTAACAGTGCAAAGTAGAGCAGTTTTCATTTTAAAGCCCTATCATTATTTGTTGGGGAAACAGAGAAACATTGTATATTCTCCAGATCTTCAGAGGGAAAAGTAGCAATCATTTTTTGTTGGATGCCCACAGTTTGATTAGCCAACATTTTTCCTTTAGTTTTGTTGCTGATCTCTTTGCATTATAATCTAAATGTTTTCCCCTTTCATGGCAACAGATATGCCTTCAGGCCATGTCCTCATTTTTGAGTGTGTCCTGTCACTAGCAGTTAAATTGGTGGTGATTTAGGACAATTTAGAAATCCCTTCTCTGCCCTCTGCAGTGTCCCTGTGAATGCTTCCTTCTCCCTGCCCACAAGCGTTTAATTACATTAAATAGCTGCTCCAGTTCCTTGATGCTGAGAGCGTTTTTATGGTCAGCAGATGAACTGAGGCCAGCCACAGATCAATGTCATTGATTGAAAAAAGTAGAATGTGACAGATGGGAGCATTAGTGGCAGCTTTCTGGGGAAGTGACAGAGAAGGGAAGTGACTCACCTCCCCGCTTGTACTGCTTTTTATGTCTGGATGGAGGTTATGTACCATAGGGTATGATGAAGGTGTGACTGCTCCACCCACTGACAGGAGCTGGGGGGATGGCATGGGAATGGGGACCCCATCAGTAGAAGTTTTCTGGCTGAATTGTTCTGTTACACCCAAATGGAATTAGCACGGCTGGAAGAGAGAGCCAGCAAAAATTACAATTTGGTCTGTTGGCATGTGGAGTTGTGTGGGTGCCATTCATCTGGCTGAGCGTAGCACTGCTGGATGCAGCTGGGTGAGGCCAGAAAGAGCCTGCTTCTGCTGAAGGCAAGCCTGTAGGCCACTGCCTGTTGTGTCTGTCAGCTGCTCAAGGAGGGATTTGGAGGGATTAGGAGCATATCTCATTTACACACAGCAAGGGGGAAGAGAATTATTTGTTTAACTGAAGTTTTGGGTGTTACCAAGATCTTTTATTCCCAGGTTCATTAAAAACAGATGGCTGGAGCAGACAGTATTGCCCACAAGAAACAGTATGGATTCCATTCAAGCTCAGAGTGGATGTATCTGCAATTTCTGTTTGGCGTAGCTTTAGTGTTTCTGTTCTGTACATAGCTCTGGTTATTAAGAATATTTTGTTTTGTTGAGGAAATATTGGGGAGGTTGCTTTAGAAAGCGTCAGGTAGGTGGGAACTTTTAACTCTGGTACTTTGATACATAATTTAAGGAGCATATTTGTCGTGTTTTACATATTTGTGATTAAATGGTGAGTTTAAGAGAAGAAAAACTTGACAAACTGAGATCACTTTAGCGTGAAAGTTATGCTTATATATAGCAGAACAATTATTATTTCTTCCTCCACTTCAGTGGTTCTCAGTCTGAAAGCAGCAGTGTTTATCAAGCTGTACTGTAATCAGTCTACTTGACTATTATACTGGAGTTATTTACTCTTACTGAAAACCAGTTGTAGAATGACTCCTCCAATGGTTAAGAGGGGTTTTATGATTTCTGCACTAGCCTGTTCATGGGCAATTTTATATCCTTTTATTCTTGGGCCAATATTGACTTTTGAGGGTAAAAAAAGTCTCTCTCTTGTGGACCTTTAATGTATTTGTAGCATACAGTCAACTCATTTTACAGTTCTTCTGTATCACTAAGCTGCTTCAGTCAAACTCTTTTGCATGAAACTCTTCTCTCTTCCCATTTTAGCCTAATAATTACTTTGTGTGCTCGTTTCACTTTGAATTGATTTTTTTTTTTTCCAACTTGATCACAATGGCACCCTTTTTTTTTCCAGTGGGAAATATGCCAGTGCCTTGTGCAGTGGCATTATTTCTCTCTTTTCACAGCTGGAAGTGTTTTATTTGAGAGAGAAAAACTGTAAGATCTCCCCTACCTTTTTTTCCTTGTGGCACTCTGGTTTTGATTTGTGATCTCAGTAATAGTGCACGTGCTATTGCTCCTCTCTCATTGTTGACAGATGTTTTTTCTGCATCTTATAGGAATTCATAACACCTTTTTGCTGAACTTTATTTGCACATTCTTGTCCTTGTTGTTTTAAATATCATCCTGTCTCTCTCTCACGAATCTCTTCACTATGTTACTCTGTTGTGCCTTGTGTATTGACATGGGACAGTATTTCTCAGTTTAGGATTGTTAACAAGTAGCAGTTTTTTCTTTTTTTCCAACATTGTTAATAAAAATCTTACATTAGGTGTAGCCTGCAAGCATTCTTCAAGGATCAATTTACCTACTTTCCTTCAGCCTGGTGCTTTTTAGCCTTTTGTTTTTTAAAATTATTTTTACCCATGTGCAGTGCCTGGTTGTTTATCAAAAATTATTTCATCATTCAAAACTCTGTTACAATTTTTAGTCACAAAAGTAGCAGACTACACAGAACTAACTTGCATTATCTGCAAGGACACAAGGTTTGCAAGATACCACTTTGGTGGGAAGCTTAGTGACTGCCCGTTAAGGCAAAGGTCTGCACGTTGAGATAACAGATAATCTAACACACTTCTGTTTTCAGCTTTCTGTGCTTCTCGGTTGTATTAGCCATAGACTTGCAGGTACTGTTGTGTAAGAGATTAGGCATAGTAAGAGACATGAATATTTGAACTGAACAAGAGACATTGAATATTAAATAATAACATAGTTACGTATCAAACACTTATATATCCTCCTTTTTTGAGTGATTCATGCTATAACGTTCTTTGAAGTCCCATCATACGACTTCCAGGTTTGAAGGGAAGGGCCCCTTGAGAAATGCAGAATGCTGTACTACCTTTACAGTACTTCTATTAGGACTGCTTGCTTTTAGCTGCAGTTAAGCGTGTATCGATTTCGTTCTTGGGGCTGAATTGATTTTAATAACCCTGATTGGGTATTGCTAGGGAACCTCTGAATGCAGAACTGGCTGGGCAGCTGGGTCTTTTAAGACCAGCTTGTCTGTAGGAGAGCAGAACTTTGTTTCACATGAAACATGCAACATGAAGCCATGCAGATAAGAGACTTGCTAAACCTGAATAGTAGTAATGTTCAGCTGAATTTGCAGCCTGTGACGGAGACCATAGTGATGAAAAGCATGTCCTTTCACGGAGAAGACTTGAGCACCATAGGTGTTTGTGCCTTTCGGGTGGAAAGCTCCTTGCAGCGTTATGCATAACATACGTGACCTCATGTTTGCAAGGTAATTCTTGATAACCAGGCTTTTTTATAGCACCATCAACCCAGGAAGCTTCAGCAGATCAATCAGTTCTGGGCTGTTTGCTTATCTTCCTCCTCTGGCAGCACCCAGCTACAAGGCCATGAGCTGGACGAGCTCTCACTCACCCTTAGAGAGTTCCTCTGTGATCGTGCACACCTCTGAAGAACGACATCACGTCTACCACTAGGAGAGAGGAACGTCTGCTGGTAGGCTGGATAATTAGGAGTTTTGAAATACGGGATTCTGACATGTTTTACTGTTAAACAGCAGCCCTGATGAGAGCATGCATCTTTGAACATTAGAGGTCAGTTGTATTTACCTAGGAATTAAGCGTGCAGTGTCCTGTTAAGCTGAAGGTGGAACATAGGAGTCATCATGTGCCTGTATTTAGAAACCGTGATAAGCCTGAAATGCTTATTACTTACAAATCTGAACTGCTAGAGGATTTGGGAGACTCGAGTAAGGAGGAAATGGGTAACATGACAATGAGTTTTTCTTGAAAAACAAATAGTTTTTCTTTAAAATGATACACATATTTATAGTTGTGGAATAATTTATTTCCTGTATGTATTGTACGCTTCCCCTCCGCCCCCTTCCAGATCACAAGCCTCATCAATAAAGAACAATCTCAACATTTAGTAGGTGTACTTTAGATAGCTGGGCAGAAATCTTACAGTTGTGTCTAAACCAGAAGTTTCCTGTATATGACAAGAATATACATGTTGTCAGCCTTACTTTTGTGAGGAAACATGACAAGTTTCAGCTATGCAGCAAAAGGACCCATAGTGTTTAAAAATACTGAATAATACTATGTTCCTTGATATAGCTGTATTTACAGTGGAAGCAGTACTTAAATGACTTATTCCACCCCAGAGAGTCAAGTATGCCTCTCTCCTTCTGGCAAGTAAGTCTTGTATTAATCTAATTTCATTATGTTGGACTTGAGATATCTTCAGTAGGCCTTCTGTGATACTACTCTGGATGGCACTGCAGCCTTTGGCTATCTGTGCAGGCAGGGATATTTGCCTGTTTGTCCCTCTAGTAAATCAAAGTTTCATCCCTTTAAAAAGCCACCAGCAAAATAAACTTTTCAAATGAAATCTTAGTTCAGTTAGGGTCAAATTCCCTGGCTGCATACAAAGGAGGAAGGTAAGTAGGGTGGTGGAAACAAAAGTGTGGGTTTGGGGAAAGAGGTCCCCTTTTTTGTTTTGAACGTGTGAGAATGAGTTAGTGTCCAAGCCTTAGCATGCAGCACAAGGCTTACTTAGTTTGTGCTTTATATTTTTTTGGAATAGTCATGTTGGAGGGATGTTTACTTGGTTTGGGTTTTGTTTGGTTTGGGTTTGTTTTTTAATTTTAGCTAATGGCTGTAGTTGTGAAAGCAGTAATGTGCACATGTGGTATTGCAATGATAGTTTTGACAAAGCTGTCCTCATGTTAAAGGGATTGTGCTATTTTAACTATGGAATTAAAGCAGCAGCGACACAAAGCCAAAATAAGTAGCTTATTTCATTCCTCATAGCATATATTTTTTTGGCCTTCTAATGGTCAACCAGAGCTCTGCATGTTAAATTGCAATTATAGTAATATAACTTTCCTGAATGTGTTGCTTTGATGGCTAGAAGCATAATATAAGTGCTTACAAATACATAATGGGGTTATAGGTGCTCAATGCAGATCCTAGTAGACGGTTTTGTATTTTAACTCGTAAAACCCCGTAAGACGTATTTATGTGCTTGAAGTAATCCATGTGTTAAATACCAAGACTCATAAAACTGGAAATGTAACTGGATTTGCCATACAAGAAGCCAGCTGAGGAAACACTAGTATTTCCTCCCATTCCCTCTGCAGCAGACTCATTTGGCTTAGAGCTCGTCTTTGTGAAAGGTCCAAAACTTGAGACCCTACCACTACTCCTAGTAGTGTGTTCCAGCTACAAATCACTCTTACTAAAAATGTTTGCTATAATTTTTATTGGAATTTGCCTTGTTCTAACTCGTAGCTGTCGCTCCTTTTTAAAACTTTGTCTTCCTATATTGAAAAGAACACAATGCCTAGAGTGTTTTCCTTGTGAAGTGGTCAAGCTTGCTTTTCACTTTCCTTGCATAAATTCTACAAATAGAGAATTTCCTTACAGAGCTCAATCTTTTTAAGTAGTGTTTATAACCCTTTCTCTCATGTCCTTTCCAGTTCAACTTCCTGCCTTCAGTGTGAATATCAGAGCTGGATGCAGCTTCCTAACCTCAGTTTTGCTAATGTCATATACAGAGATGACATACTCTCTCCTTCAGTAATAAATATATCCAAGGATTACTTTGGCTTTTCCTGAGCTAAGACGTGCTTACTCTGGATTAATTATATTTGCAATTAAAGATACTGCAAAATTGTTTATTTTAAATTGCTCAACTCTATTATCAAGGTGTTTGTTTGTTTGTTTTTTTTTTAAATATGGCATAGTATGAAGAGGTACTGACAGCAGGCTTTGATATTGTTTCAGAATGTAGCATAATGCATACACAGCATAGGTGGCTACATGAATAATGTGTTTGTGGAAGGAGATGTGCTTTGGGAGTAAAGGAAATTACGTGAAGAAAATCATGTGCAGTGCACAATGGTAACTTTTGTTTACCTAAAGGTACAAGAAGCAACTCTTTAGTTTCAGAGAGATGCTTGGGACGTAGAACCCTGGTTGAGTCATGTGTTTTATGTTCAGAAGACTTGAATGCTTTACTAAGCTTTCAAGTTACGGCTAGTAGAGAAGTCTCATTTGTTCCTCTTCTAGTTTTAAAACCTGTTGCTTCAAGATTAAAATTAATTCTCATTAGCTTCCTCAAGCCTGAAGAGGATTGCAGCTTTCATTTCCTTTCTCTTCAGATTGAAGGGTTGGATTGGTTTCCCTCTCCATACATCAGGCTAGAACCCTATGTGTCTGTCCAGCTTTCTATTTTAAGCCTCCTGCTCTGTCCCACTCTTTTAGTAATGTGTTCGGTAGCTCCCATGGTGTGACTGTAGCATTCTTGTAAAGAGCTGAAGGAAGCGTAACACTGGGGTTCTTCTTAAGTGTGAGAGAATATAAATGCTGTGTTTTGTGCTGAGGTGTTAAGAATAATCTTGTCAGTGCAGTGAACCGATAAAACAGCTATTCTTCCTGATCCCATAGAGGAATTAAAATAGCTACAGATCCAGGAATCCTTATTCAGCTGAAGTCATCAATCATTAAGACTCACTGTACAATTGTACACTCTTTTTTTTTCTTTTTTTTTTTTAAATGTTTGTTTCCTCTATGGGTATGATAAGCAGTTGAGGTAGTCTTCAATGCTTGTTCATGAATTTCCCTTCCATTTGAGGAAATCAGTGTTAAAAGTCTGTCAAAGGGTTTCGTAAATTAAAAGCCTCAGCTCCTCAGCTCCTGGGACCATCATCAACCCAGTAAGCTGCAGCCTTCCCCAAAAACTCTTTAGACTGGTGCAGTTCACAAGAGTGCAATGAGTGGAGTCAGGCCAGGCCGCTTGGAAACAGCCGAGTGGTGAATAACCCTGGGTCCATTGGTGTCTATCAGCTCACTGATACTATGAAAAAAACCACTGTCCACAAAAGGAGCAATTCCAATGGCAACGGGTACAGAGAGAGCGAAGGGGGAGGAAAGGAGAATTGGCCAACAGCAGTTTGCTCGGTTATATGTAATCTGTACGAGAGTGCTCTGGTTGCTATAACTTTAATCTAGACTAGTTTTTAATGATGCAAATGTCTCTACTGAGCAGCACATAACAGAGAGTTAGTATTTAAAAAAAATAAAATAAAAACATTAGCCATTTTCATTGTCCATAACTAGGATATCTGAAAGTTGTATTTGTGCTTTCTAATGTGCCAACAACTTCAGTTTGTTTCTTTGAGACGTCTTTGGACTCATGGAGTCTTTGTTTCTTTGTATTTCATCTCTGCCTTCTGTAATGTCTGGAAGGATATAATCTTTGCCTTTCTTTCCGTTGTCTTTATAAAAACAAGCATCCTTTGTCAGTTTCTAACCGGTAGCTACTACATCTGCTGGGAATCTCACTGTGCTGTGTGAAATGCAAATAGGAAACCAAAGGGCTCTTTCTGCTCCACATGATCCATTTTCGAAGTATGGGATCAGAAGCAAGAGGTGAATACAGGCAGACGGGATTGTGTAGAAACACAGCCTTCTCAAAATAATATTATTCTAAATTTTGTGTGATTTCAGCCTCACAACCAATAAGCAAGCATCCATGAAATGCTTGCATTTTCTCTTTTTTTTTTTTTTTTTAAGGTAGTTCTGCCATCCAAAATGAATTAGGCTTGCTCACGGTTTTTAAAGCTAATGTTCAGTTGTGAATGATACAGCTGCTGCTGGTTCTGATGTGAGTTCAGTACCTCAGGACAGAAGTTCTGGTTCAGTTTGGTTTGATGAAGGAAGAATAAAATATGGCTTGAGCCCATTTTGGGTTGGTAGGTTTGTTGGATTTTATTTTTTTCTTTCAGTTCCCTGGAAGATTAGGAACTTATGTTTTAAAAATAACATAGTTAAGAGTTCAGCTTGCCATTTAACCACATATCTGCAGGATATCACTTTGGCCAGGACATCTGCAGGGGGTCACTTTGGCCTGATATTGCAAAAAGAATTGGCAGTACTCTTGGTTTTCCTCCTCTTCCTGTTGTGACTTTCTGATTTCCTCCTAAACATAGGTTGTCCAGGCTCGTAATGTAGATTCTTAGAAGGCCTGTTGCATCTTTTTGGACCATGCCATGGTAGAAATAAAACAGCAGAACATTGCCCTGCCTTCTTGGACAAGTCAGGCTGAGATTTGCCAACAAGGAGAATGAGAGAGTTAGTAAAGTGTGTAGGAATAGCATAAATGGCATTTAGATGCTCTGAAGGTGAGAAGGGACTGCTATCAGAATCTAGTTTGACCTCTTTGTAACTGAAGTGATGAAACTCATTCCATGTGTGTTGCTTTAAGTTCATAAACTCAGCTATGTTAGCATATCTTTTTGGAAAGGAAAACTTTGTACTGCCAAGGTTATTTAAAATAACCCCTGTTTTCAGTAACATGCAAACAGCCGAGGTTTTTATAGTGAAGGATTACTGGAAAGGATATTTTTTTTTTCCCACAAAGGCACATGGTGGAATCAGTTTCTGGTTTTACTTGAAATGTAGAACCAAGTGCTTTTCATAAAGTTGGCCAGTTCCATCCATGGCAACCTCTGCTGTTGCCCGCCAGCACTGAGGTCTGCTCTGTTTGTCTCTTTTGGATTCCAGAGAAGTCTGGTAGCACATGGTAATGGGCTACAGCAAGATGTTGTTCAATATTGCACATTGGTATAACAAATGAGCCATTTTGGCTTGTTTGGAGGAGGAGAGAGAACTTTTATTCCCCGCCCTGGCTTCCATGGACATTATAAACATATTCTTGTGAATAAAATACTTTGCATTGCTTATGACTGAGAAAAGTTAAACCAGCTTATTTTTAATTTTTCAGTTTAGTTAAATAAACTGGATTGCCAAGACAAATCAGTCAGTTTGCCCCAGGCTGGGTTATATAGGCTCTTGAAATAATAGTTTGAAATGCTGGAAGATAAGCAGCAGAGCTGAGGTCTTGTCTTGGGTATTTCTATAACACTAAGAATTCATATCATGTTAGTTCCAGTAGGAGTATTTATATTTAACCTGACATATGCACAGCAGACTTAAAGGATTCTTTTTTAACTTCTGCAGCTCTGACTTGTAGAGGTAATTTAAGGCTATAAGAGTTCTGCTTCTTAAACTTTTATTTTTGGAACCTCTTAATCTATTTGTAACGGAGAACAAGGTCATAGAGTCCCTACAAGCTTTATCCTTATTTCCTGCAAATCTCATTACTGCTCTGGAGCACAAGCAGGCAGTTATGTCTTAGTCCTGGACATCCTGGTAGGATTCAGAGAGGTGCTAATTATTGTGTTGGGGGGGCAGTGAAATGTAGTTTAAGGACCATCTCTGCCAGATGCTGAACTAGAATACGTTTCAAGCGATGGGACAGCATGCCACAGTCAGTGCAGTGTTAATAACAAAAAGCCCTTTAAACGAGGGAAAAAGTCCTTTCATCTAGTCACCTGTGTTGTACAGTAGCAATAAAATACCTGGCAGTTGGTGAAGCTGGCTTTTCCTTTTTGCTGTGCAACTCCAAGAGGAAGAGAAGCCGACGATCCTGGCAGAACCACGGGGCTGCGCTGCTCTTCGGGGTCAGGACTGTGATGAGGAAGAGGCGAATTCCTCGTGGGGTGCTGCCTGCATTGCCCTTTGCTACGCTCTTGGGCACTCCTAAACTTAGCAAGGCATCCAAAATCCATAGGCAGGCACCAGGAATGACAGACTGGGAAAAGAAGGTGCACGTGGGCAAGCAACAAACAAAGGAAAGCTGAGAGGAAAGTAAGGAAAGCCTAGGGCCAGGTTAGAAAGGAACATGGAAACAAGGAGTTTCATATTGGGAAACCTAATTTTCATCTAGACATTTTTCTGGAATTCAATAATAATAATTTAATAATAAAATGTAATAATAGTTTGTAATACAATATTTCATGCATTGCCTTCTAGAAGATGATGTGATGAAAAGCAACGTAGTGTGTGATCACCTAAATGTTAACATTATCTCTGCCATTTGACAATTTTGAGGACTAAAAGGAAGCAACCTGGCTATGTGTTTTTTCAGGAGGATGATACATTGTCAGAGGACATTCCTATAAACCAATTTAGATGAGTAGGTGCACAATATAATTAGCCTATATTTGTGTTGTGGTTTTGGTTTTTTAATTAGTAAGTGGCAGATTAGTAGCGGTTACTGACTCAAGTCCATTCTGGGTCATCAACTGCTCAGTATTTTGCCAGATTGAGAGGGAAGGATAACTAATACTCTAATTAAATGTGGATTGTGCAAATCTAGAAGTTTCAAATAATTTGTAAGATGGAACATAAAGCTAATGTATTTCGGTGGTAGGTGAGTAAAAATAATTTGCTGCACAGTATCTTGTGAAAAGCAGCTTTGTGGTGTGGGGGAGGGTTAGGCTTGTGTAGACTTTTTTTCTAAACAAGGATATCTTGACTTCAGGGAGAGATTCTGGGCAGAGCAGCCAATTATAGAAGATTAGGAAAATAGGGCACACAGTGAAGTGTTTGCAGCAAGGGAGAGCTGCAGGGTTTTTGCTGAGGGGACATTTCCAGAATGCTTAGGGACTGCGCATCCCTAGCAAATAAGAACAGAAGGTTAAATGTTACCAAGCACCTAGGCACGGAACCAAGTTACAAAATCATTTTTATTAGTCAGACCAGACGTGGACCCTGAAAGGTGGCTCGAGCGTGAGGCTGGATCCTCTTCTGACTCGCCTGTGCAGTTGTGGCTAACCCTGCGTAGCCCCAAAGACTTGGTGGGGGGCCCTTGGGCAGGGTGCCAGGCGTGGGTGCCGCTGGTGTGCTCTTGTGTTCTTTGTAAATGATCTGTGGGTACGTTTTCCACAAGTACAGGGTCCTGCAGGAATGTTTCTGGAGGACTGGAAATGAGGCTTTGCTAATTTGAGGAGCTAATTTTATATACATTTATTTATAAAAATTGTGTGTATATAA
>JAOXJK010000001.1:147512235-147539764 GCA_025774025.1 Xenus cinereus
TATTCTTCCACAGAAGAAGGGGTAGCTGAAAAAAATGACCCAGAATGCAAAGAAGACTTCGGTTTGGTTTCATAAAAAGGTCTTTGCAGATTGTTCTAATATAACTTTTTTTCTGTTGTGAACTGGCAGCTAATATCCTGGAAAAGAGCTGCTACTTGGTTATTGGCATTTGCATAAAATCGTTAATCACTCGTGCTCGTGCAGTGGCGCTGGGCTGAACGGTTCAGCTCTGTGTACCGGGACACATGGGAGCCCCCTCTGCTCCACGAGGAACAGCAGGAGGCTGCCCCAGATAAATGAATAGTTCCTTTTTTCCTTTCTGTCCAGCAGTACAATCTAACAAACTTGAACGAAATTTTAATTTCCACCGAGGCTTCCCAGCTGCTTGCTGCTTCAGTAATTCAAGAAGTGATGTGTCCAAGTTGCCCGGCTATTAACTTGTTACTTGCCAGCTCTCAAAAAGCTGGGTGGGTGTCTGGTTGCGTTCTCACTGAGATCCTGACATTTACTTCGCCGTACAAATTAAAAATAGCAGCTGCTGTTGATTGCAGCGTATCGGATGATTGCAGTAGTGCAAAGGAGAGAGCGTGTGGGCTGCTCTCCTTCCTCCTGAGGACACTCGCCGGCGGTAACTTGAAGAAGTTTTAAGTACTCGCATGTTTCAGGAGCACAAAAAAGAAAAAAAAAAATGGTTTGTGGATGTGTGAGAGGAGGAGGAAGGGTAGGAAAGGGAAGAAGGCTTGTTCTGTTATGTGAAATGCGATTTCTTGGTTTTTCACTGACATTAAAGCAGCATTTAAAAAAAGGATTACTCAGCCAGTTAAGATTCCCTTCATTCCAATTCACAGATGAGCACAACACTAACACAAAATGCAGAGAAAGAGAAGTTTCTGTGTTGGCTTTGAGGTCATGCTGTGATTCTGTTTGGTTTTAGTACACTTTTTCATGGAGTTACTTGTGCTTCAGCTCTTGTAGCTTTCCCTCAAGCAACTGAAAGGCAAACGGTTACAAGAATGTCTACAGTGGCAGTGACTCTTATGTCTGTAGAGGAGTTTTAAGTATCATTCTTCCATGGGAACAAATTAAATAAGGATCACAGACAAAAAGCTAAAGGTTGAATGTGATGCTCCTTAGAACCGTAAAAATGCCTGTAGATGTTCTGCAGTTTGAACAGGACAAATGAAGAGCAAATAGTTCCTGGGGTGGGAAGTCTGTTCAAGGAAACCATTGACACAGAAAAGAGTGGAATATTAAACTGCTCTTGTGATTTCATTAGAGAAATTAAAGTGGTTATAAATGTACTGCAAACCTTGGGCATCTTCTTAGACTTATTTGTGGCACTGGGAGGTTTTATTAAAATTATTTCAGACAAATGGACTTTGCTCTGATTCCTTCATCTTCCTGTGAACAATCAGTCTGTGCTGTGTGTCTGGGAACCTTGGCAGACACCACTACGTTAGAGAAACCTGAATTGCAGCTTTCCAGAGTTGGTGAAGGAAGGAAACATAGAGAAAGGTGCTTGTGTTAGCAGTTATTTCTTTCAGTAAATAATGTTAATAGCATAGGTCTCGTCAGCAAAGCAGTGGTGAACCATCAATGATTACTTCCCAGGCCTGGAGCCATCAAGTCCAGCTTAATTGTTTCTGTCAGCATCTAAACCCATAATATGAATTCCTTAAACATCTGTGTAACTCTTGTCCCGTGCTGGGCCACCTGAATTCTTATGAACTAAAATAATCTTTTTCTTCCCTTAAGTATACCCAGAGCGACTTGCTTATAGAACTGACATGCTCATTACTCACCCTGCACTTTGGTAATGAAAATACCCTGTCAAACAGGCTGTGGAATAACAGTCGGAGCATGCTCCATTTTTCTTAATTTTGGATTTAACAATTTAGTGCAATGACCAGCAGCGTAGGAGATGTAGGTCTAATTTCAACCCCTGTCTCTCAGGGAAATTAAGAAGGAAGAGACATTGCCTGGGGGGGAACTTGTCATTCACTTCCTTCTAGTATTATTCTATGAAAAGTGGGAGTTCTTTGCCTCAGAGAAAAACACTTAATGGTTAGGTCATACCCTAGGAGTGGTATCTGGCCTCCAGCACTGCTGCGCAGCTGACACTCTCAGAAATTCACATTTCCAGTTTGTGACGGGACCCAGGCTAAAGTCTATGAGTTGTTTGGGGGTTTTTTTTGTTACTTGTCGGGGTATTATATGGACTGGGAGGTGTGCAGCCCCCACACATGGGAAGGAGGTGGTGGTTATGTTGAACTGTTTAAATATTAGTAAGGCTTCTATAGTTTAAGCTAGTAGTTAAAGACTACCTAGATTATCCTTGGTTGGGAAGGAAGAATGAATTGCCACAAAATGTCGGAGAAAAAGAAGATATGTTAGTAGGCATGAATGAAGTGCTTGTGTAGAGGGTTCAGCCATGGCTAAAGAGAATTTGTATATGACCACACTGCAGACATCTTCATTACATGGTTTAATTTACTCCAACTTGGGATTCATAGCCTCAACATGCTTTGATGTGCTCAGCTGTACAGGAAATTCTCTTGATTTTTGTGGAAAAATCGGGTCCACAGACTCTTGAATTTTGGTTTCTTCTCTCCAAGATTATTACAGTCCTGCAATGTTGGGCCTGAAAACTGATCAGGAAGTCCTTGGAGAACTTGTGAAAATGAAAGTTCCAGCTGTGGCAGAGCTGATGGAAAGACATGGAGTCATGTGGACCCTAGTGGTGTCACGCTGGTTTATCTGCTTGTTCATTGACATTCTTCCAGTAGAGGTAATCGGTAACATAAAGTTCTCAATATACACTCGTGATCATTATTTCATTTGTAGTGCTTTAATAATAATTACCTACTGGAAATCAAGAAGCTATAATGTGAATTTTCTCCTTTCCTGCAGACTGTGCTCCGAATATGGGATTGTTTATTCTATGAAGGGTCAAAGATCATCTTCCGCGTGGCCTTAACCTTAATTAAGCAACACCAAGCTTTTATTTTGGAAGCCACGAATTTTCCTGACATTTGTGATAAATTTAAGGAGATCACCAAAGGAACATTTGTAACAGAGTGTCACAGCTTCATGCAGGTAAATTCTCTGCAGCTTTTAGTTGCTACAAACTAAAAACAAGACTGACTTAGAAATGTTTTGCTCAGTCAAAAAGATGGATGCAGTTAGGAGAAATGTATCCATAAGAATTGAGTAAGAATAAAAGTATGAAGAATGTTTTTATATAAGAAATGTAAACATTTAAAGGATTTTTTTTTTTTAATTATCATCTAAATCCATATACCATAATACATTCTATCATACAGGGACAATTTTTCTTTTGCCTTTTAACTAGTTAAGGCAGGATGTCTGACCAGAAAATAACTTTAGTGCATTTTTCCAGTGAACTATGCATTGTGTTCCTGTGCTTTTTTTTGAGATTAATTGTAATAGAGTACTGTAGAATAGACACAAAGTTGATTTTAAGCTTGCATTGATAAATCTTCAGTGCCAGAATATAAGCATTATGTTTAGTCAAAGAACAAAGAAATAGCACCAAATTCTTTGTTCCAGACAAAATCCATGAAGTTGAGTGCTCAAGTCTTATGATAACCTGCAAACTAAGATTTATTTTTTGTGAACTATTAATAGATTGGATGCCAAATCTGTATAAAACACTAGATTCAGTGCTTAACTCAGATTGAAGTGTAAAATATGTTAATTGCAAAAAATGTAACAGAAGCATATCTGTCATAAATCACTTGACCAACTCTGCTATCATTGTTTGCCAAGTGTGCACAAAACTATATCTCAATAGGTGGCTTCTACTCCCAGGAGAGTCTTGTGCTCACGTCAGAGCTCTGTGCATAACTTTGTTATAGCAGGATGCAATTTATGTTTCATCTTTGCTCATAAAGAAGAAAAATATCCTTAACTTACTAGTGTTTGTGAGCCTTTCAATGAAAGGAGCAAGGAAAAAAAAGATCACAGGTACAGCTTAATTTAGAAGGGAGATGGTTGAGGGATTTTCCCATTCTGTAAAGGGTTTAGAATAAAAGCTTTGTTTAATATTAGCTGCCATGAAAATACCAGTTCAGAGGCCAGTATAAACACTTGACCTTGAAGGACTTCCCCCTCCTGCTTGATTGCGTTACATTTTACAGCAACTGTTTTTAGAAAAATCAGGTACCTTTTCCTTGCAGTTACTCTGAATAAAATATTTATTCTGTGTTGGTTGCTATAGTGAGGGGGCTTTCAAGGCAACTAAATAAACAATTTAGGTTAGGTTCTTAAATTTATCTTTGACATGCATACTTCGGGGTTTGGTTCTGTTGATTTGTTTTTTTCCAAGCCGTATAGATAGTGGAGGTGATGACAGTTGAATATTATATGCCTCCCCTCACCCTACCCCAAACAAAATCTTAGTTTTCAGTTTAATGCAAATGCAGCCTTCTTTACCAGAACGCTGTTCAAAACTGGCTGAATTATAATCTCATGTCCAGAGCTGTCAGTTACAACTGCAGAGAACTGAGGGGCTCACGCATCTTAACTGTAGATTGAAGTGCATAAACTTGCAGCTTCCTTTGTAGTTCTGTTCAGTCAGAAGTTTTAGATGACATAGTGAAAACAAATGTATTGCTCTTGAGCAATAAGTCAAAGCAAAAATATATTAGATGTGTGACAGTATTTGAAATGCCTCACATTCTCACATCCATATACATTGCAACTCTGCAAAGCTCCATAAAGAAGAAAAGCAAAGGTAATATAGCAAGGAATTAAGACTGATTTTATTTTTTACAGTAGGAATGTATTGTCGTATGTATGTATATGTTCCAGAGCCTGGCACCACTGCTTTGTAGCATTACCCAGGATAGTTTACCATGTTCTAACTATGCCTGCCATCCACCAACACAAATGCCTTCTAAAATAAGTGTAACTGGACACTTATATTCAAACTAGTTTTTCTGTAACTTACAGCACTTGTTTTGAGCTGCAAGTTTACCATGTTGTTACAGCAGAGTAGGTGAAGACGCTACCCTGTTACAAGGAAGAAGCGTTTTCCCAGTATGGATATCAAAGCAAGGATTTCACACTTCAGAGTCACACAAGAATTCCAGCATGTTGGCCAAAGCCAGAATTCTAACAAAGAATTTTTTCCTTTTGCCCTCAGAAAATATTCACAGACCCTGGAAGCTTGCCCATGGCAACAATCAACAAACTCCGAGAGACTTGCAGAGAGAAGCTGCTTTCTCAGGGATAACTCACCGTATTTAACCAGGTGGTCAGATACTACAGCAATTGACACATTCCTCTATTTGCACTGACTAAGGCACACTTTAAGCTTTCCACGAGTTAACTGACATTTGACCAATTGTTCCTGCCTTTCAAGTAAGTGTTGTTAACACTTTGTACTGTATGTAAGACTTCATAACTGGAACTGGTGGTTCTGTTGTTTTGTTTTTGTTATTTTTTTTTTTTTTAGAGGATTAAAGCATTTTCAGAGTAGAACGTGACCAGTGTCAGGACACTCCTTTTAAAAAAGCAGTCACCGTACTTGTCTCTTCAGGGCATTTTGTAATGTTAAAACAAACAGATGTATAAAATTACATATCCTTCCTACTGTATTAACTGTGACACTATCATTTGTACAAAATAAATTTATTTAATTTGTCAGAACCTGTTTCTTGGTGTGAAGAGAACAACATAGGTGAGCTATTTCCTGACTGCCAGTGGCTGGCTAGAATATAAGCTTCTTCCTTTTTCCTCGCTGCTATCACTTGCGGAACTCGGTAAATAGGGCAAAGTGCACATCAAGACAGCAATGAAGAAGGTGATCTTTAGCTTCACTAACAGTTACTCTATGCAGTGTATAAAAGCTCTTCAAGTAAAGGCAGCAAGGAACATGTACAAGGTCCAGGCTCCAGAAAGCAGCCAGAAAACTTCCTCTGTAACCACTCTTAGTTCATTATATGATTATTCAGGATTTTCTAGCTCTAGCACAGTAGGTAACACATAATTTGACTCAAATCTAGAAGCAGCATTTCTCACTTTCTAAGGGATGCTGAAAGTAGATGCAGTACTTCTACTGAGGTTGCACTACAAGTGCTATATCCTCATCTACCTCTGTCCCTAAAAATTTTGAGAGAAACACTTGTAAAGATAACAACAAGCACAATTCTTCCTTGACAGCATGAGACAGTTCCAAAGCTGTACCTTAATGCAAGTCTAAATATCCTGCCCCGGGCAGAAACAAGCAAAGCAGCAGCCCTGCCCCTGGCCCTAAGGCCACTTCCCTCCCTGCTGGGGCCAGGTGCCTGGGAATTCCTTTATTGTCCTTGCAGAGCCCTCTCGTGGCCAAATCCCTTCCCTCTCCTTCCTGCTGGGGAAAGGGAGGGAAGACTGAAGAGTGGCCAGCAATGTGTGCTTTTTTATTCTTCCTACTGTGGAAAGTCTCATCTTCTACCACCACGCTCCTTTTCGGATTCTACTCCAAGCTCTCTTCCTTCCATGCCAAGGAAGGCTTGTCTCTATCCCCATCCCTCTGCAGAGTAAGTTTCTTTCATGCCTCAGCAGGGAAAAAAAACAAGGCAAGTTTTCACAGGCAGTAGAAGAGTGCTCTCCTAGACAAGTAAAGGCAGTTACTTAACAGTACGATTCCAAGATGCCTCATCCTTTAAGGTACCAGACAGACACCCATTTTGCTTGAGTACTGAATTGTAAGCACATCACCAGGTATTAGGAAATACTAGCTTATTCACCACTGGTAAACTCCATAGTTTCCAGGTACCTTCAAGGTAGCAGGGCCTTACTGCTCTGTGTTCAGTTCTCCCTGTCAGAAGAGCAGTGTTCTGTGCACCGTTTCAGTGTGCCTTGGTTCCTGCCCTCTGTAGCTAGTGCTGTTAACACCAAAACATCGCCGCAGGAGGGAGTCAGGGAAGCTTTAAACACAAAGGTTCGCTTCCAAGCACATTACAACACACACAGTCCTCAGCAGACAAGCGTTTCTTATTCCATGGTAAGAATCCAATTTCAAAATAAACCCTAAGGTATTCTTTACAAGTCCTTTACCAAGTATTTCAGCAGCACTTTCAGAAAGCGATGCTTAGCCTGACAGACCAATATACTGACATTTCTCAACAAGCAGCAATTTAATGGAAGGGTTAATTTCTCTAGATCTCAGGTTACTGACACACAGAAGCTGTACCTGTTTCCAGACACAAAGCCAAAAACCAGGGGCTGTTCTGAAGATGCAAACACAGTTAAGCCTCACATTTGGGCCACAGTGAAAAACCTTAAACACTTGTTTGACGTAACTGCACACTAAGGATTGTTTAAAGCTTCCAAAGTAGAGCCAAACCAAAACTTTAATCCTTACCAAATGACCAAATGTTTTTAAGAGCAATCAATCAGCAACACTAAGATATACAGAAAAAAAAGTGTCTTTATTAGCATTGTTACAGGCAATGCATACATAAGAACTGATCCTTAAAGTGTACAACCCCCCAGCCAAGTTTAAAGCAAGAGAATCAGCAGATTGAGATCTATATTGTACACATGTGCAGTAACAGGATCTCTCTGGACCTTCCAACAGAAGAGACAGAAATCACTTTACAAAAAAAGGTAAATAAAAATAACACCCATTTTAAAAAAGTACCAGCTCCTAACAAGCTGGCAGAGCATCAAAAATATCAAACAGGGGAGTTGTCCAATCATAAAGAGTTCCTGTAAGGTTTGAGTATTGCGTTGTTCACACCCTGCATAGGCCAGGCATCGAGTTTAAAGCTTAGTAAAAAATACACACCTAAGAGACGTGGTGGAGTTTAGATTTTAAATTTCAATTTTGTCAGTTGTTACTAAATTTCTTTAAATGTATCATCAGTATAACTATCAATCATCATCGCTGGATGGCAGCGGTACAAAGAATAAGCCTTTTCCCTTTGTTAAGAGTTCTGAAACGGAGTCAGTGTGAATTAGCAACATCCCTCTCTGGAATCTTTAGCTGACATTACCTTATGCCAATTCCAAAAAAGCACCCTTAAAAACTTTTAGCTCGTTTCTAAGTGGGTAAATATTTAAACTAGTTAGCAAAATTAAACACCAGAATTTTCAGAAGTTATTTTTGTGCATAGTTAAATGCTGCAAGATGATTTCACATTTAATAAAGCAGACTCGAAGAAGCAGCAACTTGCAAGAAAAGGTGTTCCCTTACAATATCACTCTTAGCTCAGGGGAAATGTGTGTGGGGTTTTTTTTTCCCAGCTTCTTGCAATTGCTTTTCATCTACACTGGGTTTTAGTGCAAGTCATTAAATTGTTTGATATCCGGCATGGCTCCTCTTTCTCCCAATCAAGTAAGCAATCAAGACAATTAGAACAAGACCAGCAAGGGCTGCACCAACTATTATAGGGATCAGCATGTTGTTTTCATCCAGTTGACATTCTTCCACTGAAGAGAAAGAAAAAAAAAGACCTGTGTTAGGCACTAGTGCACCAACAAGATCGCTATATCCAGAACTCAAGCTTCTGCTCTCAGCACATTGATAAAACCAGCTCAAGGGAACTTGTAGCTTAGCTTGCCCACAACCCAAAGGAAGCCAAGCCCGCTAATTAAGATCGCTCAGGATGAAATCTTTCTAGTACTAGTTGTATGCACGATATAGAGTTTTCTAATAATTAATTCCTTCTCAAGAGCTGTTACTGTTATGTACAAGTTCGGGCATCGTAAATACATCCATGCGACTCCCCTAGCCATTTGGCTTTAACCACAGTCTCAAAGTACAGCATTAACTGAAAAAGTCAGGAACTTCCCCAAACTTTGCCCCTTTCATATAACTGTCCACACACAGTTAGGAGGGAAATTTAGTGCTCTTCCTTAACCCTTCTCTGGACCAGAAGAAGTCCTAGGTATTTCAAAGCTTCTTACATACTTCTCTTACTAGCCCCGACAACATCTGTGATAGGGCGCACAGGGACTAAGCTCAGCACCCACAAGCTGACATTTGACCACAGAATATTATACGTTTATATTGAAGTGTTACTTCACAAATCTTAGCTTCCCCCATCCCCAAATGTAAACCTCTTACCTGCCCCAAACTTGTCTCCATCAATCTTGAAAACCTGGACTTGAACATTAAATACATTGACAAGGGCTTTGTCCGAGACCTTGAGATTCTCCTCTGCGCTGCATTTGTAGGAGTTCCCTACGGTAGCTCTCAGCTCGCTCATGCTGTTGTTCGATGCTTCAAACTTTGTTTCTGTGCAAGAGAAAGTCTTATTACAGAATCCTGAAGAGCAGTAGCTGTAAGCTCGTAGAGCCTGAATTCCATGCATTCATCCCCAGATTTTCTGACATGTTACTTAATGCAGGCAACCCTTAATATTTATAGTAGTAGCAGCTGAAAGTAGACTTCTTAAAAGTCCCTACCTTTTGCTTCAGAAGGCAGAGTCATGTTTACAGTCACGCCTTGCAGGAAGAATTTTTCAGCACTTGCATTCTTTTAAAAAAAGAAACAAGTAGTTATTTAAGCTCATGATGCACAACATAAACTGTTAACATTCCAGATCAATTCTGCATGCATTTTGAGAAAGGGTTTTCAAAGGGTAGTCCACAATTTGGATTAGCATCCAAAGGAAGAGCTTGGTTGCACTTTTTAGAGAGAAAAGCTACTGGAGGTACGCACCTTAGGGAAAATGACTCTGGGGGAGGGAAAAGCGGCAGAGAAAGGGGGACTGTCACCCCTCAGACTGCTGACTGGACCTCCACTCTAAAGGTATAGTCTCTCCCATGCCTTAACCAGGCTAGTGCAATGGTATCATCACCTATGCTACAGATACAGCTTTAAAGGAGCTTGGTACCCCACAGAGATATGGAGCATCATTTAAAAGCAACAGATCCAGATGATGACATTTGATCAATCCTGTGAATATTAACAGCAGCACAAAGCTGACACATACAGTGGATTCAGTCCTCAAGGGTATACAGCTCTAATACACACTGAGGCAGGGCTATGGGAAACAGGATTTCCAACCATCATAAGACAAGCACACATGGCTCTTGGGTGTACACAGAATATTAATGAGGACTTAAATCTAATTCCAGACTTGTACGATTCGATGAGATGCCTATTTGTCACAGGCTGTTCCTAGTGCTATTTCCTTAGGCTATTCCTAAATCCTAGTGCTGAAAACAAAGGAATTACTTACTCCCCTTCCTGTAGTTGCATCTTTTTTCTCTTGTACTTGCCCCAATTAGTTTTCCCACATGAGAAGTCCTGCCAGACCCTACAGGCTTCGTCTGGAGATTCTTACCAGTGCAAAGTGGAAGATAACCCTTGTTTTGTCAAAAGTCAGATTCAAGAAGGCAGACGTATTGTCACATGTCCCAGATGAAGTTGTATTATGTGGTATGAAATTCAGCAAATCCAGTCCCATCTATGAGAGAAGAGGATCAGTTGTGACATTTGAAGAGACGAAAACATCACCATGCATTCCGTTGACTTCTAGCTTGCTTGTACTCACAATCATACAGTAGTGTGTTTGCCCACACGTTTTACAGACAACTGGGCAGATACATGTGCAAGTTACCCAAGTTACCAAGGCTGGTACAAAGAACAAAGGGCATCTTCGCATGTCTAACGAAGCTTTCCCCAGCCCCGACTGGCCAATAACCTGCTGCCTTCTCCACACTAAACTTCTTTGGTCCTAGTAGCCTAAAGAAAAACATTAGTAACCACCACTACGCAGGGGGCAACAAGCCATAAAATACTCCTTTGACATAATCAAGGGAACTGCCTGTAAGCGTGATCGTTTTGCACATCAGTGCAAAATGCTTTAGTTTTGCCCATGGTACATAATTTTACACTGTCCTGTATCCGCAGAACTCTGTGGGTTAAATGCACTTGCCAAACAATCCAATAGACACCTTCAGTAGCTCTTATTTGACCCTCATGTGACTGGAAACCTATTTGCCACCTCCTCACTGGTCATTACCATAGAAATCAGCTGTTCCAGCAAAGCTAGAATGCCGTGCTGCAGGACACAGCTTACAGAATTTCACACAATTACAGTGGCTAAAAACACCGTCCATCATAACCAGCTCCTGTACTGCCTGAGACCAGCTATCAGTGCTCATGCTTTTACCTCTCAGTCATCATCATCATCATGAAAAATAAATGCCATAGATTCCTTTGTACCACCACGTACAGCATCAAGTAGGTAAATCCTATACAGACACCACCCTCCTCACACCAGGACCTTTATCATCAAGATCCAACTTAAACTACAGAACAGCAGCCATAATTTTTTGCCTGCAATTGTCCTTGTTACCTCAGATTAAGCCACAGGATAGGAAAAAGCAGCTTGCGATCAAAGGTCCTTATAACAAAGCTTTACTGAACATAAAAGCTTGCTGACCCTTGGTTATTGTTTCCTACTGAGGGCCTTTAGCAATCCTTTTGGGATTACACTCATAGCTTTGATTTACTGGTTTGTGGGTAACACGTTTATCAATGGGGCTGGCAAGTTGGGCCTTGCATCAAAAATGGAGGGACAGAATCTGTGCCGCAGCTGGATCTTACATAAACCATGTAGCATTTCTGCTGTTAAAATCAGCCATTAAGTAGCCCTTAAGCATTAAAGACAAACCCCAGCCTCCTCAGTGCTGGCTGGAAGTTAACTGAGTCACAAGTCTGTCCAGTTTTACAGTAGTAGTAATTTTCCCTTCTAGTAGTCATTCACTGTGTTCATTCAGTTATCTCGGGCCAATTTGTTGTATTTTATTTAACAGTTTCAAAATCTTGTTGAGATGGCATCTCTGATAATAGAATTCCCCCTACTCGTATCTTTAGTAATTTTTACTGCTCCTGTGGAACGGCCGTAAACACTTACTGGATTTGACAGACAAGTTCAATACTCTCAGTAAAAAAAAAAAATAAAATCTTTTAACGATCACTTTCAGTAGAAGAGAACCGCTTCAATCATCATTGGTCTAGTCCAAGTTAAGCAATTCAAATAGAGGACAATCATGGATGAATACTACAAAGAACTGGGATTTTTAAAGACAAAAGTTAGCCAATAATAATTTATCAAGCTTTCCCCAAAGAAGGAATCAGAAGGCTTTGAAGAAAGAAAAAAAGTGTACCTCTTCATCTTTTTTCAGGTAGGTGATATTAAGCTGTAACCCCATGTAGGCAAGTACACAGGTTCCATTTGGACCAGTCACATTGTATTTACCAACTGCAGGATTTGGGGGCGATGCAGTTGGTGCTGGGCTAGTTGTTGGAACCTGGCTGGTAGTCTGTTTCGGAGTTGTAGGCACTACAGCAGTAGTAGAGACCATATCTTCAGCACATTCTGTCTCTGGAGAGAAAGGAAAACAGTCATTACCAAACAAAATGAAGCTGTGGGATGCTTTACTTTTTTAATCCTCAAGGGAAAGGAGGACACAATTTCAAGTAGCTTTTCCTAATAAAAAAAGATAGTAAAAGCTGAGAAACACAATGGTAAAGCATTACCTAAAGTCTTGTTGAAAAGCTTGAGACACTTTTAAAGCCTGGCATGTGAAAATGACACCTCTGCTGTTATTTACAGAAGTTCATGGTGACCGCATGTGCTTTTATTCATGTCTGTCATTTCACTTCACCATCAAGTCAGGGTAAATAAAATACTGCTATGCTGACAGCGTTCCTGTTGCATGTTCACAGCAAGGCTGAGATGACTGTTCCTCACACACTCTGGGCACTTGTGTGCTAGAAACAGAGGAACAGTTCTCCTGCCCACTTTTAACAAAGTGCTCTCCCAAGAGATGTGTTGTTCTCCTTCCCCTCCCTCCCTCCGTTACACTTCCAGGTTGTGAGGACCCTTTGTCATTATTTTGGGAATACCCACAGTAATACTAGAATACCACTGGACCTCCCAAGTGCTCAAAAGAGTGCTGCAGCTCTTCTGTCCTTAACAAAGGGATTCTAAGACACTGTTTCCGATGGCAAATGTTTTGCTGCATCCTCTCCCTTTGGGTCTCACACCCATCCTTTCCTTTAGTCCTGCATTAGTACCCACCACCGGGGGGTAACAAGGCTGAGTGAAGATGTATAAAACTGCCTTCTCTTTTCATCCAGTTCAGCAGGAACTTCCAAGGCAAGAGGAGAGAGAAAGAACAGCGACTCTGATTTATTTACCAGAGTACTCAGAAACACCTGGCAGCAAGATCTTAACTTGATCTGGAAACCAAGAAGGCTCCTGCATTGAACATCTAAGCCAAAACCAAAGGTCACAGCAAAGACATTACTGTAGTAGAGGCTTTCATGTTCTAAGCCAAGGTCATCTCCACATGTCAGGGATAACAGCCTGCAACTTTATAAGGATGACAACAACTGCAGCGGCAGTCAATTCTGACTCAAAGGGCCTACTGATAAAAGTTTAATCCATACATACCTTGCAGGTACTAGATGTCTAATAAATAGCCTCTGAACTTAAACAGCAACTTAACTTTCAACTATGGCTCAGAAAGAAGAACTCTAAATCACACCTTCTGAACTCACACAGACTCCAACATAGCACGCTTTCCTATTTCTACTCCATTTTTGGAAAGTCAGAGAGCAGAGGGAAGGGGATGAACAGAGGAATGACCCTAGCTTTTGTAGACTTAACAGATACTAGTTACATCCCAAAATGTGTTAATTTCCTAACAAATAAATCAAACGTTAGCTTGACTTGGTACTTCAACAGAGAATTTCCCTCCATCTGCAAGACCCCAACACATCCAGCCTCTTACTCAGGTTAGCAGAGACAGAAACAACCAAATCACTTCAAGTGGAAGTTTGTCCTAAGGTGAAGCTTTGATATTTTTACTGAACTGATTTACAGCATAACTCCTAGTAACTCTTCAAGACCGATTTGGAGATGAGACAGATTCTTAGGTCTTTCTGACAGTCATAGGAAAGCAGCTGACAGAACTACCAACAGATAAAACTAAAGCCTCCTTTTCTTCAGAGCTGCAGATAATCACTACCACAACCTCAGTCACTAACTTCTAGGTATGCAGACAGAAGTTACCATTACTAGTGACACACACATGTGCTGAAAACTGACTCTTCTTCCCTTCAGTGAGCCTTGCCCAGATCACCAGCAGAAATAGCCATTAATGAAGGAGTTGCAGGGAAAAAAAAGGTTAAGGGAGAATTCCAGATCTAAAGTTTATCAATAACTAGCTGCCAAAAGGACACACAAAGTCTCAAGCCCTACAAGTGTGGAAAGAAGGAACCTATCTGGAAAAAGCAAGGTATTTCAGGGTCAAGATTAAAAAACGAATAAAGTGAGAATTCTTTAACCATCTGAATTAAAAAAAAAAAAAAAGACCAACAAGTAAGAGCTATAGCTCATTGTGCAGTAGGAATAGGAAAAAATATGTGGGTGCAGTCCCAAGACAGTAATAAAAACTTAGGGATGATGATAATTTAAGGAAAAAACTGAGCATGGCAGTATGGGCAACAGGAATGTGGAAACAAACAAAAAACAAATAAAACACCCCCCCAAAACTTTGAACTCAGACCAAACAGTATATATCCCAGGAAATCGCATGTTTTTTTCTGAGGATCAATAGTTTCATCAAGACAGTGATACCACGGGATGGAGAAAAGCAACTCCAGGGGAATGGTCCTGGCAAATTAAAGTGTGCATATTCATCTAAAAATAAAAGTAGTAATTAAGAATAGCAAAAAAAACCCAACAAATGATGACAAACTTGTGTTGCACAAGGAACACCCTCCCAAAATAACGCAGTATTGATTTTTTTAACCAAAGGACTATGTAAGAACAGATAATAGGTGGTGTTAAAAGGAAAATTATTACACAGTAGGGCGATTTTATTGAAGCTGCATAGAAGTTTAAAAACCAGCTTTTCATAATACCATGGCTTATGTTCAAGCCTGATGACAACTGATCACTTATCATCCAGGATAACTACTGGATCAAGAGATCATTTTAAAAAATGAGATAGTTCTGAAGACTGGAGTAATGAAAATTCAGGTGGGGGTAGCGGGGGTGGTGTTTAAAGTTACAAATATAGGTCTACATCTTTGCTGCAAGGTAGCTCACTGAATGGAAAAGACTCATCAAGAGAATGATACACATTGAAATTCGAGCCAGTTGTGTGAGGCAGCCATTAAGAGAAGTCAACTCCAGTATTACCATGCATCAGGCAAGGTATTTTTCAGAGACACAGGACAAAATATAGATATTCCTGTAGAAGGCACTTTTTCAATGTATCCATCACATGCCAGCACTGACTACCCGAGTTTTTAAGATTCATTTCAACAGGTGCATAAATGAGATTAACAACATAAGACAGAAAAGTTTTACATTTTCCAGAGAAGCTCAGACCTCTTACTTGTCCCAAAAGTAAGGCTAAGATTTATCGCTCCCTGAGATACCACAGGTGACCAGACATCAAGAGCCACGTAAACTGAAGAGTGTTGCCACAAAAGCAAAGGACACGAACACACCATGAAGTAGTTTGTCTTCTAATCAGTATAGCAGTGAAATTAAAAAACTGCTTTTCAATACAAGCAGTCAGGACAAAAAGTCATTTGTGATTGAGCCTGACAGAGAAAGAACATCACTGTTAGAGCTTATATAAGGCCTTCTGTAGGAAGACGTACATAACTGCTCCCTACAGACCAGTTCTCTATTGTCTGCCATTATATCCCTGATTTTTCCCGGAGCACACAGTAACTAGTTCAGACTACTTTGGTAGAGGCACAGTACTTGGAAGTTATCAGATATGTCTTAAACTAGGATGTTGGCCATGTGCCCAGTCAACCTACTGGGTTTACAGCACATGTTTACACCCATAAATACTCATGAACACAAGGAGTGTTTCCTAATACCTGTACAAAACCCATGGGAAAACAGCGTGCTATCTTCTAGTCATGGATGCTGACACCCCTACAGAGAAAACCTAAAGCAGGTCTATTCATTTCAAAAGATGCTGCTATCAGAGCTTTAGATCCATTTTGTACCTGCCTAAATATGATTAGTCAGGACTTAAAAAGAAATAATCTATTATTGGAAATACTAGCTCACTGAGTACATTTTCTGCTACAAGATACCTACTGTTTACACTGAAAGTGCCATTTGTGAGATAGGCTTCCAAAGTAACGTTGCTAAAAGTAACGTTCACATTCTTCATATTGACTTGCTTGGAGTTGATGCATCTGTATTTTGTGCCCACGTATGCCTGAATAATATTTTTGTGTGATACTCTCTTTATTCCTCCTGTAAAAAGATTACATTGCATTAGTATGTAACAGCATTTGCAGAAACAGATCAGTATTATGTCTGGAAGGGTTAGACAATGAGAACAGGAACCTTTCATATTACCTGTTGAATTATGGAATAAAGTTGCATCTGACAGATTGTAGTGGAAAACTAGCTCTTCGACTTGGTACTTGTCTGCATTTTCTGAGAAATTCAGGCTTAATGAATGTCCTGCTCCAAAACCCAATACCAGAAGTGGGTGAGATGTGTTACCATTACCACATGAGCTCTGTTGCCCTACTGTAGCATTTTGCGGAAGAAAGAAGTGTGCAACCTGCAGGTCAGAAAATGAAACACATGTAAATGGGACGATGTAACAGCTTTTCCTTACTGCTTCTTACATATCCTATAGAACTGTTATAATACATACAGCTGACACTCATATACACCATAAGATGTCTACTTACACACCTGTATATAGCAAGTAGCATGTTGCTGGCACTTGCATTTCTAAGAATATCGTTCTCTGAAATTTGAGGACAAAACAGTACATACTCACAGCACCTCAGACTTTTTCCCCCCTAAACTAGCACTATGAATTTGCAGGTACTTCTGTACTAGGCAAATAAAATCTGACATGCTCTGGACACATGAAAAATGGGAGAATTTAAGCTTTGTTTCTTGTAGTATAATTGAGGAAGAAGAAAAGCAAATGGTACAGCCATAGTTTGGCTATAATACTTTGAGGCCATTACATACTGAGAGATAACCTGGTACCTGAAGACCAATACAATGTTTACTGGAAAGTTTTGAGCTTACTACTTACAAGAAGAAACAGCCAAAAGCATGTTATGAAAGCAGTCACCTCTGAATGCAAACTTGCATACCAGTATCAGCAGGATTTCAGACCATCAGCACCATTGAAAGAGTGGGCTATGCAATATAACTTTCAGCTCAAGTCACATACAGCAAGTGCACCACTGGCAAAGTAGATGGATTTGTTTAATCTTGCATTACAGCGATGGCTAGGAAATCAACTTCAAGAGTGCCTCAAAACATGCAACTGCAATGAGATTATAAATAATCAGCAATCGCTGTCCAGTAGTAAAGAGACCAAGAAAGTAAACGGAACAGTAGAGTATTTGTAAATAAAAATCCTTAACTTTCCTTTAACAGGCTGTTGCTGTTAATATGGAACAACTTGTATGCACCGCACTAGTCTGTAGGCACACTGAAAGGCAGAGGTTTGCCCCCTGAGAAGATCACAGATTTCAGGGAAGTTTAAAAGCTACATGCCACCAGACATTTCAGTTCAGATTTAGTCCATGTACGACCAAGTTCACCAAAAGACAACTTGTGGAATTTTTGCCTCTACAGCTCCAATGAAAGCCATTTTAGCTACCAATAGGACTGGTGTGAAATTTCAGTCACAAAAGTAATTTCACACATGTATTGTTCGTGGTGGTTTCAGGCACCCTTAACCCTGTTAAATGAGAAGAAGCATCGGTAGGTAATAAAGAAATGAAAAGTTGATGCAATATGACTGGGCAGGGGGAAATATTTACTGAAGCAGTTTTTTCATGTTTAAATATTTGTTCAAAGCTTAAATACTGCATACATGCAGAAATACCACACAGTTTATAAAGACAAGTTAGAGACAAACAGTGAGATAACACCCTTACCTCTTTTTGCCCGCTGCTTTTGTATTCCACTGAGAAGGCTACTGTCAGATCAGCGATTATGCAGACCTTACCACTTGAATCTTTCACCTCAAATGAAGAGGAAGCCTGTAGAAAGCCTGTAAAGAATGACAAGTGGTTAACCTGGTGTCATGTAAGTTTTTATTTTTGATGCCAAAGACACAAATACGTACAACTGTACGTTTCAGGAGTAATTCCTAAACAGCAGTTGAGTTTGGAAACTTTGGTGTTAACAGTATCTATATTAGCTTCAACATCACTAGTACAGAGAGGACAAATTTAACACCCCATTTATACAAAGACAAAGCCACCCAAACCAAAACTGTTGACTTGTTGTGTCCTCAGAGGGTAAGAAGAACTTGCAACAAACACCAGCCATACTGTTCAAGGCAGCTACTCAGTGTTCAACCTACACAGCAACTATTTTGCAAGCTTCAGCCAGAATTGACTTAGCATACTTGATCCTGCACGCCTGTAGCCCCCAGCCTTTCCCCCCACAGCACACCACGCAGCCTTCATTCCCGCTGTACCAGGACACTCAGCTGTACATGCACTGAATGCAGCATTTAGAAAGCTTGGATTGACTGCAGATGTTTTGGAGGGACTGCCAAAAATAGCACGATGGAGCGTGCCACCCTTGCCAGGGCAACTTCTCTTTACTGTCATCACGCTCTCTGCACTTGAGAGGAGGATGGGGGCCAAGACCTTGACACGGACTGAGGTTATGTTTTTCTGACTGGTTTAAGCTAACCTCAGACCGAGCTGCTGACAAAAGCATGCCTTCCCCCCCTTTCCTCCCTTGCTCCCCTCCAGCCCTAGTGCTCAGAGCAGTAGTACAAGTGACCACACTAGCACTGACTCAAGAGGGGAAGAACACGTGGCCAGAGGAGAACAGGATCAGCCCTTCTGACAGCAGCGTGGACTTAGAGCAGCGTCCACTGACAATGAAGCTCCACCTAGGGAATGCACTGCTGCAGGTTGGATACAGCCAGAAATCTGGTTCTCTCACCCATCGTTTGCAGTAAGGGCTAACCGGACAGTGCTCCCGCATCTGAAATCATACCAAGGTGTTCCAAGTTCTTTATTGTCAAGAATTTTTTTTGGTTTTCTGGTTCTTAGTTAATCACCCGCACACATCTGAAGCAAACCTCACTGCAAAAAGCCTGCATCATTTTCATGCTAGCACTTTATCAGCTTGCATTTGTAACAACTTCACTCTTGCAGAAAACCTGATAAAAAAGTTGCTGCAAGACATAAACCGCTATCTCAAGCAAATAAGCTGTAAAGAGTCAAACATGCTAATCCATTCAACTGCTGATAGAGCAAAAAGATCCAACTGAGGAATTACTCAGTATCTAGCTTCCCTCCCCAAGAAGTTTTCAAAACGCAAATCCCAATTTAAAAACTTTTCACTATAAAACTATGGTGCATACAATTGTGTTAAGACAATTATTAGGAAAAATTGGACTTCTGTCAGCTGGACTTTGGTCGAAGGTCCTTCAGTTGTAGGAACACATTGGAAAGAATTTCTCTGGCACTCAGCAAGTATTTTCCCTTGTTGCCTTCCCCTTAGCAACAATATATCCTCCCCCACCACCAAAGGGGACCAAAACTTAAGCTAAAATTCATACATTTTACCCAGTTTAAAGAGTCTAGACTTGAAACCAGAGATACAAAAGAAATAAATTGGTTAAGAATGGACAGAGTAGAAAACTGATATTTCAAAGCAAAACTGTCTTACCTTTGCCTTTATATCCAGCTCATAATGTTCAATAAGGAACATATATTCACAAAGCTATTGCTATTTATTGTAGTTCAAAGCAGTACTAAAAACAGTCAATGTTCCTTCCACACGGAAGTGCCAATTTGCAAAGTTTCCTTCAGTTTGAATTTACATCTGGAACTTGTTTACATTTTACCCAAGCACTTGTTTTCTCAAGAGCAAGCTGCTTACACTTTCTTGAAGACTTCTAACACAGCTTAGATAACAGTGTAAAAGCAAGGAGTAAGAGTCTATGGCTATTTGAATTGACACTACCAGTGGAAAACATGCTAGAATGAAAGCCTTCAGCATGCTTGCTGACTACCTTGTTTCACAGCTATCAAAATCTTTGCAATTTTAGAGCTAAAAATAAACAAGTAATAGGCAGTAAAAGAATGAAAGAAAAAAAAAGTTTTAAAAAGAAACACAGAGAAAATAAAAGACTGAAAAACAATTAAGAAAAATGTTGCTGACCGAAAGGAAAATGTGACAGACCTGCCCATTACAGATGATTCAGAGAACAACAAAAGACAATGCAGAGGTACCAGAAAGCACCAAATGGAAGACGGATTCTGGGAATGAAGAGCTGGCAAATTACCCTCAGCAAGTTTAAATAATAGAGAAGAAGGGATGCGAACAAACAGTAAAAAATACCACCTGCCTAACTACTAGATTTTTGCAAGGTGAAGTCCACAACATGATATGAATCCTGATTTTGTCAGTGTGGTACAAACAATATAAAACCCCATTCCTCCTTAAGAAATATTCAGCAGCTGCTGGATTTGCAGTGTCAGTGATGAGACGGCTGCACCGAGCATGAGACACTGAGCTGTCCTCGATGAAGTGGCAAGAGGGCTGTTTCACTTCAAATAAGCCAACGTGCACAAGGGTGGCAATCAGAGAGAGCACTGTGCCGCAGCATCCTCCGCTCCCACGGTCTTGCAGGAACGCAGATGGAACAGTGAAACATAAGGGACACAGGGGCAAAGAAAAATCAGCAAAAAACACCACCGAAGAACAAATCAAGACACTGAAGGAAAGAAGGTCCTGCCTACTCTTCCCTCCAGCCAGTTTAAGGCAGAGGAACAGCTCGTTGGGTTTGGCAGGAAAGCAGCTGTTGAGTTTGTGAAGGCAATTTCAGTGTCGACTAGTGATTAATGCATGAATCATCACCAGCCCACAAATAGTAAGAGCCTACAGTCAAAATGTCAAGAATACAGAAAACTGATTTTGAATCAATCTGTCCTGGGAATACTTCTAATTAAGTTACATAAAGTATTGCTCAATTTTATCACGGCATAACTACATGTTGAGAATCCTGCTTGTACTTCTCATAACAGTATCATTCTTTGCTGTTTAACACAAGAACTGATACAACCTCCAGTTTCTTAACTTTAGATGATCTTAATAAACTGCAGCACCCTATGTGACAACTATCTGTGGTAGAGCAAGTGCAGCACTTCAGATGTACACAGCTGAACAGCTCTTAGACTTCTCAACAGCAAAAAGTTAAGTTTTGTGAAGTTCATTATTCATTTAGCTGGAAATACTACATTACAGATCTCTAGTAGAGAAATCATCAAACATGTACTAGCAAAGAAAATTCACTTAGTTCAGATGCTTCCTGTGTATTCCAATAGGTTCCAAAAAAGGGCTGTTTACATATTTATTCTAGCTGCATATTTTCAGTTGAAAATCATAAGATAATCTCTCCCTTTAGACCTCATTTCTGAAAGTATAGTCTCATGCAAGAAAACATTGAAGGTAAAACTGTGGAAGCAAGGCTAAATATTTTACTTGAATTAAATCCATCATCCTTCCTTATCTAACATACCTACATCAAAAAAAACCAAGTAGAGTATATTAATACCCTGAGATACAATAAACCAGTCAAACAAAAATACTTTATTGACAACATAACAATTGGTCTTAAACCTACTGCAAAAAGTTGTTAGTTTTAAACTGAAAACTACACAGCTGACAAAACAGTCTAGCACATTTGAACAATCTAAATCTGAGCCCTTTTGAATATGGCTCTCAGAATGGCAGGATTCCCCATTTCTTGACCACAAAAAGTTGCTTTCAGGTTTCAACCTTTTTATAATTGAAATCTTGTTAGCCAAGTACAACTACCCTTGGGTTACTCTCCCATATAATGGAAAGCTCCTAAGGGAGAAAGATTAATGGTTGTTTTGCTCTAAAAAACCAAGCATTTATTAATGGCAATTGTTTACACTGTCTGCTTGCAGAGACGACTTCACTTACTGTAGTTAATGATTTACTTTGTCTCCAGTTTTTATTAGAAACACGGAACATTGACAATAAGGATCTCAAACACAAAAGCTACTTTTATCTAATACGGGGTTTGTTATTATATTCACGTTTCCTGCACAAGCAAAAGCCTTTTCAGTATTTTTCTGCCTCCCTCTTGGAAAAAAGGGCAGCGAGCCATCCAAATCCACCCGCGCACATAGTCCACATCATCGGTAGTTTAAGCAATACAGGTATTTAGTGGATGGGTCTGTTTGCAGTTCCAGCGGGTGACCGTGGCCTTAGGGAGGGAAAGCACGGCTGCAGCGTAGCCCAGCTAACTGCTCCCCACAAGCGCCATGAGAGTGGTTCAGAGTATCACACCCACAGCCTGGTCACGCACGTCAAAGACTCTCCTCGGCTACAGCCTACCCTGTGATTACAGCACGGCATACTCTGAAGGCAAAGGCACGCTTGCTGACTGACGCCGGCACTGCACAATCACTCTGCACCTAAGCTACAGCGCTGCTGTGCTGCCCTGCACCTTTGCCCAGATGTTCTCTGGGTTCTAGATAAGAAACGCTGGTTCTTATCTAAAGAAGGTTGCTTTTCCACTGTACATGTGAGAAGAACTGCCCAGTAATTTACTCATTCTGATGGTTCAGAAGGATCCTGTCATCTAAGTGCCATTTTGTGAACAAACTGATGACCTTCGTCACCACTTCAGACTCCCAAGTCTACGCCAAAGAGAATGGAAAAAATCCCTGAGGAGTCATGCTCTCCTTTAATCACTCATCTTCTAATGTAAGCACCACTCCGAGAGGGAGACCTGGTAGAAATCCTTTCTCAGAAGGCCAAGTCAAGATCACTTGCTTAGGATCCAGAATCTATACTACCTTGGGATAGTATGGAAGAAACAAGAACTTAAAAAATAGTATGTTTTTTGAAAGATCACACTATTTGCCAACCCTAACACTTCTGGGGAACAACAGATAGCAGGAAAATCCCTTGACAGACTTGATGTATGAGCCACTTTGTGTGAAACAAGACGGTCTTCATAAAATTATGAGTTATACCTACCTGTCACCAATGGACTCAGAAGGCTGGCTATCTGGAAAGCATGGCTAGAAAAGACAGGGCTGTCTTTTCTAGGCTTGTCATTTCAACTGCTGTTGGACACACTTGAACACAAACAGTGGCAGAAAGGGGGAACAGAGTTTGATTCAAGGATGGATGAGGGCACTTTAGGGGAGAAGAGAATCAGCTGCACTTGTGCAGGCAAGCACCTGATTACATCAAGTTCCTGGTCCAACCCTAGAAGATGCATCCTTGCCAACTAGCAGGGACAAATTCGCGCAGGCTCAGACTATGGTTTTGATATTGTTGATTTCCCTTAAGGCACTAAACATTTTGTTTCTCAATTCAAGTTCACAGATGGATAACCTCTGTCTTTATAAACAAATTTATAAAAGTACAAAAGCATTATAAAGGAAAGGCTATTTAGCAGTTGTACACTTGCCATTTGGCCAGAGAATTGCACAATTGCCTCAAGTTTAGTCACATGAAGTTTCTTTATGGTTTCCTATCTAGAGGAAGGAAGTCCTGGGATGGTTCGACAGCAGCTGATTACATGAGTCCACCGGGAGGTCTGAACTCCCATGGCTAGACCTTTTTCAGCATTCACACAAGTTCATTTTGCACTTGCTCTGGGTTAGTGCTGCTGTATCACACCGCACAACTGAGACACATCCTTCAAGGTAGCTGGCAGCCCTAAACAACGGTTGGGAAGAAGGAGCACTGTGTTGACAATTTAAAGAGAAAACCTCCCCAGAGGAGAGGATATTAGAAAAAAGATAATAAACCAACTGCCTCAGTAAAACCACTCTCCTAGTCCTATCAAGAAGAGAGCAGATCTCACTCCTGTCAAGGAAACTAAAGATATACTGGTGTTCCCATATCACACAGAGTGAGTTCTGCCTTGTTAAAAAATCAGAAGCCATTGAATTTTAACAGGAAAAAAAAACCTCAATGTATTAAATGCAGACTACTGTGCTCATGCCTGAACATTGGAGAGGCAACAGCTAGACAACTGCCCGCTGCTCAGAGCCGAACCATATTTGAAACTCTGTATTCTACTGCCAAGGGACTACTAACTCTCACACTTTGACTCACAGTAGACAAAGTGACAGTCAGTGGTGCTGCTGAGTGACAGAGAAGGTTAAGAAGCTGTTACCCTTAGATGGAGAGGAATACCAGTCCCTCTTCAAGTCAGGTGTATGTTTCCAAATCGCAGAAGCCTGATGTACCAAAACATAAGATACATTTTAAAACAGTAGACCTATAATTTAGAATTAAGAGAACGTAATGAAGTGTTCAAATAGCTGTTGTAACTAGTGCCACTCACATACCCAAAAGGGTCTCCCACCACGCTGAAGAGAATAAATACAAAAAAATTCATTATGGCACCAAGCTTTCTCAAAGAATTTCCAAATAATCATGTCTGACCTGAGAGAAAAGACAAACTGTTGCAGTTAAGCCGCAATAAGCAAAGGCGAGGCGAGACTTCCTAGGCCTAGAAGTAAGCTATCTTTAAGACATAGAAAGGCTTAACAGAGATAACAGTAGTCAACTTCTCAATAATATACCCATCTTTTCTTTGAGTAGGGTCCCTCTGTACCTAGAGGTAATTCTTGAGCTTATCGTCTGCTGCTGATTAGAAATCATCCTATTTACTAAAGAACAATCTAGAAGTGGGTTACACCAAAAATGAAACTTTTAAGTCAGCCTGAACAGGAACCTCAGGAGAATATCTCAAGGGCAGTGTGTCAGGGAACCTGTGGAGCTCTTACTCGGCAAGTAAGAATTTACTGTACAACTCAAAAAAGCTGTCGAAGCCAAAGCTGAGTACATTATCACATGACAACAGGCTTGGGACTAGCACAGAAATTCAGATCCTTAGAGATTGTGTCAACACACTTACAGAATCTATCAAGCAAATACTATGTTAAGGGCAGTACGTGGTAAAACAATGTTGCGAAAGTCACACAATGTAAAAGTGGTTTTATTTCGGGAAAACTACTTTATACTTGGTCTCAGTTCCATACAGCTAGCAATGCCAAAAATGAAGAAAATAATACAACACCAAGTTACTCACTGGCTGGAATTTATTATCCAAGTTTCTCTCAGCCACCCCTACACTGGTAGCAAGGTTTGAAATTCCCCTTCGGACTAGAGTTGTGCAATAGAAACACGTGGATTATGTGTCAATAACTCTGCAATGGCATCACGCTACCTTTTCAAACTAATTTTTCCTTCCCCAAATCTCAGACACTTCATTATTTCCTCACTGAATCCATGCCTGACTCTAAACTTAGATTTTCAGAAATGTTTTTTCTGATGTGTCTATGCAATCCAATTGACCCATCATGCTCAACAGCAGACAAGCACCATCTTCCTCCATATTTCAAAACACAGCAGCTAAGTTTGAGGGGAGGTACTTCATTTCCCATAGCCCCCTTTCTCTGTATTACCTAAATCTTTCTTTCATTCCATAGGCATGTTTGATGTTCATGAGGAAATTCATCATAAAACACTTAATGCTGACATACAAAATAGTCAGCTAAATGCTTGCTGCTCAATGCGAATGGAAAACTAAAACAGTAAGTGAGGTGTGGTGAGGTATTCTGGAGGGAAAAAATTTCTATTGTCCCAAAGTCAAGGCATTGTCAAACAAGCTTTCACATGTGACCCACCCATGCTAATCCTTCAGCCTCCTGTGATGATTACCTTATGCTCATCTGTGTTCACTCAGATGACTAAAAGGCTGCAAACAAGCTAAAGCTGTCAGAATTCAGCTCGTATCTTCTCATTATCTCATACTCTTCTCCCCTCCCTCACTGCAGCCCAAGGCCTACACTCTGGCAGAAGACCGCAGAGGCTATCTGTACTCCAAGGAGGGGTCTCTATTTGCACCACAAAGTTTTTCCCCTGAGATTGTAGGATCGAGTTATGTAGAAACACCCAGCCACTGGACACTGGTACAAATCCCCGGCTGTCAGTAAATACTTACTCTGTAGTAAAATAAACCAGTCTGTTGTCTCAGCTGCAGAAACCCAACACATTTTGCATGCCAGAAAGTGACAAAGCCAATGCACCAAATTATGTCTGTAACTGCTAATTAAGCAGGGGAAGACTACTACAGTCCCAGAAAATATTATCTGTGGTACCACTTAAACATGCAGGCTGATTAGAAGGCAAACAAAAGCAACTCTGCATTTAAGCCTTAACTATATTAAACAAGCTATACAAAGAATTCCCACTACAGCAGCAGCCCAATGCCACCAAAGTTGTCAAACGTAAGAAGCAATTCTGATAGCACTGCAAGTCACTGTGCTCACTAGACTGGCTCACAATAGCTAGATATTTGAATTGCTCAGTGCCCCTTGTGAGTGCCATCTTTCAGGGGCAGTGAAAACGATGTGCCATCACCAATGATAGAGATATTTATAGATTACCAAATACATGCTAGAAGAGTTTCAAAGACTGTCATAATCTCCAAAATGACAGCAGATAACCGCTTTCAACTGCTGCTTTACTGAGGAAATACTTTTGCTAGCTACCAAAGAAGTTTCCTTTGCTGCCAAAGCCACATTTCAGAAACTTGATAGTGTCGCATGATGTGGCTTTCAAGGCAAGAAACCTAAAGCAAGGCAGTTATCAGTAAACAAGCCAGACGCACTTCCTCATAAAATAGCCTTGCCGCATTAACAAACCTTCTCAACAAGGCACCAAAACCTCTCCGTTTCAGCGACATTTCAGATTTCAGTTAAGATACGGCAGGATGAAACCCATTGAGTAAGGGAGCATTGCAGGCCCCGTAGAAACGGGTGAGTTCCTAGCAATGACATCAGTAATTCCTGCGTTTCCATGCCTCCTGAGAGGTAAAGGCATATTTTTCCAGGTCCTCCCCGGAGCGCTGCCCCTAGACCCAGCGCAGATGCTCGGATGAGCGTTCCCGGACACCACACCGTTCCCCCCACCGCGGCAAGCCCAGCCGCCGCCTTCCCTCTGTCCTCCCGCCTTGCGCCCCCCGCAGCTCACGGGGGTCCTCGCTGCAGGGAGGGAGAAGGACGACCTCCCCAAGACGACCTGCTCCCCGCGGCCAGGCCGCGGCCCAGCCGGGTACCGCCGCCGGGAGGCCTGCTCTGCGCACCCCCTCCCCGGTCACAGCTACCGCCCCGGAATGGCAACGGCAGGTGGGAGCCGGCGGGCGGGTTTCCAGTGACAGCCCCCGCGCAGGTGTCGCGTCCAGTGTCGCCGCCGGGGCCGCCGCGACACCACACACACACACGCCCCCTCCCCGCGCTGCGTTCCCCCGCCGGGCGCCACAGGCCGCGGCCGCTCCCCCCCCACAGCCCCGTCCTTACCGAGCAGGGCGGCCGCCGCGAGCAGCCCCCGCGCGCCGGGGGCCCGAGCCATGGCGGGGTGAGGGGACGGGGCGAAGCGGCAGCGGCGGGAGGGCGGCGAGAAAGAGGAGGAGGGTGGGGGGGCGGAGGCGGGGGGCGGAG
>JAOXJK010000001.1:147554395-147569599 GCA_025774025.1 Xenus cinereus
TGCTTGAATGCGGTATCGAGGAAACAGGTTATTTTTAAAACCTCTTTTTTTTTTTTTCTCCTCTAACAGTAGCAATGCAGCACACAGCAGAAACTCATTAGAATGGGCTTGCATTTACTTCACATCATTTACTTCATTGAAATGACAATATATGAAATTCTGGCTTTGCCACCATCAATAGCAAATCTCTTCATGCTTCACCCAAGTTTCATTTTATAGAGGTGAGCAAACTAATCAAAAAGAATTCTTGGTGTTGGATCAAATATGAAAGAAACAACAGTTTTGGTTTACTATATATAATACAGAGTGATGATATTATCAGTAGCAGAATGTTTGTACAAACAGGCAATGAAAAGGAAATAAATGATACAAACTCTTCAACCAGCTGTAAACACTTCTGTCAATTGACAACTACAAACCCATCCATTTTTATTGTTATGTGATGCCTAAACCTCCAAGTTTCACATTTACGATGAGTGAGTAAAAAAAATTCAATTTTTTTTCCTTTGGTCTTTGCTCTGGCTCAATTAAACGGCATTATTAGCAAGATATTCCATGAGACAAAACAAAACCACATTAAGAAACAATGTGGTTATTTAAGACTTAAATAATTCAACAAGCATTTAAATTTTAACCACAGTCATTACATCACTAACACACTTCAGTCTGTTTTTGAATGTGTGAAGCATTCTAAGTGTCAATGTTCATTTCCATGAGCAAAACAATTCCATATTAAGAACAGAAAGATGCTGCATTTTTTCCCCCCTTTCATTAATTTCTTGCTTTATTATAACTTTCTTTATTTGAATGAGCAACAATTCCTAGAAAAGACATAGAAATGCTACCAAAAGGCATCACATGCTGTCTTCTGTTAGCTAAGTAGCATTTCAGTCTAATTATAAAAAGCCAACTTTTTATACAAGATAAGAGTATTGAATTGTGATTGTGTCTCCATAAAAATGTTACTACCTCTATAAAAAAATACAATACTTGACTAGATTCCAAATAATCCCAACAGGCTAAGCGTTAAACAAGCAAACTTACTTCCTTAAATTCTGCCTTTAGGACAGCATGCCCTAAGGTGGTTTGCCACTGAAGCTTTCGACCACTATGTTTTCCCAGGTAAAAGGTTTTAAACACCTCTTGAAGCTTTATCATCTGTAAAGCAAAGAGAAGGAAAAGTTTATTAGTGTTATACGAGTGCAGTGATGCCAGACGATTTCACACATGTAATTTCTTTGGTCCTCCTCAACAATGTTTCGTAGTAAGTGTTTTTGTGTGAAAACCTAAATCCAAAGAGCAAAATTCTGCTCTCAAGTACACCGGCACTATTATGCACAAAAGAAAGCCTCAGTTCAAGTATAGTTTTTAGTTTTCTTCCCCCTCCTTTTTTTGTTTATGTCTGTTTGTTTGTTTTAAATAAATGTAAAATAACCCCCTGTAAAGGGTTTTAAACCTCAAAAATAAATACTAGTTTTGTCCTAGACTTTGATTCTGACCAAGAAACCACAGGACAAAAACCATGTACCTCCCACCTGTAAAATGTTACCATCTGTAAGTTCTTCCTTTAGTTTATCCTATACAGATTCAAGTCCGATTCTAGTACTTTATACCCTCTTATGTCCAAGTAAGAGGTTTTTAGCCCTCCATTTTCATATGTTGCTCAGGTTGGATCCTTCCAAAGTAGTCTGCTACTAAGGAAAAGATGCCACAAGAGGAAAGGCACAAAAGCTTCCACATCTTCTGAAGTGAATAGGAACCTTGCTACCACCTTTGGGCTCTGAAATACTCCCCACATTTCAGATCAAGCAAGGTATTGGAGGAAATAGGATGCCAAATACATATTTCAAATTAAATCACTACTGATAAGAGCTTTGTAAAAATCTCTAAACTTGGAAACAATCTTTTTTTCAGGCAAATGCCATTTAAATGCCGGGGCTAGTTTTGTGAGACACATTGCAAGGAGCAGAATTTACAGAAAAAAACAACGTGCAGCAACATAACTATTGACTAGAGCAAAATGCCTAACCAATGTAATTAAAGATTAACTAAATTAAGGTGAACCATCCAGTTTTAAACTTTTAAGTGCTTGACTGCAATGTTAAATAAGACACTGATTTTATTTTAAAACTAATTTTAGATTATTATGATTATTATTACTAAAAAGATGAAAAAACATATTAAGATAAACAGTCACTGCAAAAAGGTGGATTTTATCCACTACGTTTTATTTTTTACAATTTTGGAACGTTTAAATATCTCTTAAATATCTCACAGAAAAAAACATTAAATGAAGACATCAGTTCACCCTATGATACTGATTATGACTCCACTCCATAAAATTCATTTAGAAGGAGAATTGAAACACTAACCTCTGAATTTAAATGGACTTCCATTGGTGTGTAAGTCGGCCAATACCCCATAGTTAATATATTTACTGTCAGGTCTATATTTCCTGGGTCACTTTGGTTCTGCATATACTAAAATACAAGAGACAAAAAAAAAAAATCATTTAAGTATGCTGTTTGCTAAATTAGAAAATAAATATACTTAAATTAGACATTTAAAGTTGGTAGAATAATGAAAAATTTCTATAGGCCTCATCCTTGGTTAGACATGCTCTATCAAGATTTTGAATTTCATGACTATTCTTGTACTTCCACAAGTGGCTGGAAGTAAAAAGAAAAGTACAACATGCCTTGAGGTATCCTGGACCACTGTCTTTACAGGGTGTCAAGGTCAAAGGAACTTCAATCACACGCAAATAAAGCAAAAGAAAAGCTTTTGATCAGAAGCCAGGGCAAGAACTGTAAGATCAAAAGGACCCCCTGGGACTTCCGTACGTCTGTTAGGCAACACATTTTCTTATACTGTGAGCCAGTCAATCCAGGCTGCAAAGTCTGGGACAGAAAAGTCACTAGAGTATTTTATTACAGGAGCAGGTGTCCTAGGTCAGATCTCTACCCCGGTATCCTGTCTTCAATAAGGCCCTGAAACAGGGAGAAGTGCAACTCAACAGGGTGAGCATATACAGTATTTCCTCCAGTCATTCCCTTGGTTACCAACAGGTTGGAAGCTTTGGAGCTGAGACACACATGGTTGCTGTGCACTTAGCAACCTTCAGAGAGTTTCTCTGTTGTGGGTCATCCACAAAGAATTCATCAGAGCTCAACAGTTTATAGAATGAAGGGGTATGGGCTTTAAAGGATGTCAGACAACTAAATTACTGTGTGGTATTTATACTGTAATTTACTTAAAAAGGAATCAAATAAAACTGTAAAATAAAATTATTTATTAAACATCTATTCAAAGATAAATTCTGTTGTATAAATAGAACTGTAAAAAGACTCTGTTACTATGATTAGGAACGGCTCAAAAGCTGTTTCATTTAATTTAGGTTAATCCAAGGTATAACAGCACCATTAAGTGCTTCCCCATCCCTACTGAAAATGTAGCACACAAACAGAAGATAAATGTACCTGCTTAAACTGAACCATGACATCTTTTGACAGTTCCATGTCCTTGAACATGCCCTCCAGTTTGCTGGTAAAAGCAGCGCCACATTCTGTTACACGAATTAAAGCAAAGATCCCACGATTACACAGAAGCACAGAACAAGCAATAGAGGTTTAACCTGAGACAGCTGACCCAGATTTCCCAGGGTCCAGAGCCCCCACAGTGAGGTACGTGTCTTAACAACTTTGCTCCTCCTGTAATGTAGGTACATTAAATGCACCAGTCTCACATCTAAGAGGTCAGCCCAATAGTTCTCACTGAGCACAATGAAAGTTGTTATATGTTCAGCTATTACTTAAAATCTGGCTCGTCACTTCTTAAAGCATGTGAAAATAAGGATTCCAATTTACGTGCCCAAAAGCAATAAAAATTTAACAGATAAGAAGACACCTACCATGTTTAAGCTTTGACAACATGGACTTCTCAGCATCAACTGAGGCACTTTTTCCAACCAGCAGTCTTTTGGCCAAGTCTTTCTTATAAAATGCCTCAAACACATCTTTACCTGTATGGAAATTGAAACAAAAATAAAGTACAACTGAAATCATACATTCGATTTGCATAATTGCATTTCAGGTTTGCGACACAAGCTTTTCTCATGACCTGCGCAACTGTGAGGAAAAACATGTAGACAACTTGTTCTATTTTAATTATTTTCTTAACGTATTTTGCAAAATTTTTACGTCTTTCTTTCTTTTTTTCTTCCCTAGGAACACGGGCTGCCATATATTTCCCATTGGACCAGCTGCAAATCATATGAAATTATTCTGGGGGGCAGAAGAATGTTCTCCCCTCCAGTGCTCTGATTTATTAAAAATAAAAAAAAAAGAAGAGAAAAAGGGTTCCTATGTATTAAAGAAATATCCTTTAAAAGCCTAAGGTGAAAAACAATTGTCAGAAGCCTTCTCACTTGGTTTGCCAAGTGAGCCTTTTGCCAATAGCCTTTTGAAACAAGTCATGCAGGCACCCACAAACTTTCACACCTTAAACCAGAGCTTCCACAAATCTTTTCTATTGATAGTGCAAAGATACCAGCAAGTTATTCCACTTCTAAGAGGAAGAAATTCACTGTCACTCAAGGTACTAGTTGCACTGCCTACAGTAGCCCCCCCTAATTCCTTGCAAACACCTTCCAATGTAGCAATTCCTCTGATACTCTTCTTCCTTCTCCATCCTGCCCTCTGGTAAAGGGCTGTTCCATGAAGCAGCATCAAGACACTATCAAAAAGTCCAGTGCCTAGAAACTAACTACCAATTATCATCTGCTTTTAAAAAGGACTCTTACGCAGAAATGGCTCAAAATAAATTTGCACTCAGTACTACAAAAAGTATGAGGAGAAAAAGAGTTGATCAAAATTTCAGATTAACAGAAATTAATCTCTCAGGCTGACAAGTTGCCAATGATACTGTTTTCACTCACCATCTCCATCCAGTGCCCTTTGCATTTGACAAAAATCATCATGCAAATGATATTACTTTATGGCTGATTTCTTGTCTGCTTTCCCATTATATAATAATTGTTTTGGATTTTATGAAGAAAGAACCCCACAGATCTCAGAACAAACCAATACAGACTTGGGTAGCTCCTGCTTATTCAACTACAGCCCAGGATACACGTCCCACTTCCCTCAAAGCGGGGACCGTGCATCTCTATTGGACTCAACCACCATTATTTTTTTTTCCTGACATCCAACCGAGCAAAAAAAAAAATTCTCCTAATACATTCAAGGGTTTTGCTCAGATGGGGACATACATAAGGGAAGTGCATTTCAAAGGCAGTAAAACAAAGCAATAACATTTTCTCCCATCATTCTGAGCCCTCCTCTGTGTGGATTTTCGGCCACCATGAGAAAAGAGAAGTCATTAGTTGCCGGGTTTTCATATGCTTTGTAGCTACGACATACTGAGGTGCTCAGGGAAGGGAAAATCTCTATTAACGTTTCTGTTCCCTGTCATTAGAGGAGAGGTTGTGGTTACAGATATGGTTAATTTATGTGGAAAAAAACCTTCCCCACCAACAGCTCTAACTCTTAGGTCTCCACTCACAGTCTATAAAAGCTCTGTAACTTGCCAGTCTCCACAGAACAAGTTTGTCATCCCTGCTGTATTTATTGTGCTCCTTCAGATGTAAGGCAACCTGAATTTAAGACCAAGTTTAGCAGAAACTCATGCTAAGAAAGATCTCTTACATTCAAAAGAATACAGTTCCACTAGCAGCACAGAAAACTTTTTTAATTACATAAACTTTGAAAAAATATTTCTTACCATGAATGAATCTAAATATGATCATGATTTTGTCAAGGATTCTTTCCAGCTCTTCATCTGTAGCCTCTTTATTACCAGCTCTTAACTTGGAATCCACATATTTTGCTACAAATAAATAAGACAATTTAACAGCTTAAAAAAAAACATTCTAAAATCACCAACTTAAGCACCTCCTATTTGAAATATTACTATATATTAAAATATAGGATAAGTGCTAAAATTTCTATTTTCTGTTTTCCCACCCCTATGTTCAGTGGAATGATAGCACCCTACTGTACTAATGCCATAATAGAAAAACGTCACAAAAAGAAACCATCCAAGAAAAAAAAAAAAAAAGAGATCACAGTAAAATCATTAAAACTGATGCGTTTAAAGTTCCTACATTTTGTATTATAGCCATAGGAAGCACATTACTTGTTGAAAGACAACGTTTTGGAAGTGTACAATGCATATGAATGTATTTTATGAGAAACAGAAACAAACAACACAGAGGACTATATTTTTTTAGACCTTTACCACGTCCCTCATGCTCCTTGTTGGGAGCAGACCAAAATTTGAACAGAAGCAATGTTTTCAAGTTAGTAGCTTCAGAATGCCAGAAATAAGGTTAAGCCATGAGTTTAGCTTAGTATTTATTAAGCCACATTAATATCCTTATACAACCTTCTGTGTAAGAAGGAAACCTTTGCAGTAGCTGAAACACCACATCCATAAAATGACAGCAGCCCGTATCATGGCTATAACCCCTATCACTATGTTGTGCAATTTGTCCTACATAAAGCTGGCTTTAGAAGGAAGGAAAAAAACAAGTTGAATGAAGGCAAAAGAACGTACAGAGGAAAAACAAACAAACAAACAAAACACCTAGGAGTGGGATCTTCTCCTGGTGTAAAATGCCACAGCTCCAGTAGCTGCAGGCAAAACAGAGTCAGAATGGCTTTTGCCAGACCAGGGATAAACCCAGTAACAGTATTTTTAAGATGTTTTTATTATTTTTCCTCTTAATGAGCATAAAACTCTATTAAAACTCCTTGTATCTGAAGGCTTTAAAATTGTTCTCCCGATTTCAGCCTCCGAGGCAGGTGGGCTGAAAATACTCCTTTCTGAGAAACCTGTAACGCCCAAAGAACTCTTCTACTACCACAATCAACAACAGTTCCCTCTTTTTGCCACAGCTACTCTTCCCCCTACCCATGTACTCCAGTGGAAGCACCAGCATTACGCTCTCGGAGCGGTCGTTGGCCCCAGGCAGCGTGCAAGGAAGCAGAGCAGAGGGACAGCAGAGGTTGGCATGCTCCGTCAGGACGCCGCGCACACGCCTAACAGCACACCCAAGCTTTTTCATCCCACAACGCTCCCAGGTTAATCTTTGCCTCGCATCCCAAAACCCAGTCTCCTAAAGCAGAACGCGCACTGCATCCACTATTGCAACTAGCACACTCAGCAGCGGTATCTTATCATGCTTTCTACAGAGTTTTGAAATATTTTACAGAAAAATATTTGTGTACCTATCAATTCTGCAGGCTTATTTGGTCTCTTGTTGATAAATGTTTCAAAGGACTCCTTCATCAAGTTTATAAATTTTTCATTTTTCTGAAAGCACACTTCTATGATATGGTCCACTTTATCCTTAAAATCTAGTAGCTCTTGCACCATATCCTTGTCTTTTTCAGGATTAACCACTATTGTTGTCCCAAAGTTCTGCAAAACAAACACTTTTGATAATAAAATACCTTAGAGTGCTACCTATCTCCCCCAAAAGACACATTCACCCTTATAAAATTTATCATTAGAAAAAATAATTTATTATTATTTTTTTTACAGAGCTACTTATGTGACTTCAAGTTTTCAAAAAAATGAGATGCATTGAAATTTAAAATAAAAACCCAGACACACATTAATGGATTTCAAACATTAGTGTTTGATTGAAAGATTATACACATTTAAGACAAATCTAAAAAAAAAAACAAAACAAAACAAAACACACAGCAGACATGACTGTAAGATGTGCAAGTTTACAGTTAGATACAGAACTACATGATTCAAGTAAAAGAAATTATATGGATACTGTCTCAGAAATGTTAAGTGTAATGGAAAACTTAGCACTATTTTCCTTAAATCCACTAGAGAGCTCTTTTGATGGAACAGGTGGCAAAAATGTAACTGCTGCTCATCACTCCAAGATTTCTCTTTCAGCGAGGGCTTAAAAACAAAAAGACCTAGCTGACTTGCAATAAAAAAACCCAACTTTCCCATTGGCAACAAGCAGCCACAGACTTGACTTTCTTTTCTTGTTCCTACATTTATTATCTTAAAGTCAGACACACAGTACCATTTGTCTGTAAGGGAGGATTTTAACCTACTGGACAATTTACAATTGCTTAGTAACACTGATCAGTGCCCTAGACAGAATGACCACTTTTCCAAGGTGAGAAAGAGGAACACCTGCACAGTAGCACCAGATCAGTATTCAATCAGCATATTTTCATCAATTGAACTATGTTAACCACAACAACAGTCAAAAAGAGATGGGGAAACTCCTCCCAAACCTCAGAATTTCCACTTCACTATCTGATTATCTGCTGTGATCTTTCTCAAGTAACATTTCAAAGTGAAGCAAGACAAACACTAGGCTGCCCAAGCTCCTTAGATTCAGTATGTATATCACAGAATGCTTTGGGTTAGAAGGGACCTCTGAAGATCATCTAGTCCATCGTATCTTACACTTAGCACAATTTCCCCTTCATTAACAGCATTTGGGCATCTCATAGTCTCTCAGTCACGTTCATAAATTGCAGGGCATTCTCTCCATTCTACAAATGGCAAACCAAGATACAGAAAGTTAAGTGGCACCTCTGAAATCATAAAAAAGTGACTAAAGCAGAGCACAGACCTTCACCCCGGTAACTCAGTGCACTCTCTGTAGTTTTTCCTTACACTGGCTCACAAGAGAGAAGTTCTTGAAGCCTCACTTTAATGTATTCTGACATACGGAATGTTTGAAAGGAGGAGATTTACTGACACTATAGAAAATGTTTCTAGCTTTTTGAGACTGTAAAAAAAAATATTAAAAACAAAGCCATACAAGGTCTGATTCCGGAATACATAAGGTACGATAAACCAACTTAACTTGCTGCTGTTAAAGGTGAGTTTCTGGTTCTCCTTCCCTTATTTTCCTACCTGTCCTGAACGCCTGCTTCTTTCCTTGGGCCAGCTGCAGGACTTTTCTGTGAGCCACTCTAGCTCACTAACCCTGGCATAAAACGACCTTGCTCAGGTACTGTGTTAAACAGATCACAAAAGAGTCTGTGGAGTGGCAGGCAGCACAAGGGTTCAGTCAGGGAGATGAAAGATTATTCCTTCTTGGCCATGGCAAGCTGTTCAAGTGGCCCAGCTGCCTATGTATCCACAAGCTGCATATGGGGACGCTGGATGGCACCCTGTGGAGCAAACTCCACCTTGGTTCTGGGGGCAGAGGGGAGACTATGCCCCACTCGTGTGGGGCTGTGCGCTGGTGTGCCAGCCAGAGCTCCAGACACGGGGGTGCTGGAAAGACACCTCTGAAATGAACTGATGTTGTGCACTTAGTCCTCAAGGTTGATGAGCACATGCGTGATTTCAGGGGAGAATTACCACATGGGGAATTATCAACTCCAGAAAGAAATACCTTCTGTGAAGCTTTCCTGCTTTCATCTTGAAAGAGCACTGGAGCGCAAGTTCTCTGGGGCAGCGTACTACATGTTTGTTATGCCTAGCAAAACAAACCTGAAGCATCTAAATACGACTTTGACGATCAATTATTTTCAAAAGGAGCCTTCCATTCAAAATAGCTTCAACGTTCATCAGCGTTGCTGCGGGTTGGTTACACCTGGCCCTGCTAACCTGCACTAGAATAGCTACATTCTGATGTTCCACCCATTTTGCAGATATGTAAACAGTTGAGTGTATTTGCAGCAAAACACAAAACGTAATACAACCCAGCATACTCTAAACACATGTGCATGTGGCTCTATTTAAAAGCAAATCAAACCAAAATAATCTCTTGTATAATGTTCAAACCTATAAGGAAAGCAATTTCCAACTAGAAATTTAAAACCAAAATTTCGGTGTTGCTGTTTCTCATCATGTGACTGTTATTGGCGTGGGGAAAGCATTAACATCCCTCCTCGTATTTGCTTCAAACAGAATTTTGATGCATACACCTACATATTATTCTTGGTTTTGACAGAAGAAGTACATGATGACAGCATAAATTTTGACATTAAGAGATCTTTGAAATACCTTGATGTATTCACTCCAATGTTGCAAAAGGATCTGCTGCCCACCTTTTACCCGGCTGAACAGCTGGTATGTCTGTGTCAAATCTGATATTCTATTTTCATCAAGTAGGTTATCAAGCCCTGAAAAAATAAAATTAGAAGAAAGAGAAAATTTGAATACAGCTCAATAAATACAGTTAGAAAGATATTAGAAAAAATGTCTATGAAATATATCAAAAGACAAGACCCTCCAGTGTACTTAAAAAGTATGAACTTTTTAAGACTAAATTTCTGAAAACAAGTGACACACTTAGGGTTAACATGTCTCCTTCTTTAAACTGGCTGAAATGATTTATGGTGTAATATTTTAAAACTATTTCAACTGAAGTACTTTCCCAAGAAGATGACTACTATAAACCTCTTGCAGAATGTTCATGAACAGTGCTTGATTTGAAGGGTACAGTTTTATCACAAGATCTCATAGAACCTCTAAAGAATGTCAAAAAAACAGTAAGCTAAGTAAACTGCCCCAAATTTAAAGTAAAGATAAATACTGTGCAAGATTTTTTTCTGTATAGCGTTGTGAGCCACATTTCTAGATTAAGAATGTGTTATGAATTGTCCATGCTCATACCAATGGAATAACACAAGACTACAAATTCCCTCCAGGCAACTTTTGCCTTTATTAATTCACCTTATGTGAGACTAGGACTTGGACCAACGAATGGAGAAGTGAAGCTCAAGGCAAAAGAGGAAGTATAACAACTACATACACCTTTTTATATTTGAGAATATGATGTAGCCCCAGTGCATTCAGAGATACATCGTCTGGTGGTGGTGACAGAGCCTTTAGTAATAAGGGAGGGTAGCATCAAAGAATTATGGCATTTTTTAAAATCCAGAAAGCTTGTTTTCACACAGGTTGACAATTCACATCATCAGTGTAGCTGGCATTGTACAACTGTCCTGCTTCAAAAAATATACTTAATTCATTCCAATTTTAAAATGGTATTTGATTACAAAGAATTTTCAATCACTACCAAATTATGCCATTTTCTACTATTTTCTTCATCTTAAAAATACTTTCATTGTATGTTTCTGAACACTGACATGTTCAGAAAGGCAAACAATGTTCAAGAACGATGCCAAGTAAACTTTTGCCCACAGTGAGATATGAGAAGAATGAGAATTCTTTAAAAGTATATAGGAGGACAGATTACAAAGTCTTGAATACACGTGACTGATGTTCTTTTGGCATTGAACAGGGAATTAAGAAATGCCCATTCCATCACATCCAAGCATCGCTTCCTGTCCATCTAAAGACACCAGCACACTAACTGCTTTGTAATAAACTAGATGATAAAGTTCAACCTTCCTCTTCCTCTGGCATATAAACTATGTGACTGAAATAAATATTTTGTCACATACTTGACAACTGAAAAAGACATACAGGAAAGTCCTCTGACACAAGGCTTCGCACAACTTCCATAAGGCACTGCCACAGCCGTGAAAAATTTTATTATACTCACAATGAAAAAACCCCACCAATATCTAGTCAATGGCAGTTGTAATACTACAAGAAAAAAGGTTTCTTATACATACCCTGCATTTGTAAGCTTTTTGTCCCCCCTGTATCAAACTGACTACATCACATGCCTCCTCCTAAGGAACAAAACTTACAAAAGACAGTATCTTCTTGTACGGAATACTAGGATGTTATGAGTGAATTACAACGTGCCCTGGATCAAATGAATGCAGAAAGTTATGCAAGTCAGGTGATGTTAGACTTACTTTTTTTTCTTTTTTTTTTTTTTTAGTGCAGACATAGAATGCAAAAGCTGAGCCAACACTACTACAGTCCTAAAACATAGTAACCAGAAAAACATACAAGTGTCTCCATATTTACGTGGATGGTACATATACATTATAAACCAAGAAAAAGTTCAGGTTAAAACTAGACCACGTGCTTTTTGGTTAAGCCAAATGATAAACAAGTGTGTCACTGGAGAAGTTACTTAAAAATAATACTTGAATTAAACAGCAAGCAAAAATAACGTATATCAACAAAAAAAAATTATTATTTTTACCTTTTGTGTATGATAAGCTTAAGAATAGCTAAGATGGAGCTTATTTTTATAAACATACTGAAAACAGTAAAATAACCTATTCCCAGAGTAGTTGAGAAAAAACTGTGAGCATATGTCTATCTTAAAAAGGGAAGAAGAAAGGGTGAAAGGGGTATGTATAACAACCCAAAGGAATTAACAGCATGGACATGATGGAGCGTGAAGATCCCAGACTACTAGGAACATCTGTTTTGCAGCAGTAAAGGAAACAAATATGTAAGCACAATTTGCTAGAAGATCTAAACCCTAAAACAACACTACTGCAAGAAAAGGAAAAGATCATTTGAAGTATTAAAACATCAGGGAATACTGACCAAACCCAGAAATTCAGTGAAAAAGAGAAGGATTAAAAGTTAAGAAGAACAAAGAAATGGTGATTTGAAGTCGCTAAGGTCTGAATAAAGACTTCCTAAGAAGACAGCAGCTCATATCTAAACATTTACAGGGTTAAGCAACCTTTACAAATAGGGAATTATATTTGAGATATTTGTTTCCCCATATAAAATGTATTTGTCACAGTGCATGTAACAGAGTTATAGGGTTGGTTTTCTGTATCTGTGGACATTTTTTCCATGGTTAATATGCCTCCTTAAATAAAATCTGTGGAGTCTATAGTTATTGCAGAGTCTGAAAATCTGTTGCTTATCAGAGATTACATTAATTTAAAAAAATACCTTTTTGCAAAATAGCTGCTAAGTGTTCTCCTAGTAGCTGTTTCTCAACACATGCAATCAGTGGTTTCCTAAAAAAGGCAAGAAAAGTATATTAGAAGTATTAGAGGATAAGGGAACTACCTCCTGTCACAATGTATTTGTGAAAAACTTTCATTACAATACAAAAAAAAATCAACAATTTTCTACTTAAAACAGAGGCTATAAATTAAGACAAAAAGGTCACGTGATATAAGTCAGGAAAGAAAACAATAAACCATGTATGTATGTAACTGAAAACAAAATTCAGGTTTGAATACTAAAAAGCAAGGTAGCTTAGGTACCAAAAAATTAATATAAAAATGTTGCTGGAAAAAAGTCAAATTAACATTTTCTTGGAAACAAACAAGCAAACAAAGGAAACAAAACACAAACCTCCAAGGGGTTGAACTCCAGAGCAACACAATACATGCTGGTGATGTTCAAAACTCAAACTTTTCATATAATTGTGTTATGTGCCTACACAAGCATAAATTGAACTTGAACTACAAGACTCAAATTTGCAAAACATTTTAAATTTGTCCTTGAATTTTCCCTACTTTTTACTATTACTGAAATATTTGTTTGATAGGTTCACTTTAGACAGAACTGAAAAGGTAAGCTTTCCTTTCCATCCTTTATAGCCTAAAAGAAGAAAGAAATGCCTGAAGTGCCAAGGAATAACTAATTCCAGCATTTAAGCTTCTTCCATTCTCTACAATACAACAATAAAAGACAACAAAATTTTATAAAATCAGTTCACAGACCCTTAATTTATGTTTTCTAGAAGAGAGATGCTGGACTCAGACTGACGGAAGCCATTTATGTAGCAACATCCATTTAATGTCCCTGCCTTTGCACCACCTCTCCTGAACCACCTCTACAATGACTTGCCTGAACTTCCACACAATACACAGTTTTAGTCCCTTCATCTCAAAAGATTAAATTAGAATTTGTAAATGTTCAGAGAAGGGAACAGGGATGACTGAACTATGCAGCAGCAGCTACAAGAAAAATAACTGCACGTGTTAGGGCTCTTCTTTCCAGGAAAGAGATGACTTCGCAGGGATATAGTACATTGACAGGCAGCGAGAAGGTGGAAGGGAACTGACTGATCCTCTCCCTTCCAACGCAAGAGCTGGGATCATCAGTGATGGTGTTGGGAGCCTGACTTAAACAGAAGGAGCCAGTTTATCATGTGGTGGCTAGCGCACTGGTGGAACGCTTTGCCAAAGGCTGGCACAGATGGAAAAGCTCATGTGAATCCCAGTGAGACAGTGCAAGTATTTGAAAGGGATCCAAACAGATAAACCACATCAGGTTCAGCAAATACCCTGAGCTGAAAACGGGCAGACACTATGAGAGTATCAGGGCATCACATATACTTACTGTATTCCTTCCCTTCAGTGGTTGTAAGTGAACATGAAATATCAGTTAAGACAGACCCTTGGTCTTAACACATCCAGCCATTTTTATGGTTACTTCCATATTTCCTGAAATTTCCACCTACTGCTATCCACATCTGCTGACTGTCTCCAACAGTAGGAGTCAAGGTTGTATAAAATACCATCCTTTGCCCCAGAAGACCTATTCTGCTTACAAGGGAAATAAATAAGGTCAATTCGTCTGCTTGAGACTGAGAGGCAGAGCACTATTTCCTAACAAGCAGACAGCATGAGTACTTATCTTGCTGCTAGCTGACGAATGAGCCTGAAGGTACCTTCTGTATGGCCTCAAAGTCATCTACTGACCAACCAGGAGACATGCTTACTCTGGTCAGCCGTCCAGAAAGAGGTATGTACTGATGGGCTGAATACATCCCTCTATGGGCTGCAACACCACACACTCCATGTGTTGCATAAATCTCGTTTTAAGTATTTTGGATGATGTTTCCCATGACCATTTTGTCCTGGAAGTATTGTTTTCATCTCAAGAGCAAACCCACTAACTAAATTTAACATGCTTTCTGCTCTTTTCATGCACACCTGGAGAGACAGTGTGACCTGAGGACAGCTCAAGGGCATCAATTTTAAGAACTGCTGTTTCTTAATGCAAAGGAAGGAAATTAGTGTGAATTGTTCTAAAAGTAGGTTTCTAAGCCCTTAATTAAGGACAAGATTCAAAGCAAGGACTTTATGTATATCTAGACTGAAAATATATAAACATATTTTTTAACTTAAACAGAAAATAAATATATATGCTTTAACTTTATACATAGAAATAGTTCCATATATTTTAGTGTGAGTAATTTTGCCAGAAAAACCTAGTTGTCCTGCAATCAGCCTTTACATGAAGAAGACTCAAGTTCAAATATGTATCATGACATAAAAAACATGAATGTGAGTGTGT
>JAOXJK010000001.1:147569611-147586300 GCA_025774025.1 Xenus cinereus
TGAAGAAAATAAGTTTAAAAGATGCTTTTTATTCAGTTATCCTTTTAACACCCAGCAAAATGCCAACATGTCATCCAGAAAAATAAAAATATTATCTTCTTTATTGATTGGTAAGTTCCTCATTAACAAAAATGCAACAGCTTACTGCAGGACAAATTATATATAGATTTATAGTGTGTCAGTGACTCTGCAGTACTTCCTGAACGCACATTCTTACCCCAGCAAAACACACATTATTACTCAACACCCAAGTGAAAAAAGGACAAGGTACCTTGCACAATACATTGGCAGCAGCTGCCCCAAAGCTGATCTGCTGTTAAGTTCACATACCAGACTGCTCATGAGTGACATTCATGTCCTCTATCCTACACCACAATTTAAACTTTTCTTTTCTTGCCTAATGAGTCTTTCTTTCCCTCAAGGGATTTGCGGTTAATGTTGTTATCAGTAGATTAATGGCTAAAACCAGCTGCTACTTTGATAATGCAAATTTGAGTTCTTATGTAAGTTTTGTTAACTTCAGTATACACACTGATAAACCTTTCTAGGCAAATTTCTCCCCTCTTACTCAAAGTATAGTTTCATTTTAAAGAAATTGGTTGTGATAAAAAAACCTCTTGAAAAAAACCAAGCTATATCACAAGTACTGCCAACAAGATAATATCTCTAAGATAAGGCAGAAAATCTCCGTGACACAGATAATCACACATGAAAGATGGTTGACTTATGCTAAGAAGGACAAAATTTGTACTCACTGTGTGCTGTGGTCTAAATATGTTATTACTCTGTCTCCCTCTTCTTCCAAACGTTTATTAACATGATGAAGATATTCTGGGACCTAGTGAGACAAGAGAATGTCAAGTTCAAGTGCAAAGGTATGAAAGGCAGATAATCTCATTCCATGACAATTATTTTAAACCATAAATTTAAAGAGAATACAAATTGGAAGGGACGATAGCACGAGTATGTTGTTACGTTAAATAATAATCACTACATTAATTAATAATCCACATTTTTATTAATCAATGATACTTTATATTAAAAGTATTATAACTGTGTCTGGCAGAAAGGAAGAGAAAAAAGAAAAATCTGAGAATTTTTCAGGGGAATTTTATTTTATCTCAAAACCCTTCTGAGCTAAGCTGGCCCTTAAAGTATCACGGAGCAGATTTTCAGTTGGTGTGAACCATATAGTTCTATTATTTCAATGGCAGTTTCTCCAATGCAGTATCTGTCCCTATAGAAAGTTAACACATTTAGTACATGTTAATTACAACACAGGTATTAAACTAAGGCTTCAAATGATGAAACCAATTATGCATTACAGGGATATACTTACACGTATGCACACACATACATATGCATGTAGATGCATATATAGGTATACATTATGTGCATATGCATAAGTATGTATATACTGTGTAAATTATGGCCTCAGTTGTTTTGTATTTTTCCACAGCTTTCCACCATATAAAAGCAGTAAGACTCCCAGCCTCAAAATCTGTGTCAAAGCAAAGTTCCCAGTGGAACACCAGGGAATGAGGTGAATGGAGCAGGATTAGATGCAAGGATTCGCCTCAGTGCAATGTAAACAAGCGTTTTCAAAATGTTTGTAGTGACTCAATGTTAAAATGGAATTAATAAAGGTAGTCTTCTGTATTTTAGACCACTAAGAAACATATACGTTTTCAGAGATAACCACATTTGCAGGCTGCCCACTGCAGAGCATAATTTTATCTCAGGAGGATAGAAAACAAAAATGTCTTAAGTCTATTTAATTAATGAGGAAAAGAAACAACACAGCAAAATAAATGCAACAAAATAGTAAAAAAGTAAACTGTTAACTCGGGTATTAACCACATAGTAAAATGATGCCAGTGGATATTTTACAGCTCATGGGCAAAAATAATATTGATGGCACACCTTTAAGCTTTTTGTGGAAATGACTTTCTGGTAGTGTGACTTTAGCTACACAAAATGTCACTGGGTTTCTCCACCCTTAATTATATATTTCAAGCACCAAGGCAATCTGGAGTCTTCTCTTCCCTTTGATACAATACTGTGTGGTCCCCATCAAAACACATGAATGTATATGTGTGTTCCTGGGTACCAGTGAACTGGACTGAACACTAACACACCATGGCACTACCAGAAGTTCCTACGTAATCCCAGGACAGATAAAGCTAACATAAAAGCAAACATCTACAGCATGCACATACCTCTCTTTCCTGCATTAATCTTTGGCCTTCTGCAGCATATAAGCAATTTGTCTCTTCCAGAAACCTCTGTTCAAATGATTCCTTGTAAACCTGTTCAAAAAATTAATTTATTTACTTACATTAAGTTGCCAGTAAAGGTAGCATATTTTGGTTGTCGGGCATAGAGGGCAAGTAAAATCTCAAGAACACACATAGTGATGAAGAGTGTCAGAGTAACATTACACTAACACAGAAATTCTCTATTTGCCCACTGGTTTTAGAAAGACTGAGATCAGAGCTGACCTCCCAGTGCAGCAATAGGATGTTTCAGTCATCAGGACTCAAATCGTCTAAATTGACACGCTTCTGTTTAAGGCACACAGACCAACACCAGTAGCCAACATCACAGCACAGCAATGACATCCAGTTCACTGGAGCTCAAGACTCTCACTGATACTTCTGTGGCAAAAAAAATAATAAAATACTTCCAACTAGCAAAACATTCCCATCAGTAAAATAATAATACACTCAGTAATGCATCTTCAGGAGGTTGAAAGGAGGTTGTAGAGAGGCGGGGGTCGGTCTCTTCTCCCAAGTAACAAGTGATAGGATAAGAGGAAATGGCCTCAAGTTGTCCCAGAGGAGGTTTAGATTGGATATTGGGAAAATTTTTTACACTGAAAGGGTTATTAAGCATTGGAATGGTCTGCCCAGGGAAGTGGTGGAGCCACCATCCCTGATGGTATTTAAAAGACGGGTGGATGTAGTGCTTAGAGACATGTTTTAGTGACGGTTTTTGTCAGCACTAGGTTGACGGTTGGACTGGATGATCTGAAAGGTCCCTTCCAACCAGGACAATTCTAGTCCATTGCATTCTGATCTGACAGGTATATCTCAGTGGCCAAGGAAAAACAAATTATACCAAATAAAGTGAAATCTCTTTCTCCAGGAAAGGAGTGAGTTAAAAAGGCAACCATCAACAATCACAGACGTTGAAAATTATCTGCATAACGATTAACAGTTTAATATAGAAAGGAGGTAAGTTAGAAAGGACCACTATACAAAATAGTTGAAATAGTCTGCAGAAGGTAGCTAGGAAATAACATGTAAACAGAGGGACAGTTAGTGAAAAGAAAAAGGAAAGATGCCTTGAGCATGATGGAAGAACAGAAGAAAATATTTCTTCCAAAACAGAAGTAGAGCTGTAAAACTCATTACATTCTGACCATTTTTTTTCTCTTAAGGACTTTTAAAAGTTTGATTTTTTCTTCAATGCAAACTTAAATACGAAGCCTCTGGCTTGACAAGCATTCATAGCTTAATAGTTCACTAATTCAGCATTCACAAGTAGACATCAACTCTTTGTTTTAGCCTTCTCTTTACACTACTAGATTTCATTTCTTACCTTCCTTTCCTTCAGAATAACTGGAAAAACATTAACATAACAGTATACGGAATTATTTTCTGCATAAAACATGTACAATAGGAAACACCTATAGAATAGGATTTATGCAAACAGGAATCAACTTTCAGCAGCTGGGCCTGAATTGCTAAAAATAATTGGCTAAAAATCAGGAAGGAGTAGGAGATTAATTGTTTTCAAATGAAATATAAGATCTGCTTAATTAATTAATCTTTCTCCAGAGCTAACTTCTGTTGAAAGAGGGAGAAGTGGAGATTCTGGTGTATAATTACAGGATCATGAGCACATCTCTATCTCAATGAAATGACAGATATTAGAAAAGAACATATTAGACTGGGTTAGTTTCCCTAGTGAAAAAAGAAAACTACACTTTCGAGTCAATGAAGGAAAATGCAGACTTAAATCCAATTCTGTAAAAAGAAACCAATAAAGGAGAACGTTTATCTTTAGGTAGCAGAGTACTTTGCTAAAACAAAAATATAAAATACCAAAAAGTCAACACCTAGAAAAAGTTAGAGAATAGTTAGAGAAACCTGGCAAATAACAATGGCAAAAAGCAGACAAATCAGATCCACACCTCCAGGTTATGTGGTCTGAAAAATCATTGACAGAAGTCTGCCTTCTCTCTTGAACAGAAAACTGAGTAGTTAATTTTTCTGGTACACTAGACAGAGTTAGGGATAAAAGTCAGGAGGGTTAACATGAAAGGCAGAAGGTAAGCTGCCTGACCCAAAAGGACTATTTTATGCAGTTTTCCTCTTCAAATTCTTTTTTAAATCTTCGGCCAGTTTCATAACGCTGTACACCACTTGGGAACAGAGCAACCTCAACAGTTTGTAACAATGAAAGACAGCTCCTAACTTTTACTGCAGCTTACACAAAGCTGCAATGTTGACCAGAGAACAACACCCCCCAGAGTCAGAAGCACAACATAGTTTTTTGGGTTTTTTTGTTGTTTTTTTTTTTTTATTCCATTTGGTTACTTAGTATCTATGCTAATAGAAAGTTCCAGTAAGTTACATATTAACCTTATCTATTTGAAAATGTTGGCCTCAACTTTGCATCTCATTCTGTCCTTGGCATTTCTGCTAAGAAGTTGCCAATGCAGTGATATTTTTGTGACAGGGACCCTGGATCTGGACTCCAAAAAGCCTCTTTACAGTAACAGACGTGGTCTTTTTTTGTTGTTATTGCTTCATTTAACTAGCACTAGGATTAGAAAACCAGTGATTAAAACAGACAGAATGTTACACACACTAAAAGACTTGCAAAGCTATTATTTAAGAGCCTGTAGGCCACTATGCCAGTTAAGAAAAAACAGGCAAAGAGGTCTCTTTTATGAGCAAAGAATGAAACGACGCGCATCAAGGTAAGAGAAGGCAACCAGACTAATAGATTTTGAAGCACAGTTACTAGAAGAATAAAATTATTTCTGCACAACACACAAATTAGGGAAGTCCAAGCTCAGTTTCTAAACCCAGCCATTAGTAGTAAAGTTCGCTGTACTCGCCTGCAGATCAGACAGCATGCTCAACAAACTCCGCAGCAAACTTCTGTCCACGGCTTCGCCGTTCCGTTCTCGTTCAATCAGCAGGAGGATTCCATCGATAGTCTTGTTTTGAACCTGCTTGTCACTAATGACATGATTCCTAAACAGCTCTAGCCCCATATCCCTGTGCAAATATTGAAAATCAATAATCACGCTGTTGATTCTTTTCAAAAGTCTGCATCGCGCTTTGAGAAAAATATATACATATGGAATATATATAGTATATACATATTATACAATATATTGTATATATTATGACAATATATTAATGGTGTGTATAGACTCTTTGATGCTGTCCACGAAGAAAACTGTAACAAGAATTACCATAAAAATACCAGACGCATACACTTCAGCTGAGAACTGTGACCTCCCTGTACATATTTCATATAATAGATGTAGCAGTGGTTATTAAGAAAATTACTGTCATAATTATAAGTAAAAAATCTGAACATAACACCTTAACATAAGATTCCCTGGATCAGTCAATTTATGTGTAATTTATAACCTTTGCTTTATAATTTATAAATTTATCTGTAATTTATTTACATTTTTTATATATAAATTATGTGCTTAGGACCTTATGATCACCTGTATCAGATTCTTGGTTCATACTAAGATACTAAGGAATGGTGCCTCTATGCCACAAAGAAGGTAATTATTAAACATTGTCTTTGCCAAGGAAAACAGAGGAATATTAGATAGAACTTGTTCTCTCCAACATATTCCCATACATCAGGATTTCAATAGGAGGGAATTTTCCCAGCATGAGGAAAAAAAAACCACAAAGTATGAACAGAGCTCTTCAATAACATTCTGTAAATGGAAGTCTAATGCAAAGAGTTGGAAGAAAACTACCGCAGAGGTCAGGAAGAAAGACATCCACAGAACGAGCGAGGATGCCAGGTTCCTCAGCCTGGGAATCTCCAGAGAGCACAAAAGCCAGCCAGGCAGGGAAAAGGCACGCTCTTACTTCAGTAGTTTACATCTGTTTTTTGCTTTAGACAGAGTACTGATACCAGAAATTTTTTGGCAAAGCCTGGATTTGTTTCCTCAGGTGATGACATAAAATGCCCCTCGGGAGGGATGGCGAAAAACTAAATGCCCGAAGTTATGACCGCAGTGTGCTGCAAGTACAGCAGCATCTCGGGGAGCTGGCTTTCACCTCAACGTCCTGTGCCACAGGTCTCGAATCTCAAGAGGCCAGTGCTGGAAAGATGATCTGCCCCTTGACAGTGTATCTGACTTATTTAAAAACAAAAAAACCCCAAAAAACAACAACGAAAAAAACCCCACCAAACTTCCCCCCCCCGCCCCAAAAAAACAATAGAAAAACCCACCAACCCCAAAACCACAGAGCAAGAAGTTGAACGTTGAATTTTGTCAAAACCTGGAGCACCTGAAGAAACACTTGGCACAGGGTTAAGGTGCAGAGGTGGCAGCCCAAGGAGGTCCCTCACACAGCCTGCCTCACCCAGGCTGTGACAACTACAGCTATATATATGCCTTGGCTTTTAGGCATATGTTCACAGACCTTTTTCTTCTTCTGCCCTCACTTTACAACAAATATTCCTGAGGAAGAAGGGAATGACATATGCATATGCTGACAAGTGTATTTCCATAATCAACACAAAATCTTAAAGACCTACTACACAGATCAAATACAATGGGAAAATTTTTCAACCTTTACAAATATAACAGCACGTTCAAATTCTAAAGGTTCAAGGAATACTTACATGGATACCTACCATATAGAAGGAAGCATTGAATTTTGAAGTACATATGTACGATCCAAAAATAAGAAAATGCTTCTGATCATGATCTGAAAATACATAAAGGAAATATTTTCTCTTCACCAGGACATGACATTTCAAATTATAAAGCAACTTCTGAAAAACTACATCACATAGACATGCACCTTAATTGCTGGTGCATGTATTTTCAACTTTTATGGTGACTTTTACAGCCACTGATATGCAATTTATTGATGTTAATACTAAGCGGTATTACCAAGTATATCCAAGATAGTTTTCAAATTCATAAACAGTAACTGAATGGTAAGCCTGCTATAAGTTCTAGTGCTACTGAGATACATAAGCCATTCAAGCGGTAACACCAAGACGTTCAGTAAACACCCTGAAATAGCATGCTGCCATGGTTTTTGCTTTTTTTTTTAAAAAAAAGAAGCTTTAAGCAGAGACAGTAATAAACTATGCAACAGATCTTTTCATGATGAAAGTCAGCTGCCAAAATTCATGAGAAAAACAGACATACCTTAATTCTAACAGGGGAAAGAAAGCATTTTTTTTTTTTTTTAAATTTAAAAAGTGGTAGAAGGAGGGGGTTTTTAGCTTATTACTCTTTCACATTCAAAATCCGTTTTTAACTTTGCTCATAAAAAGGCTTCCCAGCTCTCAGTTTAGCATAAACCTGGATGCCAGTAACTAATTCACCCTCAGGCCAGCTACAGAGATTTCTATCCCCAGCTGTCCACCTGCTCCTCCCCTAAAAGGTTTCACTGCATCTGAAGCAAGTCTCAATCTCTCAGTTTCTGGCCAAGCATATTAAAGTAAAACAGCAGTAAGGTTGATTTTTTTCCTTAAATACCCACGTACTAACTCAGCACATGGGCAAGAAAGCCACTTCCTACAGGTTGATGCTTTGAGGAGGGGAAAAGAAAGAAAGAAAAAAAAAATGCTCAGAAGTAATTATAGTGAACAGAGTTCATAGTAAAAGCCTTTTTATAAAAGCACATGTCCAGTTTAATTACATTTTCGAGACAATAAACTTCAACTCTATTTTCATCAGTGTTGAATTTGTTTTGAATAGTTTCCATAACGCTTTCCATTTTTATTTCAGATAAAAAGTGCATACCTCTGCCCATTCCCCACAGGGAGAGGAGAGGGGTGGATTCAAGGAATTAAAATAGAAATTAAACTGTTTAGGGCATCTCTAGACAAAGCTAAGTGACAATGCAATGAAAACTCACAATAAAATCCTGGTTTAGAATTATAATGAAGCAATCTTAATTGCTTCAATTCACATGGAGTGTCTTTGAGAGAGGATTTTTTTCCTGTAACATAATTCATTGTGGAGGTAGGGGACAAGAAGGGCAGAAAGAAAGAAAGAAAGAGGGAGAGAGAGAAAGATAGAGAGATAGTGTGTTTCAATTATTTAATTTTCCTGATTTTTAGCCCTATAATCACCTCTGCCTCAGGGGGCTGGGAGGGGTGAAGTCACAAATTAACTCAGCTTTTGGAGCTGTCCGAAAGCAAATATTGTGGATTCTCCAATTACTTAAAATTCCAACAGCAAACAATTTCAGCATAGCCTGGTTAGCTTTTCTTTTCACCCATAGAAAACAGGTGTCAATAAATTTCTGAGTGATATTCCAACTTCATATGAAACCTATGAAAGTCAAGAGTTAACACAACATAACCTAAGTTTTCAACAACAAAACCACCCCCAACTAGCAAAGGGGAAAGTGAAAAGCAATGCTGAAACTTGGAGGAGGAGGTGCAATGCAGTCCCAAATTAAAACCATGACAAATTCATTTTTGCCAGATTTCACACCTCAAGGATACGTATTCTGAACAAACATTCAACTTACCATTTGTCTGCAATGATCTTGCCAGCATTTATTTATCTTCTTTAAAAATAAAAGACTATCCAGAGAATCTGTACAGCACCAATTAAGGAAAACTAGCTTGCCGGAATCTTTTGAGGCCAGATTCTGGAGATGATCTTTGTCAGCCATTAAGCAAATCTGCTCCATGGATATTCCGATGTTACTAGGACTGCCCAGGGATAAACTGTTAATTGCAGAGCTTCTGCCCAGCAGAGGGGCTGGCAGCTCTCCAAAAGACCTCCCTATGTTTTCAAGGAATAACGCTCACTGCTCTTCAGTAATACCATCTAGTGGCTGTACGGTATAACTATGATATAGATTTAAACAAGAAATCCCACCAGTGTCAAAAACAACCTTGCCACCAACTGGGTTGAGAGGGACAGAAAGGTTTATTTTGTTTGTTTAATGAGTTCACACTGTGCCCAACAGGAGTGACCCTAATCTCTTAAAAGCAGTAACAGTTCTAAATAATCCTCAACAAATCCAAATACCACTCTTTTCATATACATCTCCAGGTCTCCCTAACGAATAACAGAATTCTCATGTGTTGTATGAGTAAATCCAAACGTGGTTTTACCTTCCCCTCCAACTCCCTCTGGCCAAATCTGATTAATGTGATTTCACACCCTTAGGATACAAAATGGTACACCTGTAAAATATAAAATTCTCAACTCTCCAAACCACCAGCTCTGTCAGAGGGCTAGGAGAAAGCAAATTTTAAAACACCAATTTTAAAACAATCAGACCATCTTCAGAAGATTATCTGAGATATGAAATGGTTGACTGTACACTGCTTTAAAGCAAACTATAAGATTTGGTTCTCAGAGGTCAGTTATGTTTAAGAGACAGCCCTACTGACCAATGTACTTTTTAGTTAGACATGATTTTAAATGCATCAAAGTAGATGTAATGAAAAAATCAACTGGCATATAAGAGGTGAACTCAAGAGTGCTGATTTATGTACCTGTGTTTCTTACATGCTATGTAGAAGCCAGACTCTTTAACTGGGTGTCAAAAAAAAAAAACAAAAAACCCACCCCAAAAACCACACAATCCAAAACCATGGTGTAGGTGCCTACCTGGGGAATGCAGAGAATTGAGAAGCTGAGAGTCAGAATCCAAAGCACATTTAATGCATTCACCTGGAAATAACTGCTTCTTGCTATTTTAACCTATCACATACACACATATAAAACACATACAAAACACATACAGAGACCTGGGAAACACTGCTAGCACCCAAAGGACTGTAGTATCTGTGCAGTATGGCACCCTCCAGCATCTGCTTGCTAAGGCACTTTCCAGGAATGTGGGGACAGCCAGGTGGGCGTAGATTCTATTTATCCTACTGCGTGAGCAAGAGCAACCCCTAGACTATTACACAAAAGACAACTGTCACATAAAGCATGGTCTCAGCATGCAAAGCACAACAGGATTCAGAAAATAGGGCTGGCTGCACCCAGGTGTACAGAGAAGATCTACGGGCACTTCTGTGACCAGCACAGCCAGAAGAAACACCTGGCAACGTACATTAAGAAACAAATATAGGGAAATTTACCATAAAACTTCAGGTTACTGTGCATCCCAAGACAGGTAAGTGATCTCCTGAACTTAGTGCTCTCTCCCAAGGAACATGTCAGATACCTAAAGGGCTCGTTGAATGCCTGCATGACACATCGCTGCTGATGAGTAGTTATTATTGCTCAAACAGGTGTACTTTATATTTGACAATTCTTTCACAGAAGACACTGTTGTTGAAAATTACTGCGGTGAATTTTTTTTTAAACTCTTGCTACTGTGAGCATCTCCACTATTCATTTGACATAAAATTCCATATCTGCTGTTAAATCTCATAGTGCCATTGAAATTTCCTAGATTAGGTGTAAAATTTGCATTCCTATTAAAATGATAAGTAAACTGTTATTAGCATGCCACTTATCAGTACACAGAAATTATTCACCCAGATGATTAAAGTTGCTTATGCTTGACTTGTAAACATGTAAGCGGTCAAAGAACCTCTTTAACACATTGGCAATTACTGGTGTAATTTTTACAAAGTGTTGTTATAAAAAATCATTATTCTAACCGTTCTAACCTTTTCTGTGCATGAGAAAAGGATATTCTCTAAATTGAAGGATTTGTGCTTTCACATGATCTTCACAGACTTGTCGCAGCTGTTTGTACAGTGTAGCAGAGACTTTGTAAGAACAGAGATTTTCAACAGCCTAAAACAAAAAAAAGATTATGAATGAGACAAGAAAAACAAAAAACACCTCACATTTTTGTGCCTTTGTAATCAAGGTCAACAACAAAGAAAAAAATTAAAAAAATCAGCATTATCTGTCCAAGCAGTGCATAAAAACAAAACATCAAAATGAAATTATCTAAACAATGTGGAAAAATTAAGACTTCATGATTCCTTTCTGATTTTGGCCCCTTCTTATACTACTAGATTTCATGCATAAACAAGGTTCACCATCACCATCTGGGTCATATTTCAGATGTGCTGTTACACATTACTAGAATTTCCCGCCCCCAAATACTCTGCTCAGCAGCAGAACTATTCCTGTAGGTCCTTTTTGTGCATCCTCCAGGGCACCCACACACACACACTTTTTGGGGGGGAACACAAACACACCAAATATTTTCATTTCTTAATAGCTTTAAGGTAGACATTTCAACCACTCTCTCTAAATGGTAAATGAATAGAGCTGCTTTTCTGTAATTTTATTAACTTATTTCTTTCTGAATATTCCCACTGATTCACACACTTATGATAAGTTATGTAAACTGAAAGGAAAGAATGAAAAAACCCACAACCAAACAACAAAAAACCTACATTAACCGTTAAATAAAGACTTGAATTGATTTATTAGGAATTCATGGTATTTAGTTGAGTATTTATCCATAGTTGACTAAGACAACTGATTCTGCCCAAAACCAAACGTTCTTGTGGTCAGTAAATTAATGTAAACTGAGTTGTTATGCAGCTGACCTAGACTACGTCAAGACAGCTCTGGCCATCTCTAGAATACTGCTGTTCAGCTATTTGGTAATTAACATTGTCTTACACTAACATTGTTTTTTCCTCACAAGAAACTCAATGAGAATGCCAAAGAGAAAACGTAACCTTGCTTGATACCACTGCCTATATTTAGACTGTTCCAGGCATACTTTATTTTAACTTGTGTGCTGTATTTCAATAAACTATTTTATTAATAGATCACACCATCTGAAATGAATCACAATGAAGGCAGCCAAATTGTTCTGTGAGAACTGTACAGTTTACAGGAAGTATTTTTGGCCATTCAGTGCTTCGTACAAAATTACCCAAAGGAGCTGGAGATGATTCTCAGAACTAGAAATCCAGCTGTCTCTAACTTCACCCCAACTGCCTTTATGCTATGAGGTGACACTGCACAGAACTAGTGCCTAAAGCACTATTTCACCTGGGCAACTAAAACTGACCCAGGAATATTTTCCTTTGCTCCAGAGAATTTATAGTGTCAAATCTTATGGACAAATTTTCTGATAGCATCAATAAACTTGGACAAAGTTTTGGTATTTTCCCAGTGCTTGGCCTTCACTCAGTATTCCACAAAGTTTGGCTTTTTTTGGTGCGTCTTACTTCTTCGTAATACGAAACACTAGGGTGCCTAATGCCAGCAGGCAACTCTTTGCCCGAGTATTACTAAATGTTCCTCAACGGTTCAGTTGAAGACCACCCAAACACATGGGCTAGCAAGCGCCTGGGCCGAGAGAGAGGCGAGGGGGAAAGCGGGGCTGCCTCTTTGGGCAGCAGTCCTGCCTTGAAGCGTATTTCAAACTGCAGCTGTATCACCTCAGTGCCACCTCTACTAGCTGTTTCTGCTTTTTTTGATTGGGGGGGGGGGGCGGACGGACGTGAAATCCTATAATTTCCTCCTTCTTCACCTTTTCTTTCATTCAGCGGTTTGGCTGCCTCTCTTTCTGAAGAAAATTGATTTGACTTGTATTCATCTTGCACACCATTAGTTTGGGAAAAAGCTACAGTAATTATCGCATCTACAAGGATTCAAGAAAGACAACACTTTCAGACTCTTCGGCTACACAAATTAGCAAAAGTTCTGTGCCTTTTAATACCTTGTTTTGAGCACAGCCTTCTGTTTTAACATTTAGCATGCAAAGTATTGCTACTTCTTGTATTATTTCCTCTGTAGGTTCTAACATCCTGAAGAGTTTGTCTTCCAAAACACAAAGTGAATTTGCTTCCCATGGGTAATTCTAACCTACCTGATGTCATTTTATTTAAATGCACAGCAACTACGGCTTCCTCAATTTTGATACAATTATAAAGAAAGCAAACAAACAAAACTATCCCACAGTGCCTATGTTACATTTTTCATCTGGGCTTAAATCAGACAAGTAAAATGATACCTGCAACAAACAGTATTAACACATAACCATTTTGCAGCTGGTTTGTTATGTTTCCCAAGACATAGAGCTTCCTATCCATCCAAATAAACTCGGACATCCAAAATAATGTCATCTTTTTTTTTTTTTCCCTTCACTACCACACCGTCCTACTCTATGTCCTCCAGAAGGGCAGCGCTGCCCCATTTCAGGTTATTTAGGACCTTGCTGCAAAGGGAATTTTCTTTTTCCATTATTTTTATCACTCACTCCTCACTCGGCAATTCTTTGCACTGCCCCACTTTCTCTATTCCATCAAGTGTAAGGTACTTCTATCAAAATCTGTGCAATCTAGCACCAATCCCAGACATCATTTCTATTTTAGTCGCAAAAAAAATTGGCTGCCACCCTCCCGTTGCTCACTGACTACGTCTCTGCCAAGCACCTTCATGCCTGATCCCATGCTGCCTCTAAAGCCTGGAAAGGAATATCCTTCGAGCTTCCCACAAAGCCTTGTCATTGTTCTTCAGTTGTTTTTGTTTTTTTTTTTTTCCTCAGCCACCTTGCCAAATTAAATAAATAAATCAGAAAGTTCAAAGGCAGGCTGGTACACCAGCCTGCTCACCACACTGAACTCTAGCAGGCCTCTCACTTCCTCCCAGAATGTCAGATAAAGACTCAAAAAAAAAAAAAAAAGGAAAAAAAAAAGCCCTGAGAATCTGAGAGTAAGAACTGATGCGCACAGAGAATTTTTCCCCCGTGGATGACTCGGTGCTCACCAACAACAGGCAGTTAAAACGATCTGTAAGTACAGATCAGGTTTCTGACGGATGCTGAACTTCATCTTTTATTCCTTTGGCAGGAGAGTAAGTACCTAGGGATGCAGAGGCAGAGGCACACTGCCTGCCACCACCCACTGTGCAGAAATCTTGCTGATTTGCACCGCTGCCTTACGGATTATTGGACCGGCCTCGTGCAGTTTTTTTACAAATAAGCAGGCAAACAGAAAAAAAAAAAAAAAAAAAAAAATAAAAAAGTACAGTTCTCCCTTCATAGTTTATCTGAAATCTCCCTCCTCCTCTTCTGCAAAACTCAAGTCTGTATACCCTGGCGATTTCGTAGCCATATTTCTATAATCTCATTGCTGAGCCTCTGAAAACAAGTTAGGTAACACTCAAAGCATCTGTGGGTTGTTTTTTTTTTTTTAGCTAGGCATGAAAAAGCAGGATTTTTCAAATGCTGAGTTTAAAACCATAAAATGTATTATGCAACTCAAACTCTGCATACCTGCAATAATATATCACAGTCAAGTTATCTATTTAAAGGGAATAAATTATACTAAGGCAATATGCATTTACATAATCAGCCATTTTAGACCCATATATTATATACCCTAACTAATCACAGAGACCAGGATAGTCAGCTCTCAAATTCATCCTGAATTTCTTGAGCATGGACCCAAATATGGACTGCTGCCTTTCTCCTCCCTCACAGTCTGCACTTTGTAGACAACATCAAACATACCTCAACTGAACACTTAGAAAATTTTAGGTGAGCATAATAACATCTGAAGTCCTGACCTGGCGATGAGATCCACATCCGCAGATCAAACAGCTGCACCCACAGAAAACTCCTAACTAACCTAACCTATGTAGCACAGCTTAGCACATCAGTAACTTTTTAGAATATGATCAGTGTAAAAAAGTACTACTTCAGTAATATACCTCAAAGCACATGCATTCAAAACAATACAGAACTAAACCATATATAAATGGAGAAAGTAGACAGAAAGGGCTCATGAGAACTTCTTTTACCCTTCTTAGCCCCTGCTCCAGTAGTACAGATGTTCCAGAAATACTTTTTCGCTGTTTTAATTAAAAAAATTAAGATCGTGATTGTTATGAAGACGTAACAGTAATCTGAAACACAAGTAAACTTGACAGTTCGTTGCCTGCTCAATCAAGCTTCTTTTTTAATTCCCCAAAGGGTACTGATGTTGAAGTCTAATTGTCATTATCTAATAATAACAAATATTTCAACATTACTATTCACAAGAGACCACAGCACATACAAGTGAGAAACCATCATAAAATATGTATCTGCATAACCCAGCGAGAATTAACATCCCATTTTCAGCATCTCGGGGAGGCACTGTGTTGAACAGACCGAGACTTAAATCTCAGCCCTTGCCCAGGCACAGCTTTCCATGGTCTCTCAACATAAACTGCTTTTTCACGGGCCCAGATCTTGGTAGCTCTTTAAAGGAATTGATATATAAAACTGCAAACTGTATATATATATAAAAAACTGAAACAGGGTGCAGAGCAAACAGGTCAGAAAATATAATCGGCTTTTCACAAATCAAAACGCGTTACGTTCAATGCGTAGCTCTGTGAAAGTCACAAAGGAGACAATTTTCCTTCTGTTAAATTGGAAAAAAAAAAAACAAAACCAACAAACCAACCCTATGCGCCTTACCTGGTAGAGCTCTTCAAGGTTGTATTTAATGGAAACGCTGCTCTGTATCGCTCCCACCGCTTCGTGAAGTTTTTGCCAGGTGTCCTGAGTGTAATTATCTGGTAATTTGGGTCTCTCTGCGGAGGGAGACACAGGCAGTTGACAACCAGCCGCCCCGGGGGACCCCGCCGCCACCTCGCTCGCCCTGCTAACTTCTGCCGAGCCTTGTGGTGGCTCGGTGGCTTTCGCTCCGACACACGGGCAACCAAACTGCTCCCGGGGGCGAGGAAACCTGGGCTGTGGCGTTTGCACCCCTCTCACTCCTCCTCCCCGCCCCCCCGCGGCTTTACTCCCGGCGAGGCAACCCCCGCCTTGCCGTAATTAGTTTTGACACTAAGGTGGCTTTCTGCCCGCTTCCCACGGGGCGCAAGCCGCCGCCGCGCTGCTTCCTCCCGCGGCTTACCCCCCCCCCCGCCACGCACGGAGCCCCACGCGTGTCCCCGCAAAGCCCGCACAGCGGGGCGGTGACGGCAGCGGGGAGGGTTATCAGCCCGGCGGCAGTCTCCCCTCGGCCCAGATAAGGCGGCGGGGCGGGTGACAGCGGCCGGGCCACCCCCCGGCTCGACCCGACCCGGCCCGGCCCGGCCCGACCGCGGGGAAGAGGCGGGGAGCGGCCGGGCCGTCGGGTAAACAAAGCTCAGGAGGGGCCCGGTCGGCGGGGCCGGTCGCACCTGCCGGGGCGGAGGGCCCGGCCCGCCCCGCACCTACCTCTGAAGTTCTTGATCACGAGTTTCTTGGAGGAGGCGGTCGCGCTTCCTCCCCCTCCTCCTCCTCCTCCCCCGGCGCGGGTGGCGGCGGCCAGCGAGGAGGGCTTGGTGAGCCCGTTGGTGTGCCCTACCAAGGCCGACAAGTGCGGCTTCTTCTGGGGCTCGTCCGCCATCTCCGCCCCGGGCGCCGTGTCCGGCCGGGGCAAGGCGCTGGGCTGGGCCGGGCCGGCTGGTCCCCGCCTCCGCTCCCCTCCTCCTCCTCCTCCGCCGCTGCCGCC
>JAOXJK010000001.1:147586759-147618162 GCA_025774025.1 Xenus cinereus
CCCATAATAAGGTGAAGGGTTGGACGCAACAGCTAAACCCCCCCCCCCAGCCCACCCAGGGCATGCCCGGGCCCCCACGCTTGTCCGAGCGCAGACTGCCGGGGCACGGAGCGCGCCCGCTTTACACACGTCAGCGCTTTGAGAAGCAACGTTTTCAAGAGTTAAATTGCTTTATTTAACTTTTCGGACACACGTCCTCAGAGAAACACACCCTCATCACCCCCCCTCAGCGCACCGAGAGCGCGTCCACAGCTGGCGGGGATGGAGGGGTGGGAGGCGGTCGGCCAAGCCCGGGCACCCTCCCGGGGAAGCGACACAGAGCTCCCACCACACGACAGCCTTATGAAGGGAGGGGACGAGGACGAGGGCGAGCAGTAGCCCCCGCGCCAACGGCGTGATTGGGCGGACGCCCACCAACGTGCAGCACGAGGTTTACCTCTGACGCACGCCCTCTCCCCCCGCCCACCGCGCTTTCCCATTGGCTGCCGGGGCAAAGCCGCGCCTCCCAGGCGGGGAAGGGGAGCGGGGGTCAGGAGGGAGCTGGGGCTGTGTCACGTGACTCGCCGGGTCGCTCCCACTGTCCCTCGGGAGGTGGTGTCTTGCCGGGTGCCGGAAGCGCCGTGCTGAAGTTGCCGGAAGTGCCGTGCCGACTGCCGGAAGTACCGCGCCGTGGATTGAGGGTGGGCTTGCGGCGGGGCCGGGGGCGGAGGGGCCGCTGGGTGCCGTGCTGAGGGCGCGGGGGAGGCGCGGGTTGGGTGTCGCTGTGTACAATCGTGGGCGAGTTGGGGCCTCGGTGTCAGGGCTTCTCCTCCGCCGGCAGCGGCTGCCCGGCCAGCGAGAGGCGCGGTAAAGCCGCCGCGCGTTTTGCTGGGGGCGGGTCTGTGTGCCGCCCTGTCCTCTTCAACGCCTTCTCCTTTTGTAGAATGTGATACAGCCGCCCTTCATTTGGGACGCCGGCCTCTTCTACTTAACCTTTTAATGGCTCACATCACCATAAATCAGTATTTGCAGCAAGTAAGCAAGTTTCTTTTTTTTATTTGCGGGCACTGTTGGAATATGCGGATGTGTTTTCCTTTGCTGGAAATGTATTACCTTGCTTAAGAAACAAACCGACCTAGAATGTGTGATGTGGTAAAGAAAAATACTTCTGAAGTCAGTATGAAGTATACCAGCTGTGTGCCGAGGTTGTGCACCTGGAATTTCTAAAAAGCATGATGATTACTGATATAATGGATACTACTGCAGAGAGAGAGTGTGTATGGCATGGAGGATGGAGACACGGGGCCAGTGTCCCAAAGGTACCAGCTGGACTGAACTTTCAGTGTGACATGTTTTAACCCTAGCCAGCAACTAGGACCATACAACCACTTGCTCACTTACCCGGTTGAGATGGGGAAGAGAATCAGAAGAATAAAACTGAGGAAAAAAATCGTGGATTGAGATAAAGGTAGTTTAATAGGTAGAGCAAAAGCTACTCTTGCAAGCAAAACAAAATGACATCCGTTCACTGCATCCCCTTGGCAGGCAGGTGTTCTGCCATCTCCAGGAAAGCAGGGCTCCATCAAGCATAGCAGTTACTTGGGAAAGACAAATGCCATAACTCCAAATGTGTGTTGTGTCCCCCGCTTCTTTCTTCTCACTTGGCTTTGTGTACTGAGCATGACATCGTATGGCATGCAGTATTTGTTTGGTCAGTTGGGGTCAGCTGTCCTGGCTGTGTCTCCTCCCGACTTCTTGTGCCCTCTCCATCCCAGTCTACTCACTGGTGGGGTGGTGTGAGGAGCAGAAGAGTCCTTGACAGCTCAGCAACAGTCAAAACCACATCACACTGTTTCCATCTCAAATCCAAAATGTAGCACTATACCAGCTGCTAGTGAAAAAGTTCACTCCATCTCAGCTGAAACTATGACGTAGCATCAGGCTTTTAGTGTGACCACTCTTACGTTTTTTTTCTGAACCATCACATGTTCATCATTGTTATCATCTTACTCTCTTCAGTCAAGATCAGTCAAGTCAACCAAGTGAAGAGAACAAAAAGGGAGTAATTGGCTTTTAGTTTCAAAAATGGAGTGGCTGACATCTCTCAGGACAGTGATCTGCTCTGAAAAGCCAGCATCTTTTCCAGTTGACAGTCCTCATTATTCTGTCTCCACCCTCCATTTCATAAACACTGTGTCTGTGCATTTAAACTGTCTTTACATTGGTGAGAGCATATCTCTCACCAATACCTTATCTCTTACGGAAAAACATTTTGCTGTGTGTCAAACTTGGGCGCTTCACTGATGGAACGGACGCTTACTGGTGAGGATGGAAGTCCAAAGCAGTGGGCAAGGAAGTGACAGCAGCGTGCATAATGCTTAGAAATGAAGACAGGTAGATTAAATATGTAGCTATCGTTCCAGTGTCTGATGTTAGACTAGCATCTGTATAGAATACTTTTGAAACCTGTCAAGACTGTAAATGTTGTATTCTGTGGGAGAATGGTTTAATTCTGCTTTCTGCTAAAGATAACTCCTTGTAGAAACACAGTCTTGTCTGAGCAGCTTATTGTGATGTCACATTAGAAATTTCTTTAGTTGTGGAAATAGTCTTGGATATTACTTCTTAAAAGTTCCTTTCCCACAGTTTGTGCTTTATTTGCCATATTTTTGTGTCCTGATAGGAAAAAAAAAATATCTTTTTGCCACATGGAAAGACTATACCAAATGGGAAAAATCATAGACTAAATTAGCAAAAGAAGCAGCAAAATAATGAAAATCAGCTGCTTAACCTCTTTCAGAGGTTGGTGTTGGGTTTTTTTTTCAAGTAAGAGAGAGCTAATTTTCTGTTTTGGAAGTAGTTTTTCTTATTAAATCTTACATTCATATGAAATATATTTGTGAGTCCTGATTCATGACATGCAAATTCCATCTGCAGCATTGCAAACCATAATACACAAGGATTGTTTATGTCTTCACACATATGTTTGATGCCCATAAGTCCAACTGGAATTTTAAAAAACTTAACAAAATTCAGTTCACAACGGCTCTCTTACAGTACTAAACTCATGTAAGTTGTTTGGAGATTCTCTGCTTTGCTTGTATCCTACAAATAAGGAAAGAACCATCGTAGTGTTTGCCCCACCTTCTCCCTGATATGTTTTTGAAAAACAGGTGTATTGGAAGTACAGAATCACAGGATGATATGGGGTTGGAAGGGCCCTCTGGAGATCATCTCTAGTGCAACCCCCCTGCCAAAGCAGGTCCACCTAGAGCAGGTTGCACAGGAACGTGTCCAGGCAGGTTTTGAATGTCTCCAGTGACAGAGACTCCGCCATCTCTCTAGGCAGCCTGTTTCAGTGCTCTGCCACCCTCAAAGAAGTTCCTCCTCATGTTTAGGTAGAACATCTTGTCATCAAGTTTGTGCTTATTTCCTCTTGTCCTGTCACTGGGCACCACTGCAAAAAGACTGGCCCCATCCTCTTGACACCCACCTTTAAACTATTTATAGACATTGATCAGATCCCCCTTCAGTCTTCTCATCTCCAGACTAAAAAGGCCCAAGTCCCTCAGCCTTTCCTCATAAGAGAGATGTTCTATGCCCCTAATCATTTTTATAACCCTCTGCTGTACCCTCTCCAGCAGTTCCCTGTTGTTCTTGAACTGGGGGAGCCCAGAACTGGACACAGTACTCCAGATGGGGCCTCACCAGGGAAATACTGATTCATTCAGTTTTAAACTTTCAGAAGCTTACAGTTGGGTTGGTATTGATGTGGATGAACAGTGGTAACAAGAAGGTGGCTTCTGTAGTCATGTAAATATATTGTAAGGCTGCGGCTGGATTTTATTCTGTAATGTGACGATTTTCTTTGGTAGGTGCAAGAAGCCATTGACAGCAGAGATGGACAATTTTGTGCAGAATTGGTATCATTTAAACATCCACATGTTGCAAACCCAAGGCTACAGGTGAGAATCTAGTTTTAACCTTTCTTTTGGTTTGCTTTCAGTTTTTCTAGCTCTCTCTATGGGTTTCTTTCCACTGGGAATAAACCTTAGAAATCTGTTTTGCAGGCCAGAGCAGGATCCGGTTGTAGGTTTCTTTCCCTTTTTTTCTTACAAGGATATTATGTATTTCCGTTTTTTCCTGGATGGCTTTTTGTGTTTCGCTTTAAATTGTTTTCTGGATAGATGCAGTCTTGAAAGTTCCTTCTGGCCAGGTGTACATTAGTTAGTAATGTGGCACAGCGGAAGTGACTTTAAAGAAAAAACCAGTAGGTCACAGGGGTCCAGTGTTTGTGCTTACATCCATTTTGGATGCTTTTATTCAAGGCTAGCTCTAATCAGGTTCTCGAGACAGAATGCACGCTAGCAGTTCATTACACTGGGTGTGAATATTGATATAAGTTAAGGTTCTGATAGATAGCAAAGGCGTGTATGCATGAAACTGCTATGATTAAATATCCATATAATATTCTGTTTCTGGTGCATTGGATGTTCCTTTAATGTTTCATTGATTTATTCTATACTTAGCTCCCATCTCCAGAGGAGAAGTGTCAACAAGTTTTGGAACCACCATATGATGAAATGTTTGCAGCTCACTTAAGGTAAAGATGGACCAGGAGTGTAAAGTCGATTGTGAGGCATCCAACAGGGATGGGGAAGGATATCCTAAAGTTTACTTAGTTATTTTAAAGGGCTTATATCTGAAAACTTGGTATTCATTAATCTTATAAATAATGCTAGGATTGCAGGAAATAATGACCTTCTCTTTCCTCCTCAGTCTGGCAGTCTTCTGTGTATAGGCATTGACACAGCTTTGGTTTCAGTGCCTGCTGTTTCCTTTGCTCTGCATTTACTAGCTACACGAAAATTTAGGGTGAAATAAGTAAGGGAAATAAATATTTTTAAAAGGGATTTTAGTTGTAAAAGTGTTCTTAAGACAGCTTTAGGACCTTAGTAATTCTGTCAGGCTTTTCTTTAAAAATAATTCTGCATTAATACAGTCTTTAGTTCGCTTTCAACAGCCTTGGAATTTTTTTAATCTGTGCTAATCTTGGTGACAGTTTCAATAAGCATTAGCATATTACAGTTGACACTGTACATATTATAGAAACAACTCCCTGTTCATCTCTCAGATCACTTCTCTACAAGTATCAGGCTTGTGCAATTTAAGCACAAGCTTAAAATACTTGTGCCATTTTGTTAGGAACATTTCTAATCATATTTTTATGTGTCTTTTTTTTTAAAAGAAACACTCTATGCCTGTTAAGAGGCAAAAAAGAAATATTTGTCTTACGCATACGATATTTACTGATGCACTAATGTACTTTTTCTTTGACAGGTGTACTTACGCTGTTGGAAACCATGACTTTATAGAAGCATACAAATGCCAAACAGTTATCGTTCAATATCCTTTTCTGTAAATCTTGTATATAGTTTTCAGTTTAACTGTGTGTCTGTTTGTAGAAGAAGTTGTCTTTACCCCTTTTCAAATCTAATAGAATGTGATCTGCTTCCAAACACACTTCAGCTATTTAGGTTCTTCAGCAAGGAAATTCATATACACTCTTCTTTCAGCTTTCTGTAGGACTAAGGAGGGAATCTGTCACTTGGCTCTACAATAGAAAATTAATTTCTGACAGAGTATAGGAGACCCTCAAATCATTAGTATACCTCCCAGTTTGTTTGGCTGGAGGGGAAGATACTGATAAAGCATGCTGCCGTCTTACTTCTAAGTGACCAATGTTTCTAACGGCGCCTACAGCACCAAGGGGTATGTGGCTGCGCTCGCGTTCTTCCCTGCTGCGTCTTTGCATCCTGACTCCTCATCTACTTGCTGCTTTGTTGGTTTCTGGCCTTTCATATAGTAATATGTGGTACCGTACAACTGCTGGGTTTTGTATTTCTGCTTCATTTAGTAGCTTTTTAAATTTTCCTGAATATAATACATCTTTCCTGCGAGCGTTTCAGGCACATAAAGAGGAAAACTGGTGAGTACATCATAGAGAGCTGCTAGAAATTAGACTGTCATCTTTCACTAGCATAATACCATAGTAGTCAAACTAAAATTATGCCCATAGTTTTTATTTAGCCCCAACAATACTTAAATGCAGCCTAATTGTTTTTGCTGCTTGTTTGAGTTTTTAGATCCAAAAGTGTGAAAACTAAACATCTAGGCTTAATTTTGTAGAATGGTCTGTAAGTAAACACATGAAGAATTTGTTCAAGGTGAGATGGTATTTTATTAAGGCTACCGTAAAAAATGTTTCTGAATTAATTCTTCCTCTAGTATAGCATTTTTGAAATGCTAAAATCTCAACGACCTTTTCTTTTAAAAAGTGCATCCTTCTTTATTTAAAGATTAATGTATACTTTTCTAGTTTTATGACCCACTATCAAAAAAAAAAAAGCTTTTTTTTTTTTCCATGTCTTGTTGCATGATTTGCACATACTGTTTTCCTTTTCCAGGGCTTTACCTATTATGTATGCTGTAGCCCTCGATCTTCGAATTTTTGCTAATAATGTAAGTAGATTTGATTAACAGCCTCATTACTTTTATCTCTTAGAGGAGTTTCCATGGTGGAAATATTTTAGACTTTACTACATAGCCTAATTTTGCTCAGTACTGTTTAACTCATTGTTTAGAATTTTGTTGATACGCTAAATTCATCCAGTCCTATCAAAAATCTAAGTTGCTCAGTCTGGCCACTTCCTATTTGCAGCTTGAACTAGACAGGTTGTGAGGACCTGCACGCAACTCACAGCAGTTGCTTAGAGCATATGAAGTGATGAAGTACTGTCTTTATAGAGCAGCATGGTGGTAACGCTATTTCTGTATGTTATCCTTGGGATTTGGTGGAATCTTTATAAAGGTGGAGACATCCCAAACAACTGAGCTAATTTAACCACTTACTACATCTGGAGAGGGAAGTTTCTGCCTCCTTTCCCTTCATCCAGCTGTGTATGCTGCTTTTGATGCTCATTGAAGCCCTTGCTGAGCCCATAAAACTGCTGACAGGCACCGCCCCCCTGCAAATTTACATTATTTTTCTCAGGCTAGTGAATTGAAGTAGCTTGTCTAGGGATCTAATGGGAACTGCTGGGCCGAGGTAAGTGGCAGGGTCATGGTGTTCCTCCTAGTCACTTTACCTGGTGAGGTGAAACTAAAGTTCCAGTTGAGTTAGAGTTTGACAATATCCAGTATTTTCAGTCTTTGTCCCCTCAGCACTTTCTTGTGCCCACCTACTCACAGAACAACACATTTGGCATGCTTGCACAGAGAATACTTTTTGTGTGTGTGCGTGTGCGTGCCTGTTCTGTAACAGGTCTCAATTCTCAGGCTGAATGAGGCAAATTCATATATATGAGATGTGTGAGAACAGGGAAAGTGGCATCAGTCATGCTGGAAGTGTTTGAACTCTGTCGTCTAACCTTAGTATATTCAAAGGATGTGGATACAGAGAAGACTTCTGCAGCAAAGGATGCATTTCCATGTCTCTTCCTCATTCTTCAGCTAGTGAGAATAAAAGTCTTATAGTAAAACTATTTAGAAAGCATATAGTAAATATCTACTCGCTGTTTCCCCCCCACCCACTCTTCTTTGTTGTTTGTTGTTTAAGTTCTGCATTAGTCAGTCCATGGATCTTTCCCATATGTTGGCAACTCTTTTTTTTTTTCCTGCTGTAACATATGTTTTCTGTTTCTTCTGAAAATCCCAGGTTCTAGCAGTGTGTGTTACTACTAGAAAATGTTGACTATGGTTTAGAAATAAAATCTAGCCCTCGTGGCTGTGGAGAGAAGCTTAATTATAAATTCTAAAACTCAGAACTCCTTAACTGGGGAAACATTTTAGTTTGCTTTTATTCAAAAGACATTTTTTTGCCAGACTCCTGGTCTTTGAAAACTTGAGTTGACTACCTTCTGGATTTGAGGGATAGCAGGCATGGCAAATCTATTGCTATAAGACTTTTTAAAATGCTGTATTAAAGATCTGAACTGTTTACAAGCCAGCGAATCAGGATGTAGAATTTCACCTCGTTTCTTGCTGTGTAATGACAGGCAGACCAACAGCTAGTGAAGAAAGGGAAAAGCAAAGTTGGTGACATGTTGGAAAAAGCAGCAGAACTGCTGATGAGCTGTTTTCGAGTCTGTGCCAGCGACACGTAAGTGAAAGATCCTCTATAGAACTTGCACTATTAAATTGTTAAGAACTTAATGAACTTTACATAAGATTTTTTCCACTTACTAAGACCGTATCTGGGTAAGAACAAACACTTCTAAGGCTCGTTTCCTCTCATTTATAGTCTTTTCTCTCTTGACTATTAACTACAGTTGGAGAGGCCTCCCTTCAGGTTTAACATTCCTAGCAGATGTTGGGAGGGACTGATTATGTCCCTGTTTCTCAGGAAGGATCATTAACACTTCTGTGCCCTGAGATCATTAACACTCTTTTGCCCTGTTCAGCAGTGAAGTTTGCTTCATTATGATGGGATGAAAGAGAGGTGACTCTTTGATTTCCAGTCTTAGCAATTTTAACACTTCCGCAGTGGAGAAAATGTGTTGGGGTTTTTTCCCAACTTCCTTACACCTTGAATATTGTAAGCAACTGCTGTGCCAGTGTATGTGTTACCTGTAGACTGGAGCAAGGACCCTGACACAGACGAACAATATTTTACATGGCATTTTTTCATTATGTTGAGAAGAAATGTAGCAGAGCTGTTCAAAATTTAAGATGGGAACACATGTTCTGCTTTGACAGTGCTGCTATGGTTTAAGACAAGAAGTTTGGCCTTGACTTCTATATTCAGACACCTATTTTTACCCTAAAAATCCATAAAATGTCTATGGAGGGAATTTACCACAAGGACAAAGTGATTATTTTCTTACAATGGTCAGTACTAATAGGTTTTTTACCTTTTTCTTTTCTTATGACAGTCGAGCAGGCATTGAAGACTCCAAAAAGTGGGGCATGTTGTTTCTTGTGAATCAGCTGTTTAAAATTTATTTTAAGGTAGGGTTCAAGTCTAATAAGCTGTGTTTGCTATTTCATAGTCTAAGTCAAACCCACCTTTTTTTTATATGCTACTATGTATCTACAGTCTCCGAGTAAAACACAATTAATTTCTTTTAACAGATCAACAAGCTGCACCTATGTAAGCCCTTAATTAGAGCAATTGACAGCTCAAATCTGAAGGATGAGTATAGTATGGCACAGCGAGTTACATACAGATACTATGTTGGACGCAAAGCCATGTTTGACAGTGACTTTAAGCAAGGTACTGTTGTGCCACTAAGACACATTTAAAGTCTTGCTGCTTGGTGTGAAATCTGGCTGATGTCGTGTGTGTGTGTGACTCAGAATGTGTAGAAGGTACAGTTGTGCTTGCATTGAGCCAAGGCCCACAGGCTGAGTCAGATCAGAGATGAGATTACGTGACGCTTCTAATTGTAGCGTATGCCCAGTTTTAAAATATCTGTGTCAGTGAAGTTCTCTGGAGTTGTATACATTGTGTGAATGCATAAGGAAATGTATGAGCATCCGAAAGAATAGGTTTGTGAAAGGTTTCACAAAGGAGGCTTTGCGACTCTCTTGTCCTCTTCAGGTTGCTGTATGCCATGTAGGAAATCTTCAGCAAACTGTACTGTAGAATTAGTTTCTCAGTGCACTAATTTTTGGAAGATGTAGAAACTGCATTTCTGACATTTCTTATTCACGAATAGAAATGCTTCTAGAGCTAAGGTGTACAACTTTCATCACTAACCGAAGCCCCTGACCAAAATCTATTCTGGAGCCAGTTTGGTTACTCTAAACAGTGTCTTCTGCCTTTCAGGCTTGTCATTTTTCTCTCTCGATGTAAACTGATGAGAGAGTTTCATGTTGTCACGCTGTGTGATCTCACTGACACGTTTCTGCAGCTCAGCAGACGTGTGCATCCCATGCAGCTTACCTCCACTGAAGAACCTAATCTGTGAATTTAGAAAATAGAGTTCTGTTTCACCAGCACTTCTTGAGATTCTCCCCTCCTGTAGTAGTGACACAATAATGTTACTGAAATTAGCTGAAAATTCCAATATTGCTTTGTATTTTATGTATATATGTATCCAATAATTCACGCAGCATTTTTCTTAATGTATTTTGATTGATGTGATTCTTTTTTATATAATTTCAAGTACCACATGTTCAAGCCAGAGATGGACATTGAGCCCAGAATTTGGGTTACAGTTGAAATCCATTTTTGTTGTTGATTCATATTACTAGCGCTTTTATTTGTGTCTGCAGCCGAAGAGTATCTCTCATTTGCCTTTGAGCACTGTCACCGCTCAAGCCAGAAGAACAAAAGAATGATTTTGATCTACCTGCTGCCAGTAAAAATGTTGTTGGTGAGTTGATGTTTCTCTTCTAAATAACTTTTTGGGGGCAGATAACCAAATTGATGTTCAATATGGTTCTTGTTTTTCCCTTACTGGAATTCAGAGGCTATCTGTGCCTGACCACTGTAAGAGTCAGCGTATGCACACGTTGTTGTGTGAGGCCAAAAAAAATTGTTTAATTGTCATAGCAACACTGGAAAGGAGAAAAGGGAGAAAAAAACCCAGCAAACAGCACCCCCACCCGTCTTTCCCTTTACCTTCCTCCCACCCCTCCTAATGGTGCAACTTCAGGTTAGTTTTGTAATAAAGATAACTTTGGGCTCTTTGGAGAAGCACTTAACTTACATTGTGTAGCTGGGTGCCTGTCTGGTGATCAGCTGCTCAGATGGGCCAGGGAATGTGTGGATTCACTGGCACAAATCTGTCTGCTTCTTTCACCTGGTGAAGGGAAGGAGGATGTGCAAACAGGTGGCTGAAGAGTCTCGAGAGGGGTTTGCTGCAGGAGAGAAAGGATTCCTATCTTTGGGTTTCCTATTTGCCCATTTGAGGCATATCAGAAGGGTCACGAAGTAGAGCATTATGGTTTTGAACAAGTCAATGAAGACTATTTGATTGTTTAATCTTTCTGTTAAAATAGTTAAGCACATCTCTGCTTCTTGTTCCTGTCCTTCCTCATGTGCTGTGCTGGCATTTGTGTATCCCTGAGCCAGTGGGATGATGGTAACTATTAATTCGGTGTAACTGAGGGGGCAAGAACCGGATTTTAGAGTTTCCTGTTCCTGGCCCCATTACCAAAGTTACATATAGACAGCGTTGTTATTACCTGCTTCTCTGAGTTGCCATCTTCCACCTTTGCCCCAACCTGTTCATGACCATCCTCCCTTTTCCATTCAGCGCTCCCTTTCCAATCCCTTGCAGCGTCAGCTGGGTACAGGGGAAGCGTAACGGGTATGATAATTGGCTTCTGTTTTTAATTTTTTATTTATTGACTTTGTTGTTGGTTGTTTTCATATCAATTGATGGTAGGGATGTTGAAGGGAAACTAACAGTCTTCCTAAAAGCTTTTGTTCCAGTCCTGACTGGGTATCTTAAACTGGTGGGTCCGTTAGTGCTGTTAGTGTGGCTTTTCTGGAGCAGCTCTAGTGTACAAGAGGCACTAAAGAAACCAGATAAAGGTCATTGTTTTTACAGTTGCTTTTTTTAATCAGAGCCCAAACATTAACACTAACCTTAAACTGTACTAAAATAGCTTGGATGGTTTTTTTTATTCCTAGCAGCTCTCAGTAAACATGCAGCTGAGTTCTGCTCTCAGCTAATCCTCCAACCAGGAAAGGAGTTACCAACAGCATAGCATGATGGTAACTAAATTTAAAGTCTGACCCAAGTCAATGTGCAATCTGATCTCTGCTGTGCAGAGGGGAAAAAAACCCGAACTTTCTTTTTGATAGTGTAGGTGGTCCAGTCTTACCTAATCTAGCAATGAGAATTAATTTTGTTTCTTTAAGTTTTAACTTTCTTTCTCTTTTTGTTGTTTTGTTTTTTGAGAGGACATTTTTATTTCTGCACAGAGGCATAGTGAAGAAAAAATCTGGTACAGACTGAGCTAGCACTTGACAGTGCTGAAGTACTGCTTGTATTATTAGTAATGCTTGGGATTCCTGCAGTTCTTCTCTTTGCAGATTAGATCATACAGTCATGACATAAAATTTGGATCTGCCTAGGCCTCATGTCACAGGATCTTGATTTTAAAAGTTTGATAACTGTATCCCAACATTAAGAAATATTAAGACTCCCTAAACCATGATAAATAGGTAGTTATCATTAGTTGAGCTACAAGGTGTTTGGTGCAGGCAGGGGGGTTTTCTTGCAAATACTTTTATTCACTTCTTGTTCTGTAGCAAAAAAAAAAAAGTGGTTACACATTTGTTTTTCTCTCACAAATGTTTTTATAGCTTACTACATTACATTTGAAGTGCATTCGACTTTATCCTGGAAAACATAGAGACTGTTTCTTTTTCAGGGCCATATGCCAACAGTTCAGCTCTTAAAAAAGTATGACCTTATGCAGTTTGCTGAAGTAACGAAGGCTGTGAGGTATGATGATTATTTTATTGCCTTGTGTGTTCAAAAAGTATTAAGTAAAAAGATACTTATTGGGGATGATTGAGGAAGGCAGGGGAGGGATATTCCTATCAAGTCAAACAGTTTCTTTTCTTATTTGGATGAGACCTTCTCATGTTTTAATTTTTTCATCCTTGTAGTGAAGGCAATCTTCTCCTACTGAATGACGCTCTGACAAAGCATGAGACCTTCTTTATTCGATGTGGAATCTTTCTTATCCTTGAGAAGCTGAAAATCATCACGTACAGAAATCTCTTTAAGAAAGTGTAAGCATAACAAAACCTACATTTTTGCAAAAGTAGATTTCGTGTGGCTTCACCTAAGACTGAGATAGAAACGTATGTGCTCCTTAATGCTCTCAGAGCACTAAATTCCTGTTAAAGGGAATTTATTGTAGAAAGGCCATTTTTCTAAGAACCAGAATTTTTAAGTGATTGTTTCTCAAAATCAGATTTTTTTTTTCTGTTGTTTCTTTCAGATATTTACTACTCAAAACCCATCAGCTGTCTCTGGATGCCTTTCTGTTTGCCCTGAAATTCATGCAAGTAGACGATGTTGATATTGATGAAGTCCAGTGCATTTTAGCTAACCTTATATATATGGTATGTACTGACCACTTGTTTGGTCCTTCCAGACTTAAGACAGTAAAAAATATGAGGTACAGAATAAAAGTTTATTACAAAAAACGTTTTTAGTAATCCCAGGTTTTCTTTTGTAAAAAAAGTTGATTCGCTTGTGCCCAAAGTGAAATATTTTCACTTGCCCTGAGGGCTTCCTCTAGTTCCTGCCTCTTTTGCAGGAATCGGTTAAAACTGAAGTTGAATTTTACATTAAAAATCCAGTACTGACATTTCTATATATGCATAAATACTGATCTGAAAATACAGAAGTTATAACTGGGACCAAAAGGGATTTGTTCTTCTGTGTTTGAAGTAGGAGATTCTGGATATTCTAACATTAGAAAAAGTTTAAACCAAATTTCTTTGGGTTTGTTTCACATCTTGTCTTTTACTCTAAACGGATCTCAATTACTCATGAACAGATAAAGGCTTGAAATCAAGAGATTTCTAATAAATTGGAAGGTTTGGAGAGCATTGCAGTGTCAGCAAGGAAACTAACTGCTTTTCTGTTTCTGAAACATCATTGGTGTGCTCTTGGAGTAACAGAGGGTGAGATTAGGAGACTGGAAGATTTCTTTGAGTGTTAGAACACTACGTGTCTGAAAAGGAAGTACTGTGTCATTTAGTTTGCTAGGTTTGGGATAGTGATTAACTAAAATAATCATTTCAAAGAGTAAATTTAGAAACACTTCTGTTGAGCTCTGTCTCTTCAAGGAAATGTAAAGAGACCAGTAGGGGGGGCGCTGGCAGCAGTCTCAGTCCGACAGCACCCGTTAGTACGCAAACGCGGTCATGGTTCCAGCTTTCTGCTTACTCTGTGAGTTAACCCACTGACATAATTTGGATCCTTACAGATATTAAGAACCATAGTGCAGCGATGATTTAGTATATAGGCATAGCTTTGCTTGATGTAGCTTTGCTCAGCTGCCTTGCTGAAGGCAGCTGAGGTTAATAGGCATTTCAGTCCTAACACTGTCTTTTTCTCCTTTTCCCAGGGTCACATTAAAGGCTATATATCTCATCAGCATCAAAAGCTCGTGGTCAGTAAGCAGAACCCGTTCCCTCCGCTCTCAACGGTGTGTTGAGCATTGCGTCTCACCCGTGCAAGTACTTTTCAGATACTCGGCTTGCCCAGTGGGGCTACTCCTAGTCACCCTGAGAACACTGTAAATGACGTGGTTCGTGTCCAGGACTGGAATACCAGGAACTGTTTGTGGCTCCTTTCCCAGAATGACCAAGGCTGCCAGTGTTACAAAGTACATTGGGATGAAATAGTAACTTTTCAATGACAGTTTCTTCAGGCTTTCTAGATCATTCAAAGTATTTCATGAGGAAATAAGGCAAAGCATTCCAAACTCCTTCCAAAGTACTTAAAGCTTTTATAAAGTACTCTCTGTTACTATTTCCGCATTTGTCTTTCAGAGAGCAGAATTATTATACTTTGTTACATGTGTTAATCCATTCTTCAGAGTGGAAATGATATTTTCTTTTGTGGTTTCCATTTTTTTAAGTCTCTTCAGTAGTCTTGCAGGTATTAAATACTCTCTTCAAGCCTTCTCTAAAATCTAGAGAAGTGCTTGACACCAAAAGCTTTACTGTGTCAGTGATACTTACGGGTTCAAGTAAATGTGGGATTTTTTTGTCTGTAGGTGCCCACAGATGGGTTTGGTTTTTTAAATTACAGTAAAATTTTGTTTCATTTTCGTTATTATGAACAAAAGCTTATCTAAGTAACTTATCCATAGTCTGTTTTATTCTGCTTCCGGAGAAAACACTGTCACTGGATCCATTATCCCAAGTGTTACTACCTTGGGGGTTTTGTTTGATTGTTTTGGGGCTGGTACAACATAACTTTGTCCATAGTGATGGGAGGGTAGTTTGGGAGTTTTTAAATTCTTTTTTTAAAGAAAATAAAACATTTCCCCCTCCCCCCGCCTTTGAGAGTTGGGGTTTATTTTACCCACTAACTGATGTGAACATGATTCATAAGGGAAAACACAGGTACCATGTATGAGGGGAAGCATTTTTCAGTCTGATGAGAGTGTCAAGTCCTACATCAAAATAGGCATTTAAAGGCTTGGAGTTCCCCTGGTCTTCATAAGTTTTACTTGTATGGATACTGAAATAAGAATATGGATTTGCTGAATCAAACCTCAGGGTAACAAGAATTAAAAAGACTCCTTTCCTTTTAGCAGCATTTAAAATCCCAGAAAAACATCAATGCTTTTTGAGTTTTAGGATGAACAGTTCTGGGAAACTTCAGTCAGTTTTTAGTAAAATACGGCATCATGACTTTCACAGTACTCTGTGTCCGTAGAAGAAGGAAAGACAAAGAAGCTTTTCTGTATGAATTGGAGTTATATACATGTCATCATTGCAACTTCCTTACTGCAAGTCGTGATAAGAGAGTCAGAGGGGTGTACTGGCTGCATCCAAATGTTTCCTTGCAGTGATTGGTAGGGGTGTGGTGCTGGAGGGTTGGTTGTGTTTGTCTTATTTCATTTTTCCTTTGAACCATATCATATACCTCGCCGTGTTAGTGAATAGAAACGTGTCCCACTCAGCGTCTTCTAGCGGCCAAGATCCCAGGATACCAGTCAGAAACCAAGTGCCCTTATACTCGGTAGCTACAAAGCTTCCTCCAGCCAGTCGTTTGTCTACGGCCTCCTGGAGGTGTCCGCAAAACTGCCTGTTTGTCAGGCTCACGTTGAGTATTTGTTTGCAGTCCTCGGTGGGAAGGTATGAAACCTGCAGCTCGTCCCCTCGGAGTTCATCGCCTTCCATTCTCCAGCCGCTGACTGTACCAGCCAGTTTTGGAATTAGAACGTGTTCCGCAAAGTCTCTCTCAGGGGTGCAGACAGGAAGCTGGTGGCTGTTGCACTCGACGTGCTCGTGGAGTTGTAGTAACGCAATGTTGTTCTCGGCCGTGTCTTCATCATACCGGATGTGTATGTGCTTCTCCCTCACTTGCAGCGTCTTCTCGGTTCCACTCGTTCCATTGGGCCCTGTGAAGCAATGACATTTCACTGTTCTTGGGAATAATTTTATCGGACACCTGAAAACCGCGTGCAGACTGGCAACAGCTGCCTGGTCATGCTGAGAAATGTGGGCAGTAGAGAAACTAAAGGCGCTTTTCTTGAAAACGCTGCAGTGAAGGTAAACTATATAAATAAAAATAGATTGGCAGCTTTTTAATGCTGTGTAGAAGCACGCAAAATTTCAGAGGGAAGGACAAATATCTAATGAGAGAAGTGAATTTTGGCATGAAACTAAAGCCACCTCTATAAATCCACCTGGTTTAGCTTATCCCCAGGCGTGCTGAGTTCTGAATTGCACTCAAGAGGCTGTTGTTTCTCTGCTTGGCTTGTCGGGGGTTGTGGGGCAGATCTAGTTCTTGCTCAAGATATGAGCAAGAGATGCTCATATCTGATATGAACATCTCAAGATACGAGATCGAGATGCTTAAATGAGATGACAGCAGATTTGTTTCCTTTAACAATATTTTTATGCAGAAAAAAAATTTAGTAACCCTTTTTTTAAATTTTTTTTTTTTTTTTTAATACTAAAATGTGCTGCAAGAAGAGCAAATGTGTTTGATCACCTACCAGTACCAACCCTGATTTCAAAATGGCTGTGCAGAAGGGCGCACTCTGCTGTGGTCAGTACAAAGTTACTTTTTAGCAGCACTCCTCCACAGAAGCCCTTCCCTTCCGAGTTCAGCAGCAGGACCTAAGAAAATGCAAAAAAGCGATAAATAGCACTATCCATGTGAGGCTGAGTATGGGTTTCATGAATTACTAGAAATACCTGCCAAGGAAATCGCTCGTTACGTTTCTTCCTGGTTTTGCTTATCAGATTCTCACTGTCTTGAAGTCTGCCACATGCACATTGATCTAGGAGATGAATTAAAAAACGAAATCAAAACCTCCTGCTATATTATTTCAAGACATCTACTATCTGCGAGTATCTTCCTGCTTCCACCTTGACTTTTGGGTTTTGTTTTTGCACCAAGGAACAGGGCAAGGACAATTTCCCAGCTGGTGAGAAGTGGAATAATTTGCTTGGCATCTGTAATCTAATAGCTTGGCGATGGCACTGAACGTTTTGGGTCATAGCTTAGGCTTGTGGTGACCAGATTTCGCTGTGTCGCTAATGAAATGAGGCTTCCTCTCCAGCCAACCATCAGCACAGCTTGCTTCCTCATCTTTGTATCCCGTATACGAATTGTGCTGATTAGCTGATAGCTGTGGCCCGATCTGGACAAGTTAAATCCTGGGATTTTGGGTTTTCCTTGTTAAAGCTGTTGCTCTAGGGATGTGCATGCCTTTATGTTCTGGTTCAGACAGCGAGTGTGCTTTTCAAGTGGATCCCCCAGTTACCTGCATTTATCACACTTTCTACTCACCCTTGGCATGGCCTTGAGTCACATGAACTGCGTCCTGTTCAGGTGAAGCTAAACTAGAAGACACCCTTTGTACCCTCATAGCTAATGGGTGCTTAGTCCACAGGACCAAACTGGAGCTAGTTTGATGTAAAGCCCAGCTGAGATGTGCAGTGAGTGTGGAAACCAAGCCTTCATCACCAACATTGTGGCTCTACAGCTCAACTCCTATTTGGCTGCCCTACTTGCTAATAGAGCCAAGGGCCTAAGAGCGCTACTGTGGATTTAGCAGATAGTTTATAAGGGAATGAGATTGAATGAGATACCTGGTATGAGACTGAAAAAAATGAAGAGAGCTACTGCTTCAAACTAATTAATATGGCAGCAAATGTTGCCCTTCATTTATCAGACCATCAGGTGCCTGATTGGAATCTATTGAACCTTATTCCCAAACAGACAGGTCCTGAGCAGACCTACTCTTCATCAAGCACAGGAGTGGAAAACCTGGCCCCGTGAGTGATGGATAGAATGATTTAAGTCCTCTCTGCAGACCCATGTTTGAATGTTCAGGTCAAATATTGCTTCTTTACCACTGCTCTGGCATCTTGGTTGGTGGTCCCTGGATTCCTCCTTTATCTGCCCAGTTTGGAAGATCAGTAATATCCTCATCGCTTGAGTCTCCAAGGAAGCTGATGGCACCTGGATGTCAGATGGTGGCCTGCTCACCCCAGCACCGAGCGTGTGCCCCCTGCACTTCCATGCTCGCACCTACCTAACGCGATGCACTGTTTGTTGTCCTTCCCGAGCTCATAGCCATCAGCACAGGAGCAACGGTAGGAATTACTTCCCGGGTAGCAAAAGTGGTGACACCCTTCCTTTGCTTGGTGGCGACATTCGTTTTTAGCTAAACAGAACAAGCGGACAAAAAGCATTGGGAGCAGTTCAGTTGGAGTTTTCTTGCATAGCTTGAGTCCTCTTTACTAAGTGTTTTATTTTCACTCACTTTGTGGGGAGGCGGGTAGGGACTCTGGCTTGGTAGTATTTCCCACCATGTTGTTTTTCTCCTTGTTAAGCAGAAATTGGGAGACAGACGAATCTCTGTAGCGTCCACAGACTCATTGCGAGTTGTGCCCGCCCAGCACCCCCCCTGCACCAGGCTGTCTGTGCCTCTGAGTTTTGGGGAGCATTAGCCAAGGGCCAAACATAGGTTCACATGGAAGGACGCCATGTGCTTTCTTTCTGCTCTCTCAAACAAAACGCTTAAGTATCTGCAGCGGGAGGAATGGTTGCACACGTTAAGAAGGCTGAGGAAGAAAGCTAAAGCTTTCTGGTTTTCAGCAAAACCAAACGCATGGCTCTTATTTCTCACACCTTTGCTAAGAAACTTAAAATTAACAACTGCCAAAGATAAGAAAAAACAGCAAGGGAATATTAATCACCTTTGAAACATGCTTGGTCAACTTTCCATAGCTGAGCAAACGCTTAAGCTTCAGCACAAAGCAGCGGGAGGAACAGCCGTTTGATGGTGGGTCTAGCTCACAGGTGGAGCAGTAGCAAAAAACCTCACATAACGTGGCTCTCTAAGGCTCATGCTGAGCAGATCCAGTTCCCAGCACTGGTCCAAGCTATGTCACCTTCTGTGCTTCCCCAAAAGCTGGTCACAGTCACACCCCTTATACAGAAAATGACCCTGCCTTGCAGCAGCCAGGGCGTTTCCCAGCCCAGGAGACCTCCGAGCCAGCAGAAATACTGATGTAAGGGCTGGAAAGTAGAACCTGGCAGATGTAAAAATGTAGGATCCGGCCCAGGGTGTTTTACATGCCAGAAGACATCCATTTTGCTTTCTGCCTTTTACAATTCCACTGAAAATTGTTTGTTTTCTGGAGTCCCTCTGTCCTGAGGGACTGTCTTGTGGGTGCGTGTGGCCTCAGAGGCACTGGGGTGGCTTCCCAGCAGCCCTAGTTCTCCAGGCCACACGCCTCCTTGGAACATGGTGGGACAAGCAGCTGGGGAGCATCAGTGGCAGCAGGCAGGGATGCCTTTAGAGCCCACCCATGAGGTGGACTTGCTTCAGCCCTTTTCCTGCATCCCCGTAGAAGGGAGGCTCAGGGAGAAGAGCCTCCCTTCACCCTACCTTCAGCCCACATCGCCCCTACTCTGCCAAGAACTGTGTGTTTTAACCTAAACTATGGTAACTGACTGTAATGGGAGAGTTGCGTATGGTTTCCTGGGGATCCCCTACGCCAGGAGGACATAGGGCTTCTCCGAAGAGGAGGTGATGCCTTACCAAAAGCGCAGTTCTCTCCCTCGTAGCCCTCGGCACAGGTGCAGGTGTAGCCACGGATGCTGTCCTCGCACACGCCGTTGTGCTGGCAGGGGCTCGACGAGCACCTCCTGCCACCTGAGGAAATGCCACAGGAGAGGGGTGAGTCACCGCCACTGCTGACCCGAATTATGCAGCACCCCTCCCCAGCACATGAGCCACTTGGAGAAGCATTGCAAAAAGGTTTGGGAAGAAATGGGCTACATCTCACCAAACTACTCCTCAGGAGTAATTTTAGCCCGAGTCTCTGCTTCCACAAGCGCTCCCACAGCCTCTGAGGTGCCCAGGGGCAGAGCCCACTTCTGGAGGACGGATGCTCTGCTTCGGGGAAAAGCACTGACAGTTCATGCACTTATTATGAGTGTAATATGAGACTGGCGTTTTAGGTCTCCCATGTTAGGTTGCTATGCATATGGATAAAAAAAACTATTATGTGCATATATGGATTAAAAAAAAACCCCTGGCATCACAGTTATACAGCAAGCAACATCAAACTAGGAGGAAATCTGGCTTTCGTACATCTGTAAAATTATTATACGGCAGCTCATGCACTGGCAAGCTTAGTCTTTCTGATGAACTGAACATTGAAACCAGATGATGCCTCACTACAGGTGGAGGACCAGGCAGAGCTCCCAATTTCCCTTTAAGTTGCCCGCTGGGAAGACTCCAAAAGAGTTTGGAAATGTTCTCCAATTAGCTGTTTATTGTAGACATGAGTAATCAGGGAGCAAGCCAAAAAAGCCTAACCTGGGACATGGTCTCCAACCCTTCTAAAATTTAAAACTTCATCAGAGAGGTCAACTTCAGTCAGTGGCCTGCTGTAATGAATATCAGGGACAGAAAGATGAAAATTCTACTTAGTACTAGGACCAAATCACCAACCAGCATCTGCTCAAGCTGTGGGGATTTTTGGGTATGGGATATGGGTATCTTTGAGTGTTAGCTGTACTAAAATACTGGCTTAAAGCGGTTACTGCCTTCAGCCCACCTGCAGTCAGGTGCCATCAGCACAACTTAGCTCTCCTGAGAGGGTTTTTGGGTGGGTTGAGGGGGTCTCATCAGCACAGCTGAGAAGGTAGAGTTGAGGAGTGAGGGCCACCAGCAGCAGTGGTGAGTAGCTGGAGGTAGGGAAGGGCTACACCTACAGCCTGAAGCAAGTTAGGTGGTTTCAAGGCTCTGAAATATAGGCTCAAATATAGGTAAGGAAGTCTCAAAAAATGTCTGGGGTCAGGTGAGGTTCTGTAAGACTGGGAAAAAAGTAAACCTAGTGCCTAGCTTTATTAAAGGAGGAAAGAGAAGATTCAAGGAATTATAGAAAAAGCAGCACGACTGCTGTTACTGGAAAGGTAGTGGAATGACTAACCTGTGTCTAAGCATTCAGCAAAATAAGGGCGTGGTAAGTAACAATAACATGCATTTTTCAAGATCAAATAGTCCAAACCAAATAAATCTAATTGTATTATAGGATAAAGGACCTAGTGGGGAATCAGTGAATATCATAGAATAGAAATTTCTGACATGACGGTGTTGTTAAGTGAGCTAGGAAAACACAAACTACTATAAGACATGGACAAAACTGTTTGGGAAATGGGTTTAAAAAGAGGTTATCAATAGCTTGTAACACCTATTTATCTTGCTCGGGTTTAAGTGCTAGGTTTGTATTTAGGAGGTTTTGTTGGTAACGCTGTGCTGCTCGGTTGTATTGCAGAGCAGACTTTCTCAGGTCCCAGGTGGTTTCAGAGCAGCTTTAAGTTCAGGAAAAGAAATAGCCTATTTACTATGGTAACATCTACTCTAACTTTTATTCACTTTGCAGTCTTAAATGTTTTTTCCCATTTATTACTTTTTTTAAACCTTTCACATGAACTTCTGCTTTACTAGAGACATGACAAATAGCGATTGGGTGTTTCTTGCAGGATAAATTGCTGAAAGCTCTCAGAAAACCAGCATTGGACTGAATTATAATGCTCATAGTGTGACAGCGCTATGGGGGAGAGAAATCAAGAGGGCAGCTTACCGTAGTAGGCATCCCAAAACATTTTCTGGAAAAAAAAGGGGTGGGGGAAATTAGATTTTAATTCTCAAGTAATATAATCCTCCATAAATATTTTGGTAAAACAAAAACAATACACAAGAGAATACATACAGTGTTTTAACATGTACACGGTAGCACAACTACAAATTCTGTCCTGCCAGCAAAATTTGGATGAGATGGGAGGGGGTTTGCATCCTGCTTATTTTATTGTTTCTTAAGAAGGTACAAAGGAAAAGAAACACTTTACAGGCAAGAGAGGACCAGCTGAATCCTTTAGCAATACAGCTTCCCGGAAAAACTGGCTGGCCATTGTCTCTTTCGTGTGTCAGAGCTGATCTCCGAGTTTCTACTTTGACCACTGAAGACACCTGCTTTCCGCCTGCTGAGGTGGAAAGATTTCACACGGAGAAAAACCCAAAGGAAGCAGGCTGCAGGGCTAAACTTGATCATAAAAGACCAAGGCAGTAATTTTTAATATACACACAAGAAAACAAAATACTTACAAGCATTTCATCGTTCTCAAATACTTCTCTTGCTTCTTCCTGCGTACATCTCTCTTCAAGGCATTCCCTTTCCAAGCTGCCTTGGAGGACCTCCTCCAAAAGTAGGGAACTGGCACGCCTCTGTCTCTTGATAACCTTGTTTGCATCATCAGCTGATATAAACACTGAAATGTTGTATGACAAAATGCTAACTTCAGTACTTAGACTCATCTCCTTACATATTTTCATCATTTTTTTAAAAAGATATTATTAAGCAGCCAATTTTAATCACAAAAACTTTTGGCTGATTCAGGGTTCCAACCACATTAGCCTTGCATACTGGAAGAGCCCTATTTTCTTAGCCCAAACTCAGCTGAGGAGTCGTAACCTTTTTCTCTTGGGGAGAGCCTGAATTGCTCCCAAGCGGAGGGAATTTGAAGCCCTTCCTGACGAGTTTTTTTTCCTGTACCAGGCACACAGAACAGCGTTGCTGCGGCACGGCCAGGGAAAGCGGAAATATATTGTCATAAAAGCAGAGGCTATTTAGTAAGGCTGCATGGGGCTTTTGGACTCCTCAGTAGAGGTGAAAATTATTTGTATTAATTTATGATGCTGATTTCAAACTGATTCCCTTCTGTCTGACCTCACAGGGATTTTTTGCTGGGAAGCAAACCCATGACATGTCTGTGCTCTCAATCAAATCTCTCTTACGGAGAATAAATGAGAACTACCCCTCAGCAACGCTCAAAAAAGTTACAAGGGCTGTATCCTACAACATCCTTTATGTGGAAGACACCATAATCTATTTGATTTGAGTAAAGAGGAGAAGAGATCAAAGACATGAGAGTTATCGGATCTTAAAACTCCTCTTTGCAATGATGCCCACAACAAAAACTGCCTGCCAGCGGGATGGCTGGAGCCTGTTGCCTTTGACATCAAGCAATATGTGGCTGTGTGTGTCAGCACGTGTTCGTCAGTTCTCCTGTGTTTGGAAAGTAAACCCACTGGGGCAGGGACTGTGTTGGGGTTTTTTTTTTTAATTAGTTTATACAGTGTTTGAAGGCCCAGCACTGCTAGGCACAAAGGTTGAACTAATCAATAATAAGTGGAAAAAGTGACAGCAATAACAAAATTAGTCTGAAACTGCATACAAATGCTTAGTTACGCTTTTGAAGGATATTCGATAAGCAATAGGTTTCCACGAGATAGTCAAAAAGAAAAAAAAAAAAAAAGAGCTTGATGTTTGTGTTTTGCAATTTAAAAAGTTATCTGACACCCCAGTGCACGTTTCTGCTGTGCAGTGTTTCCGATGCATCCCGCGTAACTGGCAGCGCACTTCTGCTGCTGCCAGGGGCTTTTTGACCTTCTTAAGTGGTAACCGTCTTTTTCTTCCTTGCCCAGCTCCTCCTTAATATTAACAAACCACGGAGGATTAAGACAGAAACATAAATTTCTTCAAGCTATAACAAGCATGCATCTCAGCCTCTGTTATAAGGCTTATTTTTATTTCAGCAGCAACTAGAAATATAGAACAACATTCTCATTAGTGTCTGGGGCACTCTTTAAGAATGATAAGAAAGGACAAAATACCACCCTGGCATAAATTATGGTAATTCAAAATTGCATTGCCTTGGTAACCTATTGCAGTTTATACTTAGCTATATATATAAAAAAAACCCAACAAATGACCACAGGAGAAATGGAAGAAAAATAAGGCACAGATAGTTTTCAGTGGTGTACCTTGTGCTACAAAGTAAACATGAGACATGGTACAAAAGTACTGGTGTGTTTAGAAGAGCAGCAGCACACAACAGTATTAAAGCCACAAAAAAGCAAAGGCCATACCTGTCTGCTCTGTCTGAAGGAAAAGGGCAGAGAGAAGAAACAATATTGTCCAAGAGCACCTTGCCATTGTCACCCTCAGAGCCTAGCGGCCGCCTGCCTGCATTCCTGCCGCTCTTGGGGGCAATGGCTACAGGAGAGATGTCGAAGTTTAAAGTCCAGCTGCTCATGAGAAAACAAAACCTCCAAGGGCAAAGCCTGGCTTCAACGTCAACACGTGAAAAAAACCCAAACCAAACCCATCTCAGAAAAAACCTGCTTAGTGGTGCAGCACTGCCCCTTCTCTTGGTGCTCTGGCTGAAGGTGAAGCAGGTTTGCCAGCTCTGCTGAGAGCTGCTCCAAAATTTGTGTATTCCTCCTACCCCCCCAGCCTTCACTTACTGTAACACAAAACAGGGAGAGATGAACAGTATGAACATTTATTTGTACCATATCAAAGCACAAGCTGGATGATGTGTACAGGGATCAATTTTATGGGAATTGGTTGAGTCACCACCCCTGGTATTTAAAAGACGGGTAGACATAATGCTTAGCAATATAGTTTAGTGATGGTTTTTGTCAGTGTTAGGTTGATGGTTGGACTAGGTGATCTGAAAGGTCCCTTCCAACCTAGACAATTCTATGATTTGGCAAAGCTTAGCTGCACTGGTCACATCCCATCGGCTTTTGGAGCAACCAAGCAACCCAGACTAGGATTTCCCCCGTAGGGATGTGTCTGAATGGATATGGCTTTTTTTGCTTTTGACTGTTAGGTTTGCACGGCCCAGCCATGAAGGAGAGCATGGGAAACTCTTCCTGACTTCAGGATCCCAGTCACACAGACACACAGGAGGTGATAGGGGGTGTAATTACGAAGGGGACAGGAGCACCTCCCTGGGCTGCTGTGCCCTGCACCCTGGGGCTGGGACAGCCCTCCTGCCTGGCCCAGGATGAGAGGAAGGAACCAAGCGCTGGCGTACATGGGCTGGTTGGCCTACATGGGCTGGGCGCTGCCATGGCAGTCGTGCCCCAGGGAATCGTTTGGCTCCCAGCACAGGCAGGCTCCTGGAAAGAACAGGAAACCCTTTCTTTAGTCAGAGCAACAAAGTGTGAGAGGAAAAATGGGGTTTTTTTTTAGCTGAATTAGAAACAGAGAGACCGCTCTGTGCTTTCATGTCATAAATTCCCAGCTATTCTTTGAGCATGCAGTTCTTGTAACAAAGAATAATTGATCTGAGCATTCATGGGTAAATCCCCAGATGAAACTTCACATCAACTGCAGTTTTTAAAACCAGCGTCAGTGAGTAGCGAGGCAGATGAGCAGGGCTGAAGCAGACCACGTGCCTCGCCAAGGCCAGTCCCTGCCAACCCAGGGCTGATGTTGCAGCACACATCGCAGACCCTGGTGCCTTCAGCAAATAATTAACCTCCGCATTAAAACTGCATTGTGGGAGGTTTTTCCTGCACAATCTCTGCCGGGACATTGTTCCAGAAGTTCACTCAGAGTTAAAACCCTTCTAATATCAAGCTTGATTTTATTCACAGACAGTTCATAAGCTTACATATTTATTCTTCCTTCCTTGATATTTCTGCAGAACTAATTAATATGGTCTCCCATCCTCTTTGGTTAGCTCTGTGTTGAATTTTCTTAAGCAAATGAGTTCTCTGTGCTCTCCTCAGTCCCCTGAGGCCACCAAACCCCATTGTACTTGTTCCAGCCAGGGTTTTCTTGGCTGGGGAAAGGGGGGCTGCTGCCAGTGGTCACATCTGGTGGGTGCTGGGGGGCTCAGACAGCACCCCGTGTGCCAAGAGCCACTGGGGAGGCTCACCTCGCCCTCCTCACCTTGCACAGCTTCAGCTGCGTTGCTTTTCCATAATCCTCTGTCTGCCCATCCCTATGGGAGACCCTGGCAGTAGGGCTGCCACCATAGCTCCCCGCCACTCCCATCTCCTTGCTTTTACCTTCCTGTGATAATGAATACCTCCCCATGCATAAGCAATACAGCGAGTCTGGCTCCCTTCGGCATGAAAAGTATGTCACCACTTGATGTCAGCACAGGACTTTGCAGAGCCCTGCACAAAAACGCAGATCTGCAGATTTTATTTTATTTTTATAAACAAGCTGTTTACATATTGCAGACCTACGTCAATTAAGGAACTCTTGTAGATATTAAGTAATTATTCAAATTAGGTTAATAATAACAACACAGAGCTTCAGAAGCTGTATTCTTGCCAGACCTTAGTTTACATGGCCATTTTTTTCTTACTGTGTTTGTTTTAAACAAAGTGTTCCTTGACTGAGCAGCTATGTCCTTGGGGATGAGCCAGGGTGTACTCAGTATGTCATGGCACTGACACAGCGTTTTCTGTATCAATATTATTGCAACAGGCTTTACATATTAATTTTCATATTACTATGAAAAATTGCCTAAGGAGAGGGTTTTAAAAGGGCAGTCCTTTCCTCACGTCTTCCTTTATGAAGAGCTACTGCGATTGCTTTTTCCACTCCCTCAGTTATCGCAGTGAACACACGGAGACGTGTTTCATTAAGGCGTCCCGCACCCCATTTCCTGCAGCCCCGGTTAAGGATTGCCTCCTGCTTGAAGGGTCACTCTTTCCAGCATGAAGCTGGTGTCAGATAGGAAATCTGCAGTTCCTCAGGATGAAGTAACTGAATTAGTTGGTCCTGCTTTAGCAACTGCTTCCCATGGAAGTGTCCCCCCACCCAGCAGCGCGGCAAGCCAGGGGAAGCTGGTTGGTTGCAGACCAGATGCCCAGGCAGCGATGGGGACATGACAATGCTACCCCCCCTCAACCTGCTGCAGCCCCTGGCTGGCCACCAGCCCTGCTGCAGTGAGGGCATCTGGGGGCAGCTGTCCTGAGTAACTCTGTCACCATCACATGCTTTCGGGAAACACACACCTCAGCTAGCGAAAGGGGACAGCAATTATTTTCCAGAAACCGTCGCTCCCGCACTAAGCAAATAACAAAAGCTGATGGTTGGGCTTGCAGCCACGTTCCTCCCTGGAGGTGTCCTCCACGAGCGACGTGTGGGCACAATTGTGTGTCATGGACACCAAAGGTGGTTCAAGGTGAAGGGGACTGCGGTGCACTGCCCCGTGGGAGGAGGTGCAGGCTCATGGAGCAGCTCCAACCTCCCCTCTCCTCCACCTTGCCTCTTTTTTTTTTTTCTGGTTAGCCCTCAACAGGGATCTGGGAACCCTAGGATGAGGGAGAGCCCACAGCTGCTTGCTGCTGCAGGGCAGGGAGGAGGAGGAGGGATGGGGACTGGGTCCACGAGGAGCAGACCCCTCCAGTGCCATCTTGTGCCGTGCACCCCGGTCCAGTCCTGTGTGCCTCTTGCCAGACCTCAGCTCTGGGAGCACAGGGGCAGAAGAAAATGGGAGGATGTGTTTTCTCTGACGTGCTTAGAGATGCGTAAGTTGGTGGTTAGCGAACCAGCAATAACAAGGGCCCCTCCAAGCCCCTCTGCTCTGAGCCATCTGTGCTGCGGGTGGGGCTGGCGAGTTTTTAACCTCTGCCTCCTCTCCTGCCCCGTTTTGCCTCTGGCACAATCCTCAAAAGCCCACCGGCTTCCTCTGTGCTCTCCCCTCGCTCCAGGTTGCTGTCGTGATTTAGCCCCAGCCAGCAACTAGGACCATACATCCCTTCATTCACTCCATCCTCACCACAGTAGGGCAGGGACAAAAAGGACAAAAAAACCAACTCATGGGTTGATATAAACACAGTTTAATAGAATATTAATGAAAGAGGAAAAAAATGTAAAGGAATATATAAAATAAAGTTATGCAATACAAATTGCTCTCACCACCCGATGATTGATTGCCCATCCTATCCCAAGCATGGATTGTGGATCCCTGCCCACCGGCCAACCCCCATTTCTATACTGAGCATGATGTCTATGGTATGGAATATCCCTTTGGCCAGCTTGTCCTGTCTGTGCTCCCTCTCAGCTTCTGTGGGAAGCTGAAAAAGTCCCTGACTTCGTGTAAACATTACTTAGCAACAACTAAACCAATCCGTGTTATCAGCATTATTCTCATACTAAATCCAAACCACAGCAGCTACTAGGAAGAAAATTAACTCTGGCCCAGCTGAAACCAGGACAGTTACCCAGAGCCTCAGCCGGCAGGGCGAGGAGGTAGGAGCAGGCATGAATGATTGACGGACTTGCAACCCCCCTGTGGGCAATGCCTGTCCCCTCCCAGGTGGCACAGGGCAGCAGACAGAGCTGCTGAACCCTACGGCCCTGTCACCACTTTTTCTAACTTCCCGTGGATACAGCAAGCCACCTCCTTGTCCCACATGTCATCATTTTCCATGCAGGTCACCCATCTCCCACCTCTTGCCCAACAAACAGAAGACAAAACCTGCCCCATGCCCTGAGTATCAGTGGCTCCCTAAAGCACTATCCCTTTTCCTGAGGCAGAGGAAAGGACCGCGACCGGCTGCCCCCTGCCCGGCTGGTCTCGCCCTCCCCACAGGGAAGAGCTCTGGAGAAGCTGCAGGTAAATCACAGCAATCCCTGCCAGCTCCAAAGAGACGGATAGGGCAGAAGCCAGGTTTTACTGTGGCTTAATTTAGCAATTCCTCTGTCAGAGGGCTGGTATATTGTGGCTCTTTAGGTTATTCTTGGCATAGAGAATATGGAAATGGAAGCAGCAGGTTCAGGAACAAGGGAGAGCTTTTTCAAATTAAAGAAGAAACGCTCCCTTGCAGACAACTGTTTAGGAACAACAAAACGGGAGCACATCCCTCAGCCCTGACTAAACACCAGCTGGTCCAAAACAGGTGACTGCGGTCATGTGTAGTCTTGGTCAAGAGCTAGCAATGAGTGACACAAACTAATCCCATTTACGTGCCAATGTACACTCTGCTCATATGAAGCACCATAATCAGTATCCATGCTTATAAGCAGCACAGGCCTTCGCATGTACAGAAGCTGATCAGAGCTCTGGACCCCCTCTCCTATGAAGACAGGCTGAGAGAATTGGGGTTGTCCAGTCTGGAGAAGAGAAGGGAGATCTTATAGCAGCCTTCCAGCACCTAAAGAGGCCTATAGGAAAGATGGGGAGGGACTCTTATCAGGGAGTGTAGCACTAGGACAAGGGCTAATGGTTTTAAACAGAAAGAGGGGAAATTTAGATTAGATATTAGGAAGGAATTTTTTACTGTGAGGGTAGTGAGAGCAGGTGGTGGTGGAACAGGTTGCCCAGAGAAGTTGTGGATGCCCCATCCCTGGAAGTCTTCAAGACCAGGCTGGATGGGGCTTTGAGCAACTGGTCTAGTGGGAGGTGTCCCTGCCCATGGCAGGGGGGTTGGAATTAAATGATCTTTAAGGTTGTTTCCAACTTGAACCATTCTATGATTCTAAGCTACAAAAATGTCAGCTAATCTTTACCTGGCTAGCAGAGAGGCTTAATTCTTGGTGAGAATAAAATGGGTTATAATTGAGTTGAACACTTGGACTGTCGTCAGCCAGTTCTGTTCACCACCTGCAGAAAAAAAAAAAAAGCTTTTCTTGCCAAATCCAAAGTGCATCCACATTTCTAAAAGCTAGAGGAACTTGCAGCCATTTCAGAGTCTCAGCACTGCCCTTCTGGTGTGGTTACAGATTGCAGGAAATCCTGGGGAAGTGGGCAGGGGGAAGAATGCAACCCCAGGGACCGCTGATTCTCTCACGTGGATGCTGCACCCACAACAAGAACTTGAGCCTGGCCACAAGGTTGTGCAAGTCTCCTGACAGCCTGGTAGCAAAAACCAAAGCCACCTTAGAACTACTTTGACATCTACCCCATCCCTGGAAGCGTTCCAGGCCAAGTTGGATGGGGCTTTGAGCAACCTGATCTAGTGGAGGATGTCCCTGCCCATGGCAGGGAGGTTGGAACTAGATGATCATAGAATCATAGAATGGTTAGAGTTGGAAGGGACCTTAAAGATCATTGAGTTCCAGCCCCTACTGCCATGGGGAGGGACATTTCCCACTAGACCAGGTTACTTAAAGAGCCATCCAACCTGGCCTTTGATCTTCGATGGTCCCTTCCAACCCAAATTCTTCTATAGTTGTGTGACCTCTGTACATGCAAGCACTGACATTTTCCATTTCTCTGCATATACTGCTAAAAATAGCAATTGTTAATATTTCATTTATTAAAATATATTCTTTCTTTACTTCACCTTCATGTTTCTTTACCTTTTTTTCTCACTTTTATCTTAATATCCTTTTCCCTACCAAAATTGTAACCGATAAAACTGAGTATGGAAGAGCCAGAGGATGGCAGAGCACATGAACAGACATGCAGAGATGGATGGCAATGAGGGGATGGGTCAGCAAGTGCAAGCCCCGTGCAATGGCCTCCCTGTAGTCCCTGGGACACATCTGAGCATGGCCCATGGTTCCATATATCAGGCTCAGTTCTCTCAATATATAGTGTAGGGCTGGCCTATAATCAGAGGTTTCAACAGAGGTTCTTCTATGGAAAGTCAAGTAAGGGTAAATCCTTTGGAGCAGTGATGTCAGGGGGTTGCATATGCAACCATCAGGAGCTTGAACTTCTTTCTGTGGCTTGAATGCCATGACCTGTGATGTGCTGTTACTCCAGCATTTAATTCTTCTGGCATTTAATTCAATTTAATTCTGAAGTTCAGGAGATGTGTCAGAAAAATGTGGGGAAATAATACAAATGGAACAGACTCTAGCATGATTTCTCTGAGATTTTTGTAGGGGAACAGGACAGTGGTCATCGCAGGACAAACTTAACCACCCTATTCCTTTCAAACTGATTAACACAATCCATATTAAAAATTACCCCAAAACAGTGACTTTAACAACTTGCAAACTGGATATTGTGAAGCCAGGGAACGAGAAAAATATTGCATGTTTTATGCCACAATATTTTTATTTATATTTTAACTGCTGGGTTAAAAACTGGCTGGAGGGCCGGGCCCAGAGAGTGGTGGTGAATGGAGTTAAATCCAGTTCACGTCTGGTCACGAGTGGTGTTCCACAGGGCTCTGTACTGGGGCCAGTTCTCTTTAACATCTTTATCAATGGTCTGGATGAGAGGATTGAGTGCACCCTCAATAAGTTTGCAGACGACATTAAGTTGGGTGGCAGTGTCGACCTGCTGGAGGGTAGAAAGGCTTTGCAGAGAGATCTGGACAGGTTGGATGGATGGGCCGAGACCAACGGGATGAGGTTCAACAAGGCCAAGTGCAGGGTCCTCCACTTGGGTCACAACAACCCCAGG
>JAOXJK010000001.1:147633339-147645943 GCA_025774025.1 Xenus cinereus
TCCCCTTTCCCCTTTCCCCTTTCCCCTTTCCCTCCACACATAAGCTCATGAATTAACTTTTGAAAGAAAGCTTCTTTTCATGAAGCTTCCTTTTTTTTTGGGTCTTGCAATTCACACCGTATTCCCAGGACAAGAATCTACTTGTTAAAGCGTAATGCTCACCGGGTCAAGAAACGTTTGTCTTTGGGATAAAATACAACAAAATCAGCCTTGACCTGGGATTTTGGATGTGGAGGCAGGTGGGATGATGACATGTGGCGATTAGATGCTGTCTGATGCAACTAAGGGGAAGGGGTACTGTCAAGCACCCAGTTCTTCCCTGGAAAATAGAAAATGGGAAAATGACAGTAAGGCGTCAGGTACCAGTGCCTGGGCTGATGTTTCGAGTCGTAGCCAGAATGGGGGTGGGCAGGGACCTGTGCATGGCCCTCCTGCCCCGGTGTGGTCAGGTGGACTTCCTCAGCAGCGTCACTGATGATATTAGTGCTGGCGGAGTTATGTAAATGGTTGTTTATAACATCCTTTGCACGTTCCTCGGCTGGAACCAGTGCGGAGAACTCTGAGATTCCCTGGAGGAGAAAAGTGGTGAGTAGCTGAATATTTTTATTTGCTAAAAAATAGCTGAGAAGACCTCTTAATACGGCGCTCCAGCCATAAAATCAGAAATTATTCTCCCCGCTCTTATCTTCTCAGGAAACAAATTCCCCTGCAAAGCTTTTCCTAGGCCATTTTAAAGCAGTATTGTTAAATACATTAAAGGCCATTTATTTTGAATTCAGATACAGCCGAGAGACATGTTATGATTCTATAACTAAATGGAAGACCTAGTAAAAAAAAAATGTGGTTTTGCTCAGACTGAATACAGCTATTGCTGCCTAGGTAGATTGTTCTAAAGAAAGGATCCAACAGCTGAAAATACTCCATTGCTGTCCATTGGGACATTGTGAAGAAGATTTAAGAGGATCTAGGTGATCCCAGCATCCCTGAAAAAATAATGACAGCAAGGTTATCTGGCTCAAGGCTATCTATAGCAATCTCCTCAAACATAAAAAAAGAGTGTAAAAAGCTATACAACAACCCTCATCACTGATACTGTGAAATGAGAGGAAAAGGAATGTTGAAATAATAGTTGAATAAACAGGTGGAATAGATGTATGACTATATGGGCATGTTTCCCTGTGGATACAGTATAGGGAATATGCCCAGCTGAAGGAAAATGTTATACTGCAGTCCTTGAGTGTTACACTGCAGTCTTTGAAGAGGAAAGAGCACAGGCTGGAGCCTGAGATTATCTACTGCAAGAACTGGGATCAGGAATCTTAAACTCTTCCTCTTTCTCTGCCTTTTGTTTTTCAGACTGGAAATGCTTTTTCATGGGGGCTTGTACTAGAGAGGCTCAGCAGCGCTTCTGTCCTTACAGCACATTTGTCTTGGATCACTCAGGATGTATTCGTGTGTAGCTCAAATTCCTGCTAGGTACTGAAAACGCAGGGAGATTATTTTATTATCCCTTTACTGCATGGTATATTAAAGGTTTCAAGAAAATCCAGCCAATTGATCACAGGGCATGCTGTCCTTGAAAGGTATGCTAGTCTTTCCAGTACATTTATCAACGAGGCAACTCAAGGCAATTCCACGTTGGCATCAGATCTCACATCCGCAGGCTCATAACCGGTGTTTATACCCGCGCCTGTTTGTGCTCATCTCGGCTCCTGTGCTGAGAATTCAGGATACGTGTGTGTGTGTGCGCGTGTGTGCGTGTTTGTGTGTATGTGTTTGCATCCAGAAATGACTGAATCGTCGTAGGTGGTTGAAGTAACGCCCTTTGTGTTCATTGGGCTGACCTGCTCCCTCCAAAAATCAGGGCAACTCTTTCTTGAAAACTGAAAAAGTAGTATCAGCATTAACAATGTGGTTTGGTTTTTGATATACTATGTGGCATATCATAAAGGTTCCATGTTCTTTCTCATCCTAAGCCTTATTTTTCTTTTCTTGCTCTGATTTTCTTCCTTTGAAGAGGATGTAATGCCTATGGCCATCAATAAGGGAAGCACACAGAAGAACGTGGGCAAACACGTGTGTATGCTTGAAATATAAACAAATTTATTGTTATTTGTGCAACTGAACTGTAGTCTTCCTTTTCTAATCATTTGGCCTGAAAAATATGAGTATTTGGGGTATTATTGGTAGTTATCTCTATAACATTACAAGATATCCTAGGAAGAGCTGCTGCACCTTTCATTTGATAGGCCTTAAGAACTCATCCAGTTACTGAACACAAATTGCCCTGAAAGTACTTTAATTGGAAAACAAAACATATACCAGTGATAAGCAGAAAGTGAAATTTCCATGAAAATTTGTTCAAACACAGCTTCTCTTGCAGAACTCTTTGTGAGGGCTGAGTTGGCAGAGAGGTGTAAATACGTGAAAGAGAAATTCCTGTAATTCGCCAGCACGTTCAGTGATAATATAGGTCACTGATAACTTCTGGACTGAGAAAACAACCATAAAAAGTTGCAATGTGAATGGAAATTTGGGTTCTCTGCTGGGCTATGTCAACGTGCTTGCTGTCCAGGAATAGCAGAAGGTCCGAAAAATGTTTTGAGATCCTTAGGAGATGCCATGGATGTGCACCTTACAGAAACATCTTAATTACATACTAACGCACACCACAGTAGCAGACAGAGAAGGGAAGGACAAAGTACTGTTCTCATATCTATCCTAGAAACAGATACAAGCTGGGAGCTGATTTCTGGGTACCTTCCTTCCATTAGGTCATTTTTATTTTCAAAGTGTAGTAGTTTATCTCTTTCTTTCTTATTTATGTTGACGTGTTTATACGATTATACCATTCTAGGCTACATCCTTTTCTCCGTTGTATCTGTGAATCTCTAAATTGATGGGATTTTGGCTGAGAAAATAATTTAACGCTACCTGGACATTTCAAGATGATACTAATGAGGCAGTGATGGCATTTTTTCCCCCTGCGTTTGGTTAGGTCATTCATTTCAGATCTTGAAAATGAAAAAAAAGTTGTGAGCACAATGTAGTTTCATGTTCTTCATTTACTTGCTCATTCAGGCCCTTGGGTCCAGTTATACTCTCCACAGTCTTGCCAGCATCACAGATCTTTCCTAGCTAATTGATGGTTTTTGGTAAGCTGTCATCTCTATAGCTGTTTGCATTCTGAGCTTTTATGCAGCTTCCTGGAGAAACTTCTTGTTACTGTTTTTTTATTTTTTCTTGGAAATGTGTATTTAGAAAATAGTTGCTTCAAGACCTTCTGTTATAGCAATTTTTCAGTATAGCCCCCCCTGAAATTACTCTTAATCCAGGCAAGGTTAAACAAAAAGCGGAGAAGAGTGATTATCCAGAAAAATCCAAACCAGAAGGCTTTTGCAGAGTTGTGGGGACAGCCAAGCAGCAATGAAGGGGATGTCATTGCCTAGAGTTGTTTTAGCATGGAGGGCTTCCCTCCTTGGGTGGATGAGCCACCAAGCTAGCACAGGCTGAGCAGCATCCCTTACTGCAGCTTGCTTCTCACCCCACTCCGTGCCTTTGGGCAGTGCTTGTGGAAGATGGTCCTGACCTGTTTTCCTTCATAGTTCAGTCCATCTTCACAGCCACTTCTTTTCTCCATCATTTGCTAGATGCTTAATCAGAGCTAGCCCCTTGCTTCTTGTTAATGAAGGGGTGGGTATCCCATCCTGGACAGGCTCGAGAAGTGGGACTGTGTAAACCTCATGAGGTTCAACAAGACCAAGTTCAAGGTCCTGCACCTGGGTTGGGGCAACACTCCATATCCATACAGGTTGGTGGATGAAGGGATTGAGAGCAGCCCTGTGGAGAAGGACTTGGGGGTACTGGTGGATGAAAAGCTGGACATGAGCCAGCAATGTGAGCTTGCAGCCCAGAAGGCCAACCGTATCCTGGGTTGCATCAAGAGAAGCGTGGGCATGCGGTCGAGGGAGTTGCCCCTCAGCTCTGTTCTGGTGACACCTCACCTGGAGTACTGCGTCCAGCTCTGGAGCCCTCGACACAGGAAAGCCATGAGCCTGTTCCAGCACGTCCAGAGGAGGGCCACAAAAAATGATTGGAGGGATGGAATGCCTCTAGAAGAGGCAGCTCTGATGAGACCTTACTGCAGCCTTTCAGTACTTAAAGGGGGCCTACAGGAAAGATGGGAACAAACTTTTTAGGAGGACCTGTTGCGATAGGACAAGGGGCTAGTGGTTTTAAACTAAAAGAGGGTAGATTTACACTAGAAAAAGAAATTTTTTACGCTGAGGGTGGTAAAACACTGGAATAAGTTGCCCGGAGAGTTGGGAGATGCCGCATCCCTGGAAACATTCAAGGTCGGGTTGGATGGGGCTCTGAGCAACCTGATCTAGTTGAAGATGTCCCTGCTCATTGCAGGGGGGTTGGACTAGATGACCTCTAAAGGTCCTCTCCAATCCAAATGATTCTATGATTCTAACACCACCCAGCTGTAGAGCTACCAGGGCTTTGTGTTTCTGGCACTGTCCTCCAACTCATCGTTGACTGCCATCCTATTCTATGTATTTTCCCAAGAGGCAAATAATGCCTGTTAAGAAAGCATTAGCTCTCTATGTTTCAGCTCCCTGGGAAATTCACTGCCATAGTTCTCTAAAGCAGAAACCTACCAAATTCGCAGTTCTTGCCTTGATAACCATCCAAGCATGAGCAAGTGTAGGAACCAATTCCATCTTTACATTGTCCGCCATAGTGACAAGGATTTGAGCTGCACTGGTTCCCATCTACAAAAACAAACAAAAAACCCAATTATTGTAAGAGCACAAGAATTTTTCAGTGAACTCTGAAAGAGCGTTACTTTAATAACCAATCTTTCATCTTTCCTTTTAAAACGTATGTCCTGTGAATTGCCACATTCCAGATGGAACAAGGAGTATAAATGCAATCACCAATGATTCATATACATATCCTGTTTTGCAATCTGGTTTTGGTGGCTACTGTATGACAGCGCATATGCAAGCCTTTTCTTGTAGGAAGATAAAGTAATACTTCATGGTCAGAGTATATACATCATTTACAGTGAAGGCTGTAAAAGCAGACAGGACACCTCCACATTGCAACTGCTGTGTGTAGATATTAACCTTTTGGCCTCTTGCATTTCCCTACAGTTTCCACATAATAATAACAACTCAACTTTTATTTGCTTAAAGGTCATCTCACCCCTTGTGCATGTCTTTTGCCTGCAGGGCAGTTCATTTAAAGAAACAGACATCAAAACAGACAGCATATTAATCAGAAGATTAAACAAACAAAAATGCTTCAAAAGCCTGGCTAAATCTGTGTGTGCAGGCCCAATTCCTGTTTTGTGCTGCTTACAGTACCAAAATTGTCCTGCTGTATCCGTTGAGATAGGAGCTTGAGCTTCAAAAAATTAGCTCTTACCTCACACTCCCCACATCTACGCTGACATCTCCTACATTTGAAAGGCAGTTCTGCAGCCTTCCTTCCTTTCCGTGACCTGGGCACAACTGGTGGACCTAACTTCGGGGCCCCAGCCACACGTATGTACAGCATAAACTCAGCTACAGGTAGGACAGTGAGGCTTCGCTGCGTTGGGAGACACGTTCCACGTAGCAGCCCTTTCTCCCACCCCCACAAAGGTGTCTCACTCCTGCACTGATGCTCGCTGCCACAGTCCCACCCATCTAGTGACCTGCTCTAACAAGTGCATTCCCCCACCGCATGACCTTGCTGGGCTCTTCTGCACTGTTTGATGAGAAAAGCAGGATATCCAGAGAAGTGGCACTTGCTAAATAATAATTCCTTGCTTGAGATACATGGCCTTCAAATTTTTGTATTTTGCCAGCTGTTCTGGTCCTGTTTGGAGCAGCTGGAAGATGGGTAGTGCCCACAGACGAGGCAAGATGCAAGAAGCTGCTCATCCTAAGGATCCAGCTCGCCATCTGCATGGTGGCTCTGGCCTGTGACCTCATCTGCTGCAGCTTTATCTGCCACAGGGAACATCTGCTGGGCTTTGCCTACTGCCCCCACACCTCAACGTCCCTTCTGTCCCCACACTGGCCAAAACCAACAGCACCCCAAACGCTCTGTCTTTGTGGTCTGCCACAGAGGCACTGAAGACTGATGTCCATCCTCAACAGAGGGAAGGCGAGACCACCATTTACCGAAAGACAGACAGACAGACAGACTCAAGGCCTGCAGTACAGCTCCTGGTTTCTGCCTCCTCTGCAGCGCCAGAGCACTCCGTTCTCTAGTGGCCTTAGCTAAATAGCATCCTACCGTTAGAAACCATACTTGTTTTTCCCTATATTGTAGTTGCCACTGTGGTAATGAGTTTTATATCAATATTGTACAAAAGCATGGCAGAATCCCCTGCTAAAAAATGAAGCAAGAATGAATTGTTGTAGAAACAAGGCTGAGTGCAGCTGTGGTTTTCAATACTTCTGAAAACCAATAAAGCATTCGTGGACTGTGGTTTAAAATGTATGGAATTGGCATTTCCGCTAAGAGCACTGGCACTGATGTTCTGCTGCTCGTATTCTCATGAGAAAATGTTTTGAAATTTTCCACTCCTGTGCACTGAAACACTGACACAGGCTTTGCTTGAAATTTCAGCCTGTAGGTTGCAGAGTTCATCCCCCATTAAGAGGATTGTGAAAGTCTGCGTCTTCTTCATGGCAACTGTCTTCAATTTTCTGCAGACTTCAAAAGACAAAGCTGAGCTGTCTTTGATCAACATTTTTGAGGTACTCCTACCACGCAAGCTGGACACATACTTTCAAGGAGAACACATTACCAAACACTAATACATTAAAAATCTGTCCCTGCATAGTAATTATGAACAATGGAACCCTAATAAATACAACTCAGACTTTTAGAAAAAAACAGAAGAGACTGATGGGTACTATCTGCTAATCTACTGGCATATCTTCATGTTCTGCAGAAAACACATCCCACAAAATGCTCTATAATACAGGAATCAACAACACTCTGGCATGGAAGGACACCAAACTGGCAAGTGACAGTTTAATAACTTTGTGTTGGCCACAGCATTTAAGGGCCATCCTTGTCTATGAATCTTTGCATCTTAAATGCCTCCATCCAGGGCTGCCCTTCTGGAGGACAACTGACCGTTGTTGTCCCACTGAGCCACACACTCAGTTTCTCCTTCTCACTGTCCTTTGCGTGCAAAGGGCCACTACTCTTATTTTGACAGGAAACAGATCATCCCAGCAACTGGAAGCAGCTGAACCTTGCCTTCGAATGAAGCAACTGGGTTCAAGCAACTGCAGGGCAGTAAATCAGATTCCTTCTTCAAAGGAAACACAAAGTGAGGGTGTCCCACGGTGGAAGGAGAGGAAGCAAGGGAGCAGGAAGCGGTTACTTAAGAGGTGCATCCTTTTTAGCCCTGCAATAAGGAAGCTTAATTCTCTAAACAAACACAGAGTGTTTCTTACCAACATAGACGTTCCAGAATTCCTCCTACAGGTAGGTGTGGGAAAAGGGGAATAAAAGGAGACAAAAAGAGTTAGATGAGAACTACTGAATTCTTCAGAAGAATATTAGAGCTTTCACACAGAGGATACTTCCAGCTAACAATTGTTTAAACAAATATTTAAGTTACAGGCACATACTGTGCCTTGCAGCCTGCTATTACCATTTAAGAAATTAAAACCATGCGACCCATCTATGATGCCCAGCTCTACAGAAACAAGTCTCATGCGTTTTTCAGAAATATCTAAAACTCCTTAGAAATTTCCCAATGTGACTCACTCAGCATAAGGAATTTGATTTCTTGCATAACTGTATCCTTCCATCAGTTTTGACTGAATTTTGTTACATTTGTGTAATGCCAAATTCTCAGTCTCCATCCCCCCCTGTACGCTCATGAATGAGCACCTCAGAAATCCTGAGATTTTAAAATATTTTGTCCAATTTGTGTGCTTCTTCTCCTCTGCACTGAGGACTTCAGGTATGCTGTCTGTCCAAGACAGTCCTTTTTGATGACTTCTGATCACCAGGCAGAACAGGCTGCGCTGGTTCTGCTATAGATCAGCCAACCTTTATGCTCTGAAGTACCCCGGCAATGCACCCATGACTCCCCACCCAGGTCATCTCAGGGCCACTCCAAGAATCAAAACCACAGAATGGTAGGGATTGGAAGGGACCTCTAGAGATCATTTATTCCAACCCCCCTGCCAAAACAGGTTCACCTAGAGCAGGTTGCCCAGGTGGGTTTTGAATATCTCCAGAGAAGGAGGCTCCACAATCTCTCTGGGCAGCTTGTTCCAGTGCTCTGGCACCCTGTTCTGGCCATCAAATAATGCTAAAGTGAAATGAATCTGGCCTTAACTTCACCTTCAGGGCTGTTCTTAACAGCCACATAACTACAGTCAATGTTCCCAATTCCCCTCCACCACCAAGTCACTTCAAGTTTTCAAACATTACCTTTTCTACTGACCTCAACTGCCCCACCACTTTAACTTTCCCCTGAGCTTGGGAACAGATTGCATTTCTGTCTAAAGTTAAGCAGCCGTCAGGGTAGGGAAGGTGACACAAGAGTCACGCATACAAAATTCATCAGGGTAAGGAAGGTGACACAAGAGTTACACGTACAAACTTAATTCCATGTGGGCAACTTAACATGAAGGCTTGTAACAGCTGTCCACAGTACACATTCTGTCAATTCAGACAGTGAAAAAGAGGGCCACAACATGATAAGCGCTGCAAAGCTGCTTGAAATAAGTTCAGCAAAATTCTCCCATGAAGTTCTATATCAGCATTTGCCTTCTCAACCTTCTCATGGACTCTCTACTTAGGAACTCTTGAACACAGTCATGACACTCAGCTATGCCAACCCAGACATGGTAAACATATTTCTACCACGGTAGTATCAAATCATTTAAAGGTCAAATATCTCACAATGGCAATTAAACAGATCAGAACAGGTGAAAGAATGGAGGCTTTAACATGGGCTGGCTTTGCAAGAGCTAAATTAAGACTGTCATTGTATGTTTATGCCTCAGCAATTCCAACCACAGCCAAAACCACTATTTATTCTTTATGTTAAATGACTGAAAGCAACTTGTATGTTCTGATGCCCAGCTCAAAAGACCTTAACACTACTTCATAAATCTGAAATATATAGATCTATGTTTCATATTAGTTCATCCTTACGGTTTTCTCCTGGTCTTCAAAGGCTTCTCTTGCTTCTTCTTTTGAGCAGCGCTCCTCATTGCATTCTCTTTCAATATCCCCTTGCTTCATTTCCTCAAAAAAGGAGTTAGCACGTTTTGATCTTTCCAAGAACTTGTCGGCATTTTCTTTCTTGATGAATACTAGACAACAGAGAAAACGATACAGATGGCAGGTAACATTTGGTGGTGGTGAAGAGTCATTAGAAATCAGTTAAGTGGAAACAAAACCAAAAGAGACTCACTCTCACCACTCTACCCATAAGCACTGTTACCTGTGAGGTCGGGCCTCACACAGGCTGATATATCTCAGGATCTCTCAGAGCAGTCTGAGAATCAGTGACTCCTGTACAAACCATAGGCGCCAAAATTTTTCTCCTACTGTTTTCAGTCTTGAAAATAAAACATGCAGGGTCCTGCTGCAGGATTATATTTCTGTTGCTCCTGCTGAAGACTCCCGTCTTAATCAGAATGACTTTCCCTGAAGGCCAGGGATACCGCTTTCCTTGATTTGGTTTTAAAGCTGACAACCAGGCACCACCACCTACTCCAGGTACTTGTGATGCAGAAACTAAATGCCACACAAACTCAAGATGCATTAACTTATCTATTGACAGATGGGACAAGCTGTTTCACGGTCCAGCCCTTGTATGAGTCCCACTGCCCTTCACCACCCCAAATCCCATTGCACTGCCCTGGGGTCTTCCTTCCCTCCTAACAACACTTCCCAAATGCCTGTAGTAATCATAGAATCCTAGAACAATAGAATGGTTTTGGTTGGAAGGGATCTTAAAGATCATCTTGTTCCAACCCCCCTGCCATGGGCAGGGACACCTCCCACTAGAGCAGGTCACTCAAAGCCCCATCCAGCCTTACTGATATGTGTGCAGGTAGAGCTAAGGCAGCTGCGTTCTAAGATCTAACAAAGAGCAGAAGCAAATGAACATCAGCATTAGCAGGGAAGTACAGCCTGAGCTCAGTTTGCAGGCTTGTTTTATTTTTTAAAAGCTTGGTGTGACGGAGGTGTGCGACCTTCTCCCTTCAAGTTCAAGATGCAGGTACCTGTTGATTTAGACTGAAGGATCAGAGGCATTAAACTCAGCTCAGCCACTTGGCTGCATGAACAATAGCGTTACTCTCCAGTGACATGTGCACACATTCCCAGATAGGAAAAACAGGAACAACACAAGATTAAATAAATTGCCAGTTATCCTTTGAAAAGCGTACACACTAGGATTAAAGTTTGCAGGGTCTGGAAGCTGGCATTTAATTCTGTTCTGAACACCTGGAATTTAAAGGGAAAATAAACTTTCCTATCACAGACTGGAGTGTGGAAGACAGTGCTGCAGATGGGACTTCAAGGCCAATGGCTCACGCTCAGTGGGCAGCTCGCACGTACCCTCTGGCACACTCTTCACGCAGCTCAATTGAGCAATGAATAAACTAGATGATTAGAAATCATAAACTTTAACATCCTCTAAGCAAACGCAGAGGGGACTTACTCTGCTTTCACTGAAATGGGCGGATCAGCAAAAGGGAGCCAAATTCTGCCAGTGATATTTATATTAATCGACCCCCACAGAGCCCACAAGCACTTTGGAGCCCTGCTTATTCTGAAAAGGCCCCTTGCAAGGAGGGCTTACAGAAGTGCTTGTAACTTGTAGCTCAGCAACTGTTAGTTCATTCACCCGCTGTCTTATTTGCCCTTAAATCCCTCTCTGCAGTGACAGGAAAGTGACAGGACGCAGCCGGCGGGGTTATCGCCTCTATATTCCTTTGCCTCCCTATCACCCGGGCAAGAGGATGTTTTTGCAAGCTTGAACTAGCCGATCAGTCTTCTGAGGCTGGTCGTTCTCTTTCCCAAGCTTTCCTTCATGCTTTCCTCTTTGGAGACCTCAAGGAGAAACAGGCATCGGTCAACTGAAGTAGGATGTTCCAGAAACGGTGCAGAGGACCTCAATTCCAAGCCCAAGCGGGGTGACTCACTGAAGGAAGAGTTAACGACTTTGGAGACGTCACTTGCTGGTGCTGCTCTCGGCTTTGGTGTTGACCCGTGGGGCACAAACAGAGGACGGCAGGATGTGTTTGCCCCTCCATGGTCAAGTGCACCCAACCGAGCTTCGGCCAGGCTCCCCCTCACGGAGGTGTGAGCACCTCAAGCTGTGAGGCCAGTTGTCTTCCCAGTGCAATTAGCGGGGAAGGCCAGCAGACTCGTTTTCCAAGGGGACGGGACGAGATGGGGCAGGACGGGGGGACAGGGAAGGGAGAGCAGCCTGGGAAAGGTCGTGGGGACCCGCAGCGGGACATGGCACCTCCAGGGCTCGGACATCTCCAGGTGCCCCCCTGGCAGCTCCCTGCCCCCGAGGCGGGATGCGGGGGGGGGGGCACAGGTGCAGACAAACCCTCGGCCACTTTGATAGAGGGAGCCCCCGGGGAAGGCGAGCCTTGGGGTGCCCGCTCCCGCCCGCCGGCCGCTTCCGAAGGCCCGGAGGGCTGTGTCCCCCTCACCCACCGCTCCCCCCCCGCCCCGCCGCGGTGGTGCGCCCCGCCGCTCACGTGACGAGGGGAGCGCGTGCCTTTTGCGTCTGACGTCACGCCGCTGCGTGGCGGCGGCGGCGGCGACGCCGCGGAGGCTGCTGGGAACCATCGTTCCCCTCATGAGCTGGAGGCGGCTGCGCGGCCCCATCGCCCGGGTGGCGGGTGAGCGCGGAGGGGCCAGGACGGAGCCACCGTGAGGGAGGGAGCCCCCATTGTTCCTCATGAGGCCCTGTCCCGGCCGCGGGGGGTGAGGCCCAGCCGGCCCCGGGGCTCTGAGCCCCTCAGCTGAAGGGGTCTCAGTCGGCGTGAGGCGCTGAGGGAGTGGTTGTGGTCACCACACAGGGGCCTGTGAGTGAGGGGGGGGCGCCCTCTCGCCGAGCTTTTCTTTCCGAGCGTCTGCGCTATCCATCGCTATCCGCTATCGTTTCCCCGGCTCTGCCAGGCATCCTTGGGCTGCTGGGGGTGCGTCTGGGATGTCCCTTCCCCCGGTTAGGAAAGGCAAACGGGAGGTGGGTTGGGATTGCATGCTGAATCCCTTCCCAACATCAGAAGGACGTGGGCCTGTTGAAGGGAGTGTAGAGGAGGCCACGGAGATGCTGGGAGGGCTGGAGCCCCTCTGCTGGGAGGACAGGCTGAGAGAGCTGGGGAGGTTCAGCCTGGAGAAGAGAAGGCTCCGAGGAGACCTTAGAGCCCCTTCCAGTCCCTCAAGGGACTCCAGGAAAGCTGGGGAGGGACTCGATCAGGGAGGGGAGCCGTAGGATGAGAGGGAAGGATTTTAAGCTGAAAGAGGGGAGATTGAGCTGAGATGTGGGGAAGAACTTCTTTGGTGTGAGGGTGGTGAGAGCCTGGCCCAGGTT
>JAOXJK010000001.1:147646179-147678321 GCA_025774025.1 Xenus cinereus
GATGGGGCATCCACAACTTCTCTGGGCAACCTGTTCCAGTGTCTCACCACCCTCACAGTAAAGATTTTCTTCCTAATATCTCATCTAAGAAACTCTTTCAGTTTAAAACCATTACCCCTTGTCCTATCATTATACTCCCTGATAAAGTGTCCCTCCCCATCTCTCCTGTAGGTCCTCTTTAAGTACTGTAAGGCTGCTATAAGGTCTCCCAGGAGCCTTCTCTTTGCTGAACAACCCCAACTCTCTCAGCCTGTCCTCATAGGAGAGGTGCTCCAGCCCTCTGATCATCTTCGTGACCCTCCTCTGGACTTGCTCCAACAGGTCCATGTCCTTCTTATGTTGGGGGCCCCAGAGTTCAACACAGTACTGCATGTGGGGTCTCCCGAGAGTGAAGTAGAGGGAGGGAATCACCTCCCTTGACCTGCTTGCCATGGTTCTTCTGATGCAGCCCAGGATGCAAACCCCCAAACTATTCTAACTTGAGGGTTCTGAAAGATGAATTTGCAATGCTGAGTGCCTTGTCTCAGTGAAAATGAGGTTTTACTTGCTGGTCACTGCTCCTAATCTTCTTCCTCCCTGGGAATGTATTCTGCTGGCACATATGCTTTCCTTCTAGGAGTAACAAGAACCTCTGGGGTATGTTTTCATGCTGTAAGACCTCTTCTTTCTCAGGTCTCCGGTATTTGCTGCATTTCCCAATTCAGTTCACCTCTTAAATGAGGAGTATACCATTTTTCTGTGTCAGTAAAGCAGGTTATAGGATGTACAGTATTGCATGGTATATGTACCATACAATGTCCATGTTTTCCCCTGATAATAAAGCATGGTCAATTGTAAACATCCTACTTGCTGATAAGCTTTTACAATTGAGCTGATATTCATAATAATTGGAATGAATCCAAAGTGTAAGTTTTGCATAAGATACTTACACTGTTTTCTAATCTCCTGGTCAGTTTTATCGATCATCTCCCTCACCTTTTCACTGTTTTCATTCTTAGATTAGAAGGTACATTTTTCAATGGTATAGTTGATGGTGTTTTCAGAGCTCTTCAGGCCCTACCATTTATGCATTAACACTTTAGAGAATGATCTTTGGCCAATGTTTTGCAGATGGTCAGACAATTATTCTGCTTTTAGATCTCAGGACAGAGAGTACAATTTAGATTACGTTGGGCAACAAATAAAACATTCCCTTTCATTTTTCCTCTTCTATATTGATCAAGCATAGTACCAAGACAAAGATTAGATTAAATCAGTGGTGTTCTTCACCACTTATAAATACAGGGTTAAATATTACACTTAATAGCCTTACTGCAATAATGCTTGGTGTAAGAAGACTAAAACCAAGTTTTCATAGCAGACCTGTAAATGCGGAATTAACTTTTTCACAGCTTTCTTGTCCTGGAGACTCTCTACAGTTCCTCCCCCTCAAATCTACCTGTTGCCACTGCCACTGTTGGAAAAAGCTACTTTAACATAAGCTAAAAGAAACACTTTTTCTATTTCTTCTATTGCATCATTACATTACAGGACCCACCGGCATAGGAAGTTGCAAAAGCCAGAAGCATAAATGTGTTCAAAAGAGATTGCACGCATTTTTGGACAACAGGGTCCTTCTTGACTACTCAACCTAATGCAACCTCTGCCTCAGGAAGTCTGTACATCACTGATTACCAGAAGCTGAAAGGGTAGCTGGAGGAAGGAGCTTGATGTGTTGCTGACGGTCTTTCTCTCAGCATCTGGCTCTGTCCCTTAGCAGAAAATGGATGCAGAACGAGAGGGATCCTGAGTACAATTTGTTGTGGCCGTTCTGTGCCCGCTTGACAAGACATGCAAATTTACAAACAATGCTGATAGGAAAGTTATTTTATATATTCAAGTAGGCATTAGGCTCATTTCAAATCATTAGTAGTGGTGTGGGTATCACATGTATCACATATCTAAAATAATGAAGGAATGCTTTGATAGGAAAATGGCACAGAGGGATTGACGGGCAACAACATCATCTGGAAATGCTCTGGTTCACCATCATTAATCCATTTGCTTCTTCAACCAGTTGATGTATTTGGATACCCTTGTGTAAACCCCATAGCTGCCTTTAACAGCACAGCCCTTTCCCCAGCTGACAATCCCAGTCAGAAACCAAGTGTTCTTGTACTTTGTAGCATGAGGTCCACCACTGTCTCCCTTACAGGAGTCTTTAACACCGGTCAGGTCTCCTGCACAGAACATATTCTCTGTAATATTTAAATCGGTCTCCTTTTCACATTCTTGTGTCTTTACACGTGGCAAATCAATTCTCATCAGAACAGAAGAGGTAGCACCTCCATCTAGTAGGCGTCCCCATCCGCTCACTGTGGAGAACTTGATGGAGGACAGTTCATGCACTGCAAACCGTTTTTCAGGCAAACATATCGGCACCACGTAATCCGTGAGATTGACAGGTGTTTCCAGGCTCAGGAGGGCAATATCGTTATTGACTTGTCCATTTATGTATCTTTCATGAATGATTATCTTGGCAACTCCACTTTCTTGCTCGGTTTTCTCATCATAATTTATTGCGTGTTCACCTGGAAAAGTTGTTAATCGCAAGTCATGTCAGGCAGCTCCTTCATTCCTCAGAAGTTTGTGGAGATAGGGGGTTTCTAGTTCCTAAGAACAATTCCCTTATTCTACCAGAGCCTGCACTTTTTGTCTTTTACTCTGGTTTGTCAGGATGAGGAGCTGCCACCACAGCCCGAGCTCGGTAACATGAGAAGGAGAAGATACATACCCAGTCTCACCCGAAGATCTTTAGGATGAGCATACTCCAAACAGTGAGCTGCAGTGACTACCCACTCTGGGGAAAGCAGGGTACCGCCACATGTTTCTTTCTGATTCTGTATTATAAGGGCCTGGCAACATAAAACAAATTTATGTCTTACATCAAATGTACACTTGCCCTGAATCCCAGTAATCAGGTTTCATATTGCTTCAGTATCTCACTTTATGCAACTGCATTTGAGAATATGGTGCTGACTGCCTGGAGAATTTAGGGAGGGGGGAGTCTTTCCCTTGACATTTTCTCCATCTTGTAGTATGGACCCTGCCTATTATGACCAAGAGCATATCCCTCCAAGCTGCAGCTAAAATTCTTGCTGGCAGTAAGGTTAAAGACTAAGGGGTCAGGAGACAGAGGAGGTTGTATTACCACTCCACTGCTATGAAAGCCGGCACTCCAGAACAAAGCTAAGATGCACGATTGAAAAAAGGTGGATCTGCTGGCTATGGATGAACACAGAATTTGTTTATCCAGACCCGGCACTTCTTATGGATTTTTAACATAATAAATTCAAAACAATGAACTTAAGATAGTGGTTTCATAAGGCAATTAAAGATTTCTGAAGACTCACTTGCCATGGACATTCACCTGGAGGACAGATTAAACCACCTACTATTCTCCCCCGTGTGGTTGCATTTTTCTTTGCCAGCACCGGTATTTTTCCACATGGGTATTTCACTGAAAAACAAAAAAAAAAAAGAAAAAAAAAATCCATAGGGCAGAAAACGTCATTTTATTGCACTGAATTCACAGCAAAATGTGCAAGGTCTTCAGTGAAGGTATGTTAGCTGAAAAACTGGTTTCTAGTCGGGGAGCATGGGTTCTAAAAAGTAATTGAAAGCAGCTCGGCCCAGGTCCACATCGTATCATTGACATATATTGCCCCACCACAGGAGTTTATAAACAATATACCTGCTTAAGTTCTACGTCAACACAATGAGGTAGAAGTGACTCTGTCAAGCTTTGTAGTCTGCATATTTTCAGCAACCTGCTGACTTTAACTCAGTGATACTAAATGCACAGCATCCATGGCATGGTGAGACACATGCTTAAGTGTGGGATGTGCGGCTTGCTATCCCTTGTTTGGGTGGACTGAACATCTTCTAAGAGCAGACACTATGTCTTCTGGTATGCCTCCCAGCAGACTGTGCCTAGTTTGCTTAGGTCCAGAGCATCCTTGGTTCTTCCAGACTGTGCATCTCAGTCTAAGGTCCATTTTTAGCCTGAGCAAGCACGTGAAGGTTGGCAATAAGAGAATCAAATCTTGAGGACTGAACCTGAGACTCAGCTGCAGTGCAGAGGAAGCCTTGGTGTTTTCAGTACACCCTTCACCCAACAGAGTTTTCCTTTCAAGAAGCAGAAGGTCTACCTTTTCGGGTTTTTTTGTGTGCCATGTGGCTGTGCGGTAACTGGACACACACCGTCCCTTACATCCAGCAGTCACTCTGCCATAACGCTGCGAGGAGGAGTACTTTGGGCCAGTTTGTGCTGAGCTGAATCCGATGTCCCCAGGGATCTGTAGTAGCCTGAATGTGCCGATTACTTCACCTGATGCAGGGACAGCATAGAGCTTTTACAGGAACAAGCAAGGCATGGGGAAACAGGACTGGCTCTTTGGTGGCAGCTGGTGGAAGGTCGGCATAGACCTAACACAAACCCATACCCTCTAACGCAAGGACAGTTTGGGTGTTTGGAAGGTACATGGTGAGAGATGACAGAAGGACAGTGAAGGGACTGGCAGTTACACGGTTTTGTCTCCTTGCAACACACGGTCAGTGCTGTGGGTATTTTGGTCCCCAAGAAGCAGGCAGCTACAAATATATCTTTCTCGCAAGGGAAGAGACGCGGAAAAGCCCACGGGGAATATTGAATTCGCTGTTGTTGGCTTTTAACAAAAGCAGCTTCCCCATCATGTGATACTGCAGAATCTGCTAATAAGGGATAAGCACGTTACTAGACATTGTTTTCTAATGAAATTGCGGCTGTTGAGAGCGAGGTTGTCATTATCAGTTCTTTGCATGAGTGCTCCACTGAGGTGTGTGTAGGGGGGGCATTGCCCCTCAGAATTACTTTGCATGCTCCCTGCAGCTCTGTCTGTTATTTTCACATCCCCAGGGGTCTCTTTTTCCCCTCTAATAAAGTAATTGAAGTAGGCATCTGCAATAGAGTCAGGTGCCAGCTTATGTGTTGGAAAAATAATTAACTTGTTCTATGCTACTCCCAGTTGAAATTTACCATGTTAGATGAGTAAGAGAAATATCTAGCCGTAGTGTCTAGAGGAGTACCAAAAGTGTATTGGTTCTGCTAAATGGGAAAAAAAAAAGAAAAAAAAAAAAGAAAAAGAAAAAAAAAGAATAACTGATTTTCTGTCTTGACTCCTGTGCTGAAATAAATATGTTAATAAAACCTATTCTCACAAATTCAGATTGGAGATCCAACGGTAGAACAATGCTGCCCCAAAAATATTTTCCCAAAATATTTCACCTCTGGGGCCAGGAAGGAGGGGGGGTCCAAAAGGCTCCCTGCTTGCTGTGCACACTTCCCCAGTTGTGTTTCTGGGGTGCCTGACTTCCACCACCAACCCAAACCTACTGCTCTGGACTCCGCCCTTGAAGAAGAGGTGGGGAGCTGGTGGCTCAGGGTTATACCTCGCACCTCCTGATGTGAACATGTTGAAAACCTCTCTTCCGGAGCTGGTTTAGTCTTAGCATCAGGTCAGTAGCATCTTACCTTGGGGAATGCAGGACACGCCATCACTGGCTAAAGCGTAATCGTCCGCACAGAAGCACACTCGTTTTTCAGCCTGCTCATCGGTGCAGTACTGTTCACAGCCACCATTGTCATAAATGCACTTCAGTTTGTCGGCCACCGCTAAAGGCAGAGAAAGAGCATTTAGGTTACCAAATGTGGATTTTGGTGCTTAACGTGAGTCGATTGCAACTCGAAATGTTGTCAGGGAAGCAAGGCAGCGAAGTAGATTTCTGTGATTTATGTGCAGCAACTGCATGAAAAACACCTTCCATTTGGCAAAAGCGAGGTAGACCTGGATCTCCAGGGATTAAGGAGGAAAAGTCTATGCCTAAGAAACATACACCTAAAATTAAATTGGTCTGCATTTATACAGTATCTGAGTTGTTTGGAGGTGTTGCAATTGTGTGGCAACCATCATCATATATGACTGAAAAATTATAATTATTTTTTTTTGCCATTTGGCAGAAGGGTGCTCTGGGATGACCATTCAGACTACCCCATTAGACTCAATCAGTGCATAGTCCTCGTTTGGGCTTGGCATATTGTGAGGGCGTAAGCGCAACACTCGGTATGCAGAGCCCACTGAAATCAATGGAAAGACTTCGTTAGCCATTGGACCTGTCCCCTCGGGCTTTGTAGGATACATACGCAGCGTAGTTCTTATTCACATACAGCACCGAGCTTCTAAGGCAAAGTGACTTCAGCACTTGGGTAGGAACAAAAAAAATTTCTCCTTTTCTCTCAGGTAGTGCACAAAAGGCAGTTGGTTTTTTTTTTTTTTTTTTTTTTTACAAAGTCATCATAGGGTGATAATTATCTTGCTGCCTTGCAGTTCCTGACTGCCAGCTGGTTGGATCCATCACGCGACACCGCAGGCAGTGTGAACAGTAGCTGTCACGGCTAGAATGATGCAGAACGATAACGATTGCTACTGTTTACCTCAATGCCTTGCATTTGAATTAATAATGGCGTTTTTATTTTGTTAAGCTATGCCGGAGCTGACCTTTTTCACAGCTTTTGCCCTCATATTCGGCGGGACAGCGGCAAACGTAATCCTGAAACTGGTCGTCACAACTCCCGCCGTTCTGACAGGGGTTGGAGTCGCACTGGTTAGGGTCTGTAAAAACATGCAGTGTCAGGCTGGCTCACGCGAAGAGCTGCAGCAGCGGGAGCATTCTCACAGCTGCTAGAACATCCCGAATGGTCATACCGGAATAGATGTGCCAGAACTCTTTCTGGAAGAAAAAGATGCGAGATTTAATTAAAGAAAAATAACTCGGGTTAAGTCCTACAGCTCTCATAGCACAGGATGGATTACACACAGCCACAGCGATACCCTTTTTGCCTTTATAATTTATGACTGTTGATATCCATAAAACATTCTACATTGTTTTCACGTACCAACAGAGAAGGGCACTGTGTAACACACACAAACAGGTTATCCATCAATAACCTTCATATAGTTGAGGTGGGATTGTGATGTTGCACAATAAAATAATTTAAGTTATTGTCAGGCCAGGAATTACTGGGAGGGCTGGGAAGAAAACTTAGAAAGCATCCACTTTCCCACCACCCCCCAGATAAGTATTGCTTGGGGTGGCCCGTGCAGAATGCCCTCCTGCAACTCACTGCTGCTGCCTGTCCCTCCTATAGACATGAGAGAAAGATGCAAACAGCAGGACACAAAGTGCTTTTTTTTTGCTCTCACGGTTTAAAGTCCTTGAGTAGGGGGACTCCATCCGACAGTGAGCGCTCACCCAGCCCGTGTTACTTACTGTCCTTTCATCATCACGGTAAATCTCTCTTGCTTCCTCAAAGGAACACTTTTCCTCCATGCATTCTCGCTCTAGTGACCCCAGCTTTATCTCTTCGAAGAAGCTGTTGGCTCGTCTTTTCCTTTGCAAGACGCTGCTTGCCTCCTCCTGCCTTAGAAACACTGAAAAAGAGTGGCACGTTCTGTTTGTTGTACAGCTGGGCTTTCCAGACAGAGAGGATGGGGGGATAATTTCCCCCCAAAACTTTTCTGCTTCCCAGGCAGGGACATTTCTGAGACGCTTTAGAAAAGAAAAGTGAAAAGCTTCCTTTCCCTGGCCTGCCTCCCAGGTGAATTGGCAGTGTGGGATTACAGAGCCCAGAGGCTAAGAGAAGATGGTGTGTTACACCAGTGGTGTACATCAGCAACTTCTATGGTACCATCACGTGTCATAGAGCAGGTCTCACCATACACAATTCTAGCAGCTGAAAAGCATGTGTTGCTTTGTCTAGCACTGATGTACATGGTGACACCTAATTTTCCTCTACTGGCTACAGTAAATCACTTGGTGACAGGTGGACCACAGTCACCCCTTTACCTACAGTCGCATGTTATCTCACACCCCTTCACTCTTTGGACCTGCAGAACGGACTTAACCCACCATTAGGAGACCACAAGTTTAAAACCACTGCTTTAACGTATTTATCTCTAGTTTTCTTCTGTAAAAAGGGCTACGGTAAGTACATAGGAAGGCTGGACAGTGCGGTTTGCGTTTCCTAGTGTCGCCTGTGGATGGGTCCTAGCTGCTGCCGGAACCACAGACTATGGCCTGTGGGTCTTCTAAGCCTACAGGGTCTTCTCCTGTGTGTCTCTGCCATGCTTTGGAAGGACATTGGGTACACAGGTTCAATAGCAGACGTGAGCAGTGCTCACATCAGAGAGATACATCAACTTCCAGCTGACAGAAGGGTACACCAAAAGAGCTGATGGCATTGTCACCACGCTGACCTGCTCCTCAGCTTCAGGATACACACACATCACTATGCCCTACCAGTATAGTTCAGGATAATGAACAAGGGGTCCCAGTGCTGCGGTGTACTTTTGCTCCATGTAGCACACAGAACAAATCTTGAAATAATTAATTCTGCATTTCTTTTCTCCCCCATGTCAGTAGGGGATTCTGGAGCTTCATGACAACAATTTACATGTCAGAGGCTGGGATTGTGGGTAGATTTGGGAATTAAGGCTGATGTATATCACCTGCCTTTCCTTCTGGATGTTCTTGACTACATGACCCCTGAGAGAGCAGGACTTACCTCCTATCTGCTGGAACGGCCCTGAGGTGGTCACTGAAGGATGAGACTTGTGTATGTCCTCACTGACACGCACACAAACATAAATCCTGAGAGGGTTTATTCCAGTCTGGTGAGGTGTCTCTAAACTTTTGTGTTTAATCATTTGCTGAATTGCATGCAAAATAGTGGTAATTTTCCCTATATTTCAAAGTCACTTGGAGGAATAAAATATTGTGTGTCGTGCATTGAATTTATCCCAAAGTGCTTCATAAACATTTGCCCATTGTAGGAATTTCAGCTGGGTCTTTCTGCTGTCATTTCGAAGTTAGGCTGTATGCATTTAATATAACTTTCTTTAAAGGCTTTTAATTAACCTTACACTGCAGATACATGACGTGTATCAGTGCATAGGCACAAACAGAGGACCATGACAGAGGACCTGACAGAGGACCATGCGTGGTGAGGACATCCTCCACTTTTATTCTGGCATTCTCCACTTATTTACATTGGAACGCTTTCGACTTTGCTACATATTTTTCCAGCTTTGTTCACTGCAATGCAGATTCCCAGTGCCTAACTGGGAATCTGAAAGCACTGGGGCTGCCTTAGCTGATTTTCAGACAGGAACTGGAGCCACCGAAGAGCTACCACCTCACCACCTTCTACTGCTGCCAGAACAGGGTGGATCCTCACCTCTTTAATTTCTCATCAGCTGAATGACAGAGTATTGAGTATTTGCTTTGAAAAATACCACAGTTCAATATGAAATAACAATAAATCCAAGTTCCTTTTTTGTTGGGTTTTTTTTTTTCATGTAGTGGGCAAACAGCTGATGGTTTGCCTGCTCTCTGTGCAGTATGATAATAGATCCCTTTAGAGGGGCTTTTCCTTACTTAGCAAAATAAGCCCATGGATGCCATCACTGAAAGCAAACAAGAGCCTGAGAATAACTCACAGGCACAACCGGAGACAGGACAAACATGCAACAGTGCTCAAAACCTGCAATGAGAATTACATCTGAGTAACAGGAGAGAGGCCCCTTGCCAGTAAACACAATGACAGCCATATCCTACCACATACCTGCATCCAGAGAAAGAGGAATCAGTATCGGAAAGCAGAGGAACAAAGCCGCACGCTGCCTGGAAACCATGATGAACCCTGCAAGCCAGCGTGTCCCAGTAGCGTATTGACATTTCAGCAAGGACTGTTTGGCCAAAGAGCTCAGCTTCAAATGCTGGGAGCCAGAGGAGGGGCCGGCGAGTCATGGAAACAGAAAAAGATCCATGACAGACCGGCGAGCGGAGCAGAAGGGCACATGCAAATCCTGAAATGTGCCCTTTTCACACAAGCAGGCCCGTCACACTCCTGACCCGTGCAAAGGCTGCGCTGATTATGCAGGCTGCTGCCCAGGGCCTTCGTTTTCTATCTAATGCATCTTTTTCATGGGAAACTTAAATGCCGGGCCCCTGCATCCATATGACTGGCACTAACTAACATAGCCCCACGTGAGAGAGCTGCAACATGATATTTATCTCGAGTCGGCAGTCAAGATACGGTCTTTCAATGCTTTGGGGTATGGTCGAACTGCTGACATCTGCCTTTTCCTGTTTCTCCGTCACCAGCTGAAACTCTGCGCTTCTGCCTGAATTTGCTCGAAGACACTAATTAACCAGCAAGAAGCACCCTGCACTGCTTTCCTGTGTCTTTATCGCAAGACCCGTGTGGCCTGCACAAGCTGTACCCGGCTGGAAGAGGTGCTGAGCTGGTCCACCTTACATTTCATCAGCAACGATAGAGGTTTGAGGGGCTAATCGGCGGACAACGCTTTATCTGGAAAACAAGCAGTCTTCTGATTTAATGGAAATCAATTAATGGCATCAGACTAGAGGGCTGACAACATTCCTGGGGAAATATTTGCTTAAGATAGCAGCGAGGTAAAGAGCATGTTTGCCTATGGGAAGTGAAGAGCTGCCCGAGGGCCGGAATGTTTTCCCCGGCGGTTCTCCCATTCCTGGCTGGAAAGGAAGGAGGGTCAGCTCTGCATCTGGACGCTACAGAAAAGAAGAGCAACAGCTGGATTTTTGCTTTGCTGCCAAAAGGCTTAGCAAAAGTCCAGCCTAGCTCCCTGCAGAAGCTGTGGTTGCTCAGGAAAGCTGGGTGGGCTCCCTGGTCATTCTTTGCATGCGGTCCGGTTATTTGTGGCGGTGCACAGCGCTGGATGTCCTGCTTTGAATCTGTGCTTTCCCAAGAGGGAACATCCTGGCACTTCTCTGGATCGCAGCCTAGCTCGTTCCCAGCAGCCCGGTTCCTGGGATGGTCGGGGCTGGGTGGCAGGTCCTGTCCCTGGGCAGAGGAAGGTGACCGGTTACAGGAATACACAAGGAACGACAGCAGCCCCACGCTCTTCCCGTCTCTGCTTTTTGGGAACCCTCTCCACACCTCACAGCCTGCCAAGATGATCCTCACTCCTTGTTCGCTTGCCTGAGTTGAAAATAGCAGGGGCACGTTCAACTTAGCAAGACCAAAGCTAAGCTTGTTGAAGCTGCTTGAAAAATGTCTCTTTTTCTCTCATCTTCTTGGAGAAAGATCCTTCCCCATCTATTTGAACGAGTCACGCAGATCGGAGCATGAGGCTGTGCCTCCCATACCTGAGGCCAGCCCGAGCCCGCACCTATCGCCCCCTCTGCCCCCCAGCCTCCTTAGACTGTGTATCTCCCTGCCAGGGAGGATTGGGTGGCCACCACTCCACAGCAGCTTCACAGCACCTCTGCACCACAGCACCCCTTGGCTTTCTTGTCTCATTTGCAGATCCTGTACATCCTTTAGGACTGATGCAGTATTTTCCTCCTTTCTTCCTTCCTCTGGTTGCATTCCTTAAGAGTGAAAGATTTTGCTTTTATTGCCTAGAAATACAGCCAAACACTCAGTTGTTATTTTTGGAGCCCAGGGAGAAGCCCAAGTGGTGGGAGCAACAGTCAGTTCAGATGGGGACAAGATCTACAAGACATTTCTACTTCCAAGAAAAATTCAAGCCATCAGGTTTCACCAGGCATGACGGCAATGATCATGCCCATGAGGAGGGTCACTGGGGATTCAGCAGTCCCAGGACTTCATTACAGCTCTTTGCTCATGAACTTCATATCCACAGGTCTTGTCTCAAAGCTGTTTCCTACTAACTTCAGCTGGGCTAGTTCTTTGGTTCAAGAGATGTGTTTTTAAAGAAGAGCTCCTCTTCCTCACTGTCTTTGACCCCAGCCAGAGGAACAAACGCCAGTTCATTAGCTTTTCTTCCCTAGAAGATCCCTAAGTCTTACTTCATTTTTCTTCTTGTGTGGGCTTGCTGCAGTTCATGAGAATTGTCCTGGTGTTCTGCTCTATAAACCTCCTTGCCAGTGCAGGCTTCAGCCTTAGCTTATATTTTCTGAGCAATTCCAAGAGAAATAATCCACTGTTGAATTAAAAGTAAATATATATTAATGCAAACACACACCCCTGTTGCTCATGGGTACTACTAGAATGAGTTTGGGGACAGCTGTTCAGACAATAGGGTTTAGGGTGTTTTTTAGTGTATGCTCTGGATGTGCCAAAGTTGCTTTACTTAAAAAAAAAAAAAGTTAAAAAATCTAAACATGAAAAACGTTAACAATGGGCAATAAAAAAATCTAAAGCAGAAACATTAGCCCGGAAGACACGATGAAACAATGTCTCAGAACATACTGTTCTTTATTTTTGTTTTGTTTCCTACTGACTTTTTTAAAACAAAAACTCCTACAATTTTGCTATTTTTAGTTTCATGTTTTGGGTTGAAGAGGAGACAGATATGGAAGCTATTGGGAACTGTGTAACTTGATCTGATCCAGCAGGTCATTGGTCATTTAAACATGAGTTTTCTAGTCAGCACTCAGGAAAAATTAAAAAAAAAAATAATTATTTCAAACAGGCCATAAGAGCAAACTGACAAGGCTGTGTCTAGGTAGAAAGGTTTAAGAACAGGCGGCCCCATGAATTTATGGAAAATTAAATTTACATTTCCAATAACAATAGTGACTCGCCATCATTCCTTTATCAGACTAATTAAAAGCAAGCCAAGTCTGTGATAAAGTTAAAAATTTGCTGCTTCTGTTGTACTAATCTATAAATATATGAATATCATGCTGCTTAGCTTTAAAGGAAATTATTTGGATTTTAGACCTTAAAAGAGAACTATTTATTTCCAGGAGAAAATTACTTGCCTGCTTGACTGAGTTCTATATCCCCATACAGCAATTATTCTCGTAAAGAGGAACTAGAAGATGGGGAGATAGTATTTTTGATATTTTTTTTTGTGACCAGCTCTGAATACAAGTGCTTAACTTTTTATTTCATTTTTTAATCTTGATGTGGGCTGTTTCTTCCTCTTCTTTTTCTGCCTGAGCAGAAGGACACCTGAAGATACCTAGATAGTAAAGAAAGCTAAAGACATAGAAAAGGCAGTTCAAAATAATTTTATAATAAAGGCATTGGTTCCCCAAAGTTTGTCTGTTTAATACCACGTATCTCAGATGGTAATGAGAGATATTAACTCTACTACAGACCTTCTCTTGACTGTGTCCCCAGACCATTGCAGCTGCAGCAGCACCACTGATAAATCCAACTTTTAAATGCAGCAGGGGACCTTGCTGTCTTGTCAATTGGTGTGGAATAAATAAAGATAAAAACCCGAAAGGTGATTGATCAATTCACTTCAGTTGATTTGTCAGAGTGTATTTCAGCATCAAACCACCTAATCTGAGTAAAAACCCTTCAGATGAAAAATGCAAGGCTTGATGCTTGATTTTCTACCACCATCTTTAGGCTGCTGCTGGTACACACAGCGGTGGCCACAGTGGCACTTGGGAGAGGAGCAAAGATGCCCAGCAAGCATATTTTAATACATCATCTCTTCTTCTCTTACTGTTATAACTTAACGTTGTGGGCAATTTTGGGCTGTCCTTGTAGGGTCAGAGCCACAGAGAAGCTGGCAGAGCTCCTCGTGGTTTCCCTTTGTCCTGACTGTGATTCGGCCTCTCCTTGCGAAGGGCCGAGGGACTCATCTTCTTGCTGCACCGCTAGGTTGGATGAGGAAACATTGCCACCTTGTCTTGGAGCCTGCTTTTTGGGTACACCATGCTGCTTTTTGTTCCTCTCGAGGCTTTGTCTAGAGCTAACATTGCTCCCAGATTTCTCCAGGAAAAACCTTGAGCTTTGGGTGAGGATGCTTCAGTGTGAACGCCCTTCGGACCGAGCAAAACGGCTGGAGCCCATTGATGGTGGGGGTGTGTGTGTTTATTTACGTATGACAAGATATTTTGAGTCAACCATGTACAACAGGACGTGAGCAGCCAGGGGAGGGAACGGATGCCAAAACAGCTGTACCAGCCTTACCCATGCTCCAGCAGCCCTCCAGTGCCTCCCCACCCTGGGCACCCTGTGGCCCTGCCCTGCTGCCTTGGGAGTTTGTCCCTGGTTGGAAGCACGCTGACGTTGCTGAGGCTGCGGCCACGGGAGCAAGTGAGGCCACTGGAGCTCAGGAAGGGGAATGGTACGCCTGTTCTGGGAGCCAAAAACTGCCTGGGGAAGGGAGGTGATAACTGAGTTGCTCCCTGGAGCTGGAGGGAGCACAGGGGCAACAGGGGATGACTTGGGAGGCAGGAGGGGGGCTTGCTGCTGGACTGGGAGCAGTCCAAAGCAGCAGATACTTTGGCACATGATATGCAGCATTTTTTCAAGTTAAAACATCTTTGTGCCCTGTGCTCCTCACCCCACCAGCCCCATGTACTCACCTCAAAAGACAATCCATCTGCTTTGATCTTCGGGTGACTATCACATTACAGCTGAACATATCAGCTTGAGATGCAGCAGCTAGGCAATATGTGGAAGCAATAATAATAATAAAAAAAAGAAACCAAACAGGAAAAATCCAATACAGTCTTGCTGGCAAGGGAGCTGGTATCCCTCTGTCTGAACTGTCTGTTCAAGTAACACCTCACCAACCAAGGAGAACAAGTGCTTTGGTCCCCATAGTGCCATTTGAGCATGTTGTTGCACACCTTCCTGCATAGAAAAGTGGCAAGCTCCAAGCTTCACAAGACTTTAAACTTCTTTCCTGGACGTGTTAAGGGAAGAAGGGATAATTTTATAAATAAATAGGACAGCATTTAAAGAGGGTTTCTGGAAGTTGCCTGGAACAAAGCGGAGCACGTGTAATGCCAAAGGCATCGGGTTGTCCAACTGCCACAGCTGGCCCTCACCCTGTCAGGGTGTTTGTAAGGGCAGGAGAAGCTATTTATCAAGTGCTTTGCTATTAAAGGTCAGAAAACTACCTTGCTCTCTTTGCATAGCCATTTATTTCTTTCCAGCTTCTTATGAGTCTCATCTTCCTTAACAGCTCCTAAAATAAACAGTAGTTATTGCTAATGCAGCCATCATAGCTTACATGTTACCTATTCATCTCCTTTCAAATGAAAGCCCAGAGAACCTATTTCAACATCTAAATATCTTATTTTGATAATATGGTATCTAGATACAGTTTACACCAAATTGTAAGGGACAACAGAATCTGGCTCTTCTATTCCTACATCCTAAGTTAAGAGAGTTGGAATTTAGGTAGCTCCCCCATACGAAGCTGATCTGGGACTCTCCCCCACAAATCCAGGGACGCAGCTAATTCTGGTGACTTGCGTGGACACTCAAAACTTTACAGTGCAGTTCATAATAACCATCTGATGCATGACACAGAACGGGAATGGGAGTCCCTGTCATTTTGAATGAATTATGGTCCAAAGCCCTCAGTTTTGCTGATGACATCTGTGCAGAATGGAGAAAGGGTTTTGAATTCCAACTAGCAAACAGCCTCTGTATCTAGGAAAGACTGTGCTCCAACTTTGAGCCAGTTATCCAGCATAAAAGAAACCCAAGACAAGTCCATAGTGTTTGAAATAGGAAATAAACATCATTACAATTAAAAAGAAATCAATCCTTATTAGGCTTTTATATAGAAAACTCTTTACTTCCCACTAAAGTAAACCTGGGCTGGAATTCTTTCATTCTTCTGCTGTAAAAAGTAGGATGTGGCTGTGCTTAGAAAGGCTGGACCTCCTTTTGCTCAGAACAGTAGGAATAGCTACTACAGAGGTAGCTGTTATGATACCAAGAAGAAGAGTAAATAAAAGCAATCAAATCCCAGTAACAGCTTAATTGCACATGGCCACCGACTCAGCCCAAATCACTCCAGTTCAATGTGAAATTCACCTTCTACCATGGTGTGATGGTCCTTAAAGCCATTTATCAGTGAATGTGCAAACATGTTCCTCTTTAGATGCTGCTGCAAGTGTAAATGTCATTTCTTGTTTCTCACCCAGCTGCAGCTGTTGCTGGACATAGACCTTCAACTTGGTCTACTAAGACCACAGGATGAAGAGAAGCATGTGTACAGGAGGAGGGGAATCACAGGATACACAGCTTTTTTAGGGACAACCCAACCGCAATGTGCCATCTTTCAAAAAAAAGGGTGTGCAGGAGAAAGGGAATCAATCTGATTACCTGGCACCAGCTTTCATTTTTTTATCCTCAACCCACAGACAGGCTTTAATTCTCCAGTGCCAGGTGAAACAGGGTCACAAGGGCAATACAGTGTTTTCTGAGATGGTCCAGAATGAGTAGGCAAAGGATTTGAACACATGGACCCTGACAAGCAACAGCTAGACAGCCCTGGTTTTCTGTTCCAAATCCTTCAGCCTGTCTCTGTTTTTATATGATAGCCATAAGAAACTTTTTAAGACTGTGAGACAAAAACCACAGAGCACATCTATATAAAGGCATTCAGCAAGAAGCGCTGAAATTTATTCAAATTACTTACAATAGAGACCTCTGAACTTCTAATTCACAACAGCAGTAAAAAAGGAAATGGTGAAATGGCTTGTATTAAAGTGCAATGATGTGGAGAAAAACCATTGAAATAACACAAATGAGGCTGAGAAATGAAAGGACAGTCTCATCCTAGCAATGACAGCAATATATAAGTAAATTATGTTACAGATAATTTACAAAATAACTTACATAGATGAAGATAAGCTGAATCTCATGTTGCCATTCCATTGTTAAATATCAGGCTAAATATTCCCGATCAGCACAGTATCATATGGGATAATTAAAAAAAGATCAGAGGATTTCTACATTGGAAAAGATGCCTGAAGTAAAACCCTGATCAGCCTTTATATTGCAGTATTGCAAGAAACCTAAGTATTTATGAATTGTAAAGTGACACATTCAGCAGCATGAAGACTATAAATACATCTTTTACATTGATACATTATATCTACACACATATACATATCTACACACACATATATATACACACACACAAGCACATACATGCATAGATATATGTACATAAATATATGTGTGTATATATATATGTTTTAATTTGTACTGACCATGGTCAGCTGCATTTTGATTGCGTCTGGGGTAGGGTTGCTTTCGCAACTCAGGAGTAAGATCATTCTTTAGAGTATTTGTCCTTTACATTTCCTAAGCTGCAGCCTCTAAAATCTAAAATTCTGGCATAAAGATAGACTTCAGGGCCCAGTCATCAGAGGGTCTGATGATCAACAGCAGTTCCCGTTGCTTCTGAAAAATTGCGCTCTTAACATCCACAATATTTTTAAGTAAGATGATACATGAATCAGTTAAAAACCTATTTTCATATAAGTAAAAAAATTTGAGAGATGGACAGGAATGAATACAATATTCCATACATGCACACAGTTCTGGACTGTTTGTAAGGATGAAGTGCAAAGAACATCTGACAAGGTGAAAATTTACAATATTGGCTTACATCATACCTTGAAAAACAGCAAGTTTAGCATTATCCTTCCTTTAAAAAAATTAAAATACTTGTCTGTTGAGAAGAGTCAGATTTATGCTAATAAAGGTCTTTTTTTCCTCCCGTGCTCCCCTTTTGTAGAAAAATTATGTCATTATGGTTTTGTCTTTGAATAAATCTGCAACAAATACTACTGACTACAAATACGTCTGGTTCCTAGCCCTCACAAATTTGCCTGAAGGAAGGCTCTTCACCCATAGTGCAGCCACATTAATTTCCTCTGCCTGTAACTGCATGTTGATTGTGAGAGCTGAAGGTAACTATGCAATTCCCATTTATTAAGAAATCATTTAGTGAGTAAGTTTGTGTTTCATTGTGCACCTGCATAAGGAAAAAAAGATACTACTAAATCGCCAAGGCTATGTAAACACAGTGATCTTGGTAAAGAATTTGGTTGCGAGGCCAAAATACCTCAGAAAACAGCCGTTCCATTGCACACATCATTAAAAGGTTGGAAAGGATAAAATAACAGTTCCTTTTGATGCTGCTGTGGTCAGTGAATAGGTCACGTCTGCATCCCAGTCTCTCGGGAGCAGAAGAAAATCCTGAAGACCCAAGAGAAGATAAAAGGCAGAACCAAACCTCCCTTCCTGGTTGCTGGAAGAGTCCCGTTCACTGCCTTGACCGAGGTACGTCCTTGGAGAAGGGGTTTTTTGGGGAGGAGAAATTGTAAACTCAGATTTATTTTCTTCCTATATATCCTGTACAGTGATTGCTCTGTTATTAGTTTACAATAAGGATTTAGCACTGAACACATTTTGTTTGCTCACATTCAGATCCTGGCTGTTACAAAACGATGCAGTTCTGCAGAAACCCGATTGTATGTAAATGAGAAAATGTGTTTGATGCTAACAGCTCTGCAGCTTCAGACTTCAGAGCAGAAGCCTCTGCAAGACCCTATTTCAAATCGTTTAACTTTTATTTACAATTTCACATTCCATGCACTTTCCATTGGGATCCTCTGGGAGGACCTGTAGAAGTCACCAGCAAAAATACTCAAAGCTGGCAACACAGAACTGGTGGTTCTCTGAGTCCAGCATCCAGAACTCTGCACAAAATGACAAACTCTGGAGTTACCTTCCATGGAGGTGGGGTGAAAATTTAACGTTAGCCCTTAATGTCCGAGAAGCTGGTGCTGCTGGCATTGCAGCTATCACTGCAACTTGACGATGTGCTCAAAGTGCTGGAGGCAGTGCCTGATTCTGGGAAAGAGGAAGGAAAGAAAAAAGAAAGTCAAGAAAATATGATACGGTTGTTGTTTTTCACAACTTACTTTCATAAGAAAGACAATCATATAATTTAAAATAAATTGCCTACCAGAGCTGCTTAAAGATTGAGCCGATTTTGAATTGCCTATGAGCATCAGCAGATTGTTTGCTGGTATCCAACCCTCTCTACCAGTGCTCAGGTTCTTTACATACCTAAAAAATATATATAAACAATAAAAAGTCAGATGGCTTCATTTGATGCCTTTGAGAGTTCTGCCCTAAGCATCTGCCTTCCAAACACAGTTCTGCGTATAAAAATTTTCAAACACAGATCTGCCTACCAAAGTCCATCCTCCCCTTCACGAATCAGTTGAACTAGATCTCCACTTTTCACTGTAAATTCTTCAGAAACTCCTTTCTCATAATCAGTCACAACTGTATATTTACCAGGAGTCTAAATGCACACAGAGGAAAAACATAAACAAATTATTTCTATTGAGTAATTTAAAGTATGCTGCAGCTTTTGTTATGAAATTGCAGTACTTTTTCCCTTCTTTCTCATGCACACAAATGCTGAGGACTGTGTAAATAAAAATACTGAGAGGGAGTAAAACTTTGCTGTTCAATTACATGCAAATTCAGTACATGAATTCTCACACCCTCAAAAACATTCAGCGAAATGTTTCCATTACAACAATTAATTCAAATCTCTACAAATAAAATTTAAAAAAAAATACCAAGCTGGCAAACTAGTGACACGAATGTATGTGTGGAAGCCTGTTGACATGGTAGCTGAGCATGTCGTTGCTTGACTGCTGTACTATGGCATGAGCAGTCACGGTCTCACTCGTCTGTGTGTCCACAAAGGCACGGACAGACCTTCCCAAGGAACAAACACAGGGCTGATTCAGAAGACGGGGATACTTTCCATTCCCCTAGGAATTTTGCCCACCTGAGGATTTCAAGGCAGACACTTTCCTTCCTGCAGGCTTCAAAAAGCATTCCTATCTACTGCCACATGCAATGTATCAGTAACATTCGCTTAGCTCGATAGGAAAGCATTTCTGGTTACCAGCTTCATCTCGCCTCCCCCTCCTCCTCCTCCTTCTTCCTCTGCATCCGATGAATTCAGCGGATCTTCAGCGCTAGACCAGCCATCATTTTCTTCAGATGCATCAAGAGAATGAGATGTTTTAGCCCAACCTTGGGGAACAAACAGCCGCCAGTTAATTTTGCAGCACTGAGCCACTGACTGGGAAAAATGGTCTTTGCACCGAAAAGCTCTTAAGTGATCAACATAAACAGGAGGAAAATCGTACACAGGGAAGTTATTGCAGCCACTGGGTGAAATTCACAGCTGGCAAAAGTCAGCTCGTTTCCATCAGAGAAAGGGGAGTTGGGGCAATGCACAGCAGTGAATTTGGCTCTTTGGATTAATATAGAGGGAAACAGATGGAAAGAACACAAACTAAAAAGAAGCTATTTCTCCCTCATACAAAGATGAACAATGGATAGATACTCTTTTTCTTGGGAGGAGGTAGAAGACAGGAACATGCACTCTATGGGAAGAGGATGAACACACAGGGTTGTCACCCAAAGCAACCTAAACAGCCTGCTGGAACAAGGGATGGATGCACATAGCTTTGTTCAAACTGTTGAGCACCTAGAGCTGTCAAAAAATTGAACGTAAGCTACAGGCACTCTGTACTTCACCTGATGAGGCAGCTTATCATTTAACAGTATTCAGGTATAAGAATTACTTAAATCACACTGAATTATCTTGCTGTTAAGTCATTGCATCAAGCACAACAAGAACAATCTCCTGCCTGCCATTTATTGCGAAGTGTTCCTTTTCCTTTCTCAGGGTGAAGCTTTTCATTTGTTTACAAGGTTGAATCATATCCAGAGTGCACAAAAGCCTTTTCCAAATAAAACTACAGTAAGCTTTACTAGTGGAATGCTTTTCAATGAGGTCAGCAGCTGCTAATAAATGTCAAGCTTATAACGAAGAAACATTAATAATAAAAGTAAAAGAAATACTTATAAGTAAGATTTTGGTTCAAGCCAAAGGGTAACAACAATGAAACTCAATGAAAACAATGAAAGGAAGAACAAACTTCCCAACTTTTATCTAACTACTACTTAAGTTAAGAAAGCACCAGCATTTTTGCTCTTTGCTGTGTCTGAGGCATTTGTCGCATGACTGGTCATACCAGTGCATTAGGAAAAAACCTGAGCATCGCCATAGTAAAGCCAGAGCAATCTAAGGATTATAGAAAGAAATCACACCCAGAGCACACCAAACAGAGTGGGACTTTTACCTCGCCTGCGCTGCTGGATGACCTGCACAAGGTTAGAAGCACTGACCCCTTTGCCCTGTCCAGGCTTAAGAGCGAACTTCCATCTGTGAAGAAACTGAGCAATACATTCCCGCTGTATTCCATGCAAATTTCCTTGGAAGCTCACACCCTATAGTTAGCTTGTAGGACACAGATGAAACCCTTTCCATTATTTCCAAGTTAAGAACAAAGCAACAATAGAAAACTCCTAATTGGTTTCTCCTAATTGTTCCAAGCTCTCATTAGAAACAGAAGCAATGAGTTGCACAAAAGAAAAAGAAAGTGAAATCACTGTAATTGCTCTGCCTGTAGCATCGCACTCACTGACCTGCTCATCTGGAACACTTTGGGTAACATATATGAAAAGAAAGGCTGAGAAACAAGAGCTAAGTCCATATAAAAGCCCATCTCATCCTGGGCAGGGAAGTGGTCACTATGGTCATATTCATATTAGCTAACTACAGGCACCAAAAATATGCATACATGTTCAACATCCACGTGTGTATTCTGCACAGTGAGACTAAACCAGAGCTCCCTATAAAGGCAGGAAATGTCAAAAAATGGCAGGCAGTCTTGAGAAAAGGCAAGGTTATGCAGAAATGAACTTAGATTTGATGGTACGAGCAAAATCAAGAATTCATTAACTGCTTCTCTTCAGAAATGGGCCCATAGGTATCTTCACAGAGCTAAGATCTCTCTGCAAGATGTGATTCTGTCACCAATTCATTTTCGTTGAGCCTATTGCAACGTAAGTCAGAGAAATGTAGCTGTGAAAGGAGACCGGGGTGGGGGTTTAGTGTGCTCTGCGCTGGAGAGCCATGACCATCACCTGGTGCAGTTTCATCCTGAAATGCCTGGGTCGACTGCCTGCTTACCCCTCCTTGGGTTGAGGGAGGAGAAGAGATTAAGTAGCAGAAAAAGAGATCAGAAGGTACCAGACAGAAAGGGGAGTTACTAGATGCTTTGAATTCATTTACGTGGTTTTGTGCAATGAAAGGCTGCTGGACAGAACAGCAAATTAGACAAGTCTGTTTCAAGGACCCAATAATTTTACTGTAAATTAGCAATGATCAAGGACTCTCCACCCTGGAAAATTCCAGGCCACAAAACACCTTTGCTATCTGATAGCATTGTCAGGCCCTCAGGATTTCCATGTTACCTGGAGATCTCAGAAATTTGACCACTACCTGCAGAAAATTAGCCTTGCAACTCCTGTTACTGCATTGGATTGGCCTGGGATTACATTGCCTGCTGCTCAGACAAGGTGAATGGCGTTCCCCCAGCACTACAGCCCAACCAGAATCGTTTCCACAGGCGAGACAAAGAAAAAGGCTGTGGAAACCTGGAGAAGAGGTTGATGGCAGGGCTTGAATTAGCTTCATCTATCTTTAGAATAATATTTTCTAAAAGAGATGTTGGTGGAAAGAGAGTCAGGAACAGACGGATTCCCTTCCTTGTACTCTAGTTAATTCGCCCCAGGGATTTGTACTCAAGCCTTCACCAACAGCCTCGATGGTTAGAAAAGGGTCATTTAACTGAAATGCTTTTCTATTCTTTGCTTAGCTGTAGGCTGGGAGGACAGGAGGCAAACTGCTACAAGAGGTTCAGTTAAACCATCTGGGGTTCCCAGGGTGCTAAAAATTGTGTACTATCACCCTAAGAAAGATCATAGAATCATAGAATGGTTCAGGTTGGAAGGAACCTTAAAGACCATCGAGTTCCAACCCTGAATATGCAACTGGACTGTGATTACAGTAATAAATGCAGATCTAAAATGGAAATTCCACATGACATTGATGACCACCACTCTGACTAAAGTACATGAGTTTTGGATTATTTTTTTTTTCCATTTAAAAACGTTAAGCCCTCTCCACAAGGGGCACAGTGACAGGAGGATGCTAACTGGAAAACCATGTGTTTCATAGCAACTGCACGCCACCTGTAATTCCATTAAACACCCATAACCATTCTGGTTATTTCTTCAGCAGAAGATCCCTTTTCCACTGCCCTCTTCTAAAAAACTAGTTAGTCATATGCTACTTTATTTGATGCCAAAGTAAAACTTCAACCAGCTGTGCTATCAAAAACACTATATATGGAAGCTGACAGACCCACTTGGAAAAACTCAGCTGACACCAATACTGCTGCATGCAACAGCATCATATAGGTAACCCCAAGGCTCTGTTGTAACGTAATTCATGAGGGATGTGTGAATATTTGTGGAGCACAAGATGTGATATCACTATACCTCTTAAACCAAAAGGAGTTGGGTCACTCACTACTTCATGGCGTTTAGCTTTTTTGTCAGGACTGGTAGGAGAAGCTGCAGGAGGATGAATAGGCAAAAAACACAGAAGAGAGATATTGAAGAACTGGGAAAAAAAGAATAGGTGGAGTGCATGCTAAATACCTTTGAGTTTACACTGGAAAACAAGAGGATTTCTGCAATCACTCTAATTTTAGCCGTCATTGGTCAATTACAGCAGGAGAAATTAATTATTTACATGTAGTTATTTGAAGATAAACTGACAAATTTATTTTACAGTGATAGGTGAAAGTATATGCAAACTTTTCTAAACGAATTAGACATCAACTGAATAAAATTAATTTCAATTTTAGACAATCATTACCAAATTAAGCAATCATTTTTGTATAAATCTAGTGCTACAGCAATACCTGGTCCTGTAAGAAGGATCATTGGCAATGTCTGGCTTTTAGCAGAAGATGATGGCGTTTCTGTCAAGGCAAGCATGGGATATTAGCGCTCACCTCATTAGCATTGGATACACAACCCTAGAGTCTCTCCAGAAAGAACTCAAAGGTAATCAGGTTTTAACAGGCATTCTGAAGAGATGCTTGGAAAAAAGAAGTCATGCTCGTGAACAAGTGTCATCATCTTAATGCAATTCAGACTCTTCAGAGGCAGCTGTTCAAAGCAAGAAGTGAATGTGCCAGTGCGATTACTTGGCAGGAGGAAGCAAGAAAGGTATCAGACTCCTATTGCCTGTTTTACCATTAAAAAAAAACTAAACAAACAAACAAACAAAAAAACACCACAAAAAAACCCTAGACCATTTCTGGAAGCACAGGGAAATTCTTATTTAGTTTTGTATCCAGCAAAACAATATCGTCATACATATTCAACTGTAGCCATGACTTAGGAGTTTTGAAAGATGCTAATATAGAAATATTCTAGCAAAACCTTGATTCCTTTTTGCCAAGTAGAAGTGTATTTGGGGCAGATCCACTGAAGCCAGAAGCAGGCCAGGTGTCTGATCTGAAGACAACTTCCTTCCTCTAGTTTTCCTACAGGAACGGGACACTATAAACTCCTTCCTTGGCCTCAATAGTGAGACTGGAGGCATTTGAAACTGCACTCCTTCCCTTGTTTCTCCAACAACTCCACTTTTCATCAGTTGCAGCCCTCCCTTTCCCACTCTGGAGCCAGTTTCTCTTGGAACCTCTGTGTCAGGGTCAGTGACTCAGGAACCTAGCTTGAACTCAGGAGAACAAGCTAGTGCATAAACTGAAAACCTGTTGCACTACACACACGTACAAAGTGATGCTTCAATTACAGCCTTAAACAGAAAACAATCTAGCTTTTTTAAAAAAAAAAATTACCTTTCTGACTTTTGAGGTTAGTAAAGCCCTGCAGAGTAAAGCGCTTTTTTGACAGTACAGAGCATTCTGAGGTAGAGCTAGTGTCATCTACAAAGGAAGAGAGAGACACAGAAAGAAAGGGGAAAAGGCCATGAAAAGATCAAGGCAAAAAAAAAAAATCATTTGCAGCCCTGCCAGGGAACCTGCACGTTAGGATAAGAAAGGACAACTAAAAGTCCAGGTACAACAGAAGAATCCAAGTGGCCAGTTGTCCTCAATATGCAGGGGGCTTGTACTGACACTGGTTCAGTAAATAACAATGAATGATGGGAACCAAAATTCCAGAGGAAAAAAAAAAAACAAACAAACCAAAAGTCTTTGGAACAGAATGCCAAGAAATTTATCCAGAGGAAGAGAACCCTGAAGCTGGGCAACTCTAAGAGAAGACCTACTGCAGACTTGGGCCTCATAACACATAGTTCCCACCTCCTTTTGGCTACCCTTCATTCGAGGTGGCTTTTGGCCTGTCCACACCACACAGTGGTACGCAGAAACCCCAAGCTAAGAGCAGATGGGACCAGCACACTGGTGCAGTGTGGGCAGCGCTTAGTGGATGGGCTGCCCTTAGGGCTGAAAGCAGCAAAGCCTTGCTCGTTCAGGTGTAATGCTGCGTTTCCCTGTGCTACCGTGGCTACTCTGCTGGTGGATCTGCCTGTGCAACTGCAGTGCAGGCATGCTCTTTGCAATTCCAGATAACGATACAAACAAGTGAACTCACCTTTGCCTTTCTCGGGGTTCTTTGGTGCTACTGCGGTGCCATAACCTTCTAGACTTGCAAGATCAGCTTTTCTCTCCTCCATTTTTTTGGTGTTTCTGATGTGGTTCCGTGAAGGACTGTTTATTGGAAGAAAATTAAGACAATTAATTAATCTCCAGCAAATTTGAGTCGGAACAGGGGTGATGACATTCAGTTATGGGCTGCCTTTTACGTACAGATATATAGGCTGAAAACCATTTATTGGCCACTTCCCAGATCATAGCTCACAGGGCTGAAGCAGTCATTGGTGATTGTGCATTTAAAGATCATGAGCACTTCCAAAGGAGAAAGGCTCCTCTAATTGACTGCAACTACATGTACTATGGCAGTGAAAAGACAGTTCAGGACAGCTTCCTGTCACTCAGGCACACATTCTGTTCTGACAGTTTTCTCCTGAACATACTAAGGAAAAAAAAAAAGAAAAAGAAAAAGAAAAAGAAAGTAATAAACCCTGCCCCTGAGAAGTTCTTAACACAGAAACAGATGAGGGATGAACACAGAACATAGGCTGGATCATGCAACTGGATTCCCTTTGCACCTCTTATTGGGAATGGAGTGGAAAAAGACATCCCACAGATACTATATGTTTAGGAAATTCACCACGAGTGATAAGTAGATGCATAAAACATGCAGGGCAGAGAGCTACTGATACGTATTCAAGCACACACCAAGTGGGCATGACTGAAGATATGAGCAGACAGGCTTATGGGTATTTACACATACACATATGATGAAAAAAGAGAGTGAGTAGCAGAAGATTAAAAAGACGTGTCACAAAAGGGCAGAAGAGCAGGTGGGAGCAGAAGAACATACAGGTTTGTAGGATGAAGGATAAATAAAAGGAAAAGAAGAAAAGCTTGACTCAGAAGCTGGGATACTGGAGGAATCAACACATCACTTAGTTAAAAAAAAAGGGAAATTGGAGGAAAAGAACAAGAGACAGAGGAAAGATAACACCCTGAATAAGACAAAAATGACAGTAACATGACATTGGAAAAGGAAGAAAAAAACAATCCAGGTAAAGGAAAAGAACAGAGGAGGAGGGAAAAGGCTGGTTCACATGACTCTCTTATCTGGGGTGCAAAGTATATAATTAGCTGTTCAACAAACAAACTCATAATACCACCAGGAGGTCATCCTCCCCCTCTATACTGCCCTAGTGAGGCCCCATCTGGAGCACTGTGTCCAGTTCTGGGCTCCCCCAGTTCAAGAACAACAGGGAACTGCTGGAGAGGGAACTGCAGAGGGCTACAAAGATGATTACGGGACTAGAACATCCCTCTCATGAGGAAAGGCTGAGGGACTTGGGTCTTTTTAGTCTGGAGAAGAGAAGACTGAGGGGGCATCTGATCAACACATATAAATACTTAAAGGGTAGGTGCCAAGAAGATTGGGCCAGTCTTTTTTTGGTGGTGCCCAGTGACAGGACAAGAGGAAATGGGCACAAACTTGAACATAAGAAGTTCCACCTAAACATGAGGAGGAATTCCTTTCCTTTGAGGGTGGCAGAGCCCTGGAACAGACTGCCCAGAGAGGTGGTGGAGTCTCCTTCTCTGGAGGCATTCAAAACCTGTCTGGACACGTTCCTGTGCAACCTGCTCTGGGTAGACCTGCTCTGGCAGGAGGGTTGGACTAGATGATCTCCGGAGGTCCCTTCCAACCCCATATCATTCTGTGATTCTGTGAGAGGGGAGTTTATAACATGCAATCTTGCTTTTCTGAGTTGGAAGAAAATCCTACACTTTAGAGTTTCCCTGGAGCTCCTTGCCAGAACTGGGTAGAGAGAAAGTCCATTGTCTACCTGTGGTTGAGACTCTCTCTTCAGGCTGAATTTGCTTGCTGTGGTTGCATGCATGTCTTGCAGATCCTCTTGTCTAGTCAACCTCAGACTTTAGTGTAATTTTGCTTTTCATTTTTATTTCTGTGACCCTCTTAATGACAAAACTAGGACATTTAGGGTGCTAGTTAACTTCTCCAGCCTGTTTTGGGGGGGAGGGGGTTTTTTTGGGTTTTTTTGGGGTTTTTTTTGAGCTGAGGCATTCTGGTGCAATTTGAATTACACTCTGTGCCTGAATACCTATAATGAGAGCACAAAACTGGAGAGGCGATGTAAAAAAGACAGTGCAGAGACAGAAGGTGAAAAAACATCCCTATAACACCTTTAAATATGCATATTTTTCTTAGCTGTCGGGTTCATGGTTTTAAGTTTATTTATTAACTGAGCTATAGCTTCTGAAGTGGGTCGTGGGTTCCGAATCCAAACCTTTACAGTTTAGTAGAGTTCATTTTCCTGTGGTGACCTGGTCTTTAGAGGGGTGACCTGGACTCCTGTCTTCAGATTTCTGCTTTGACTCATAACCTCCATTCTCAGGCTGCGTATTTCTGCGTTATATATTAAACAGAGATCTTTGCTGAGGGATTTTCTTTTATTCTTTTATTATTATTATTATTTTATTTCCATGATGTGGATTTAGAAGAAATGGTTTCTGAGAACGCTCAGCTCTGGGGGCTGTTAATGGAATCAGGCCCTTTCTCCGATGTAATTGGTTCAGATTTTGATCTGAGCCGATAACGAACAAACACCATTACCAGCTGGCAGCTGCTTGACAGTGAAACAATAACAGCTTGAGGCCTTACACTAGGGAAGCTTTATTTATAGATATTAATAATAAGAAGAAACTGAAGAAAGGAAAATTTGAAGATGAGGAGTAGGAAAACTTTGCCTGCAATGCACAGTGTATTGGGCTGGGGACTGATTTTGGAGGAGGAGCGGGGAAAGCCTCATCACTGAAGCACCAGAAGACCCACAGAGGGGAACAGTCCTGCTCTGGTAAGATGAGGAGGTGTGAAAAGACAGTTTGAGGTACAGGGGGTAGAAGTATGGAATCTTCCAAGACTTATTTATAAGTTCAGGATTTAATGAAGGACCTCTCATGTTTGGCAGTCTTCAGTGCTGCTGCTCTTTGGTTCTAACTCTGTAGTTCGAGTCTACAAGTGAAGTGGTTTCAATATTGCAAATACCGGGAATGATTTTTATTTTTTTTTAGATGTTATGAATGGCATTAAAGATACAACTTGTCACCTTGTGAGTTAGTTAAAAGGGGTGTGATCAGCCTGGAGAAGAGAAGGTTCTGGGGAGACCTTATCACCCCTTCCAGTATCTGAAGGGGGCTCCAGGAAAGCTGGAGAGGGACTTTTTACAGGGGCATGTAGTGATAGAATGAGGGATGATGGCTTCAAACTGGAAGAGGGGAGATTTAGACTAGATCTCAGGAAGAAATTCTTTCCTGTGAGGGTGGTGAGAGCCTGGCCCAGGTTGGCCAGAGAAGCTGTGGCTGCCCCATCCCTGGAGGGTTCAAGGCCAGGTTGGACGGGGCTTTGAGCAACCTGATCTAGTGGGAGGTGTCCCTGCCCAGGGCAGGGGGGTTGGAACTGGATGATCTTTAAGGTCCCTCCAACCTGAACCATTCAATGATTAATCTCACCTGATTTTGTGTGTCTTTAATAAAAATGTCTCTATCTCAACAAGTTGCCCTACAGTGCTTTGTCTCATGGAGACTGACTCATCCAACCTGCCTTAGATTTCTACTTACGTTTCAGTTTATTCATACTGTAGCTGTGACTGTTCCTTTCCATTGCCTGGATAAATCCTGGATTACTACCCCCAACTGCTTATTGCTGCTTCTCTCCCACTGAAGACAATGCTCCCCCACATCTGAACAGCTTTTGTGAACTCACTAAGCACTAATTATGCTATTACAGGACATAAATGCACGTAATAAGCACTTTACTTTCTTTTTCTATCATTTCAGGGACCTGGCAGTCAGTCCTGCACCAGGCAGCTCCCATCAACACTTACAGGAACCAACAACACAAGTTTCTTTGCTCTCAGGTGGAAGAAACATCACCCAAGACCAGAGCTTCCCCCTGACTAACCCAGGGAGCAGGTGAGTTCAGTTTCTGAGAGAGCAGCTCGTCGCTGTGTGGAATGAAGGTTAATGCTGCAATGTGCAAGATCTAAAACCATTTCCCAAGCTGATGCAGATGTCTCATCTGCTACATCAACAGCCTTGTTAAACGTGTGTCGCTGCAGCATAAAACAAAGTCTTGTCATTCATGGGAATGGTTTCGTTCAGGTGCCATAATTCACATTCACAGAAAGGGAATTTCAAGAGCTTTCTATCAAGAGCGTGTTTGAAGGGAAAAAGATGCTGAAAGAAACTTGGTCCAGGTGTAGAAAAATAGAACTTGAGTGATAAATATTGTTTTAGACAAGTTGATCAGATATTGCTATCAGAATTATTCCTCATTCTCTCTTTAGAGAATTACCATAGTTACTGCTGCATATCATTTGGGAGGCTCTGGGTGATACCATGATCTTCAAATTCATATCTCATCCGTGATTAACAGCAGATCCCATCAGGATGCTGAGCTCTGTAGTACCTTCACCTGCTCTTACTCTCTCAGCCAGAGCTGCTTCATATCCTGTCCAGCATCTCTGCTTGTGAGTGATGAACATCCTCATTTATTTGTACCGCAGCTAAACAGGAGGGAGACAAATCCTGATCTCATTTAAAGCTCGTAGAGAGGTGAGGATAGAAGGAGATTTGAAGAAGCTACATCTTCAGTGTCTTTTAGGGCTTCAGCTGTGAAGTGGGCTGTATTTTCCTGACTTGCTCTGCAGGGACACGTTGCCTCGCAAGATGACTGTGACTTACTGTAATGGTCATGTTTCCTAAATACATCTGAGCTCTGGCTGCCAACATGCCTGTCTGCTGTTGTGGCAAGTGACATTGTGCCCTTTCTATGCAGCATCCTGGATAAAATATTTTTCTTTCCCCTCTTCTGGCCATCTGTTGTAATCTCTTGCCCAGATGGGATACACAGAAGCAGCCGGATGCCACACAGCACGACCTAGTGAAGCGTAACGTTCCAGATCCCTCATCCACACTAGGAAATAGGTGTGTGCTCTTCGGAACCTACCACAAAGCTCATCTGAAAGCTGCAGCTTGGAGTGGGCTGGTGTCTATGCCGTGTGGCTGTTGGTAAACTTGAATTTGATTCTGGGTTCAGTCCCACATCTGATACCTTGTTCTCATTCCATACAAACCAAAGTATTTCCTGCTATTTTTAAATATAACTTACCGAGTATTTTTCATCTAGGTATTTTCACATCTTTTAAAAATCACTGTTAAATAACCTCCTAATAACACATTAAGCAGCTTTTAACGTTAAGTCAGACCGAAGAGAAACACTGGACATCTTCGTACGATTGCAATCCATTCACTTTATTCCGCATCTGTTAAGCAGAATTCTTATCTAAACTTGTTGAAAAAAAAAATATCTCAGCCTTTCTTTTATATCCTAGAGAGACTGCCAACTCCTTCTGTGCGATGTACTACCTGCCACTGTAATTACAAGTAGTTAATTAGCATGCTGTAAAAAGGTTGAAGCCGTCGGCCTCTGCAGAATTCATTTGTCCTGAGTATTTGTGCCCGGGCGGAGTTTGCTGAAGGGGAACAGAGTGAGAATATGAAAAAAAAAACGAGTGCATAATAGGTTGCTGAAGGATTATGCATCATCTGTCCTTACCAGGAAGAGGCAAGACCTATAACTCACACGCGTGTGAAGCTGTGATGAGTTGTAAAGGTCTTTACCCTCCGCATATGGGAATAAATATGTCTTTCCACTCCACCACAATTTGGTGTTTTGACTTCAGCAGTGTTTTCGTTTAGCGCTGTTAATAACGCAGTGGAAAAACAACTGCGAGGAGAGAAAAAGCAAACTGCTAAATCTGATTCATTCTGTGCGTGCCTCGTGGCCTGCAGCAAAAGTTGTATAGAGTCATGTTGTCAAATCCTTTTGTGAGGGAAATATGGAAAGTTTGGAGGAAATTTGCTTATCGGCGTGACTGATGGAAATGCTGTTGTGTGGATGCATTTGAAATATCGGTTGGAAAAATCCCACATTTCTGAAGTACTGTGCTAAAGCCCATAGTGATTTTGTTTGAATGTTCAGATGGTTTCATATTGTCTTTTGCTTTCTCTCCAATTTTATGCTTTCAACATTTGGAATGGAAGAAAGAGTAAATTAAAAAAGGCCATCAAGGGGTAAGCAGATGAATGTGTTGACCTCCAGACACAGCCAATGAAGGAAATTCTGTCTTCCAAGATCAGGGGCTGCAGATTAGTCTGATATCTCACCGGGCAACATCATGTCCAGGTCCCAATTTTTTTTGCATTATTTCTCAAATCTGGCTGTTTTTATTTAAGCTAGAGCTGTGGTGGAAACGGCATTGTGATTCTTCAGGTCGCTAACACTTGTTGGATTCAAGCCCTGCAGATGTTCCATTACTTCTGCTCTACAAGTAAAGCCAGATGATCCCAATTGCATTTACTCAAGAGTGAAAATTAAAGGTTTTGTTTGGGCGTCTGGACAGGCTGGAGAGCTGGGCAGAGAGGAACCTGATGAAATTCAACGAGGGCAAGTGTAGGGTGCTGCACCTGGGGGGGGGTAACCCCCTGCACCAGGACAGGTTGGGGGCTGACCCGCTGGAGAGCAGCTCTGAGGAGAAAGACTTGGGAGTCCTGGTGGACAACAGGATGCCCATGAGCCAGCAATGGGCCCTTGTGGCCAAGAAGGCCAATGGCATCCTG
>JAOXJK010000001.1:147678421-147692563 GCA_025774025.1 Xenus cinereus
TGCAACCTGCTCTAGGTGGACCTGCTTTGGCAGGGGGGTTGGACTAGATGATCTCCAAAGGTCCCTTCCAACCCCATATCATCCTGTGATTCTCTGTGATTCTGGATGGAAAATGACTTTTCTGTGTTATTCTCTATCAACAAAGCCCATGCCACTGTTGCTCAGTTTAACAGTTCTGGAGATGTATAAGCCCCAAGCTTTACAGATTTCAAGTAGGAAGAGACCTAAAAAAAACCCTAAAGCACAAGGGCCAGTTGTAAGGGATCAGAGTAATGATGCATTAGTATATTTACAAGACAGCCAGGCTGATTTGACAACATACTTACCTTGTGCAAGATGATGATGGTAGAGGTAAACTCTGTGTGTGTTCTAGTGTCCTGTGCTGACTAGCTTCTGTAATGGACGAAAGAAAAAGAATTATTAAAATTGATTTGTGTTTTGGGCTTTTTACTTCTGCAGTCCTACACAGTGAAGATATACAGGCCAGGTTTCGAAGTTCAAAGAGAAAAGCAATTACTATATATATCCAAAATATTTTACCTCTGCATGCCTGCAGTTGACTTGTCAGCACTTTTCTTATTTCATTTACCCAAGTGGCTTTAACTTCAGGTGTTGGTGCCTACTCGAAAACAAATACAATCAGCCATCAAGCATATAATACTTATTACACAAAGAGTTGCATGCCAAAGTACAGCCTCGGAGGAATCCTTCAAGAGGGACAGACAGATCTACCCCTAGTTCTTCAGTGAACAAAAGCTAGTTGTGACAACTGGAACATGCTGAGGCAGAGGCTATACATGTGCTACACTCAAACCCTGGCTCACAAGCCATCCACTACTCCAGTGACAGCAATAGTAATAGTGTATATAATATCCCCCATGGATATTGTAAAACATGATTTCCGCCCCCCTGCTCCCCAAAGACTGCAATTGAAATATATCGTTTAAGAAACTACCTTATGAATCATTATTAGTGATACAGCAAAGGGAAAACAAAAAAACCACAAACAGATCTTCTTAGGGTTAAGACTTCCCACCCCCTGGCCTTTCTCTCTCTCTCTTTGTTTTAGTGGCATGTTATTTACCTGTATGATGTAAACTTCTTCCCTTGCATTATACCAGATTTCAAATTTTTTTGCATCCCCTTTGACATTTTCTGTTATTCCAACTGCTGCCATCTGGAAACAAAGAGAACCCACCACATTACAATTATGGTAACAAAGGAAGCAGGCGGCTGTTGGCATTCTTTGGTACCCTATTTCTAAAAAGCAAAGCCACATTTGGCTTCTTGTTCAAGGAAAAGAATAACTAATAAAGAATGATCTGCTAATAAAGAATGATCTGCATGTTGGATGGAAGAGATTTAGTGCTTTCTGTCAGCTTGGCTACCTCAGGTGGAAGACAGGTTTAGGTACATTAAATTGAGACTGACCCACAAGATGTCTCTCAAAATCCAGACCACCAAATCTTACATCTATTTTGTACTACCCTGCTCTACTTATTATTAGATTTTCTGTGTGATTAACGCAACTACCATTCAGCTGGACTAGTATGGTTTGGATTTTCTCACAGGATAATTTCCCCCTACCAAGACTCTCTAACAGACAGCAACACAAAGTGACACAGACCTGCAGCACCAGTTAGGGTTGCCTGAAAGGATGAAGTTCCCAATACAAAACCATAACACAGCTTCACTGACAAAAAAACCTAGAATATTACATTGCTGCAGGCTAAGCCCTCATTACCTTGACCTTACTGGACTGCTCAGTGCCTTACATTTAAGGAGTGTTTGTAGCTGTAAGAAGGTGCTTTCTCATATCCCTCTCCGTTTTCTTCTCTCTTTTTACAGAACAACACTGCTTTCTCGTGGAGGAAGAGGTGTCGCTGCATTGGCTTGAAGCGTGCCAAATCTTTGACCTTCGAGTGACCCTTTTTGTGATCAGTCCAGACATTGAAAGATCCCTGCATTAAGAGCTTGCCCAGCTCATTCAGGTTTCCCTGGAACAAAAAAAAAAAGAGCAATATTTATAACTACAAAGAGATGACATCAGACTAAAACGTATGCTCTGACCAGGTCTTTACAAGTTCTGTTATTCCAAGTAATCTCTCACATCAGTGTTTATGGTGGGTTTGGAAATGTAATAGAAATAAAGTCAGTGTTGGATTTTTACACATAATTTTCTCTCTCCCCAACACGGTTCTGGCAGGATTTTACAGTCAAGAGTACCGGGTAGCAGAGATGCAAAGATCTACACATAGAGAGAGGGGGAGGCAAAATACACATATTTGGTTGTTTGGGATTTTTTTCCCCTAAACTCTGATCCGAAGCTGCTTACATTGTGTTTTGGGGTTGGTTTTGAGTTTGGTTTTTTTTTTTTAACTGGAAGTTTCGGGTGTAGTTTTACACATAGACATTAAAACTTAGTAGTGACTCCCATTTGGCAGTAGCCTAAACCAGACTCCTTGTGATGATTTTCAGTTTCTAGCTCTGTGTCAGGTAGATCAAAGAAAGAAAACTCAGGCAGACAAAGCAAAATATTATTCATAGCAGGAAAACTTCAGAAGAGTATAGAGAGATCCATTTCCATTATCTTCATTAAATAATTCAGTTTAAAGGCACCTTTTGTAAAACACTCTTCTCATTATTGGCACACAGTATAGGGTACGCTGTACATATAGCTAAGAAATAAATGAAAAGAAATTAAAAAATACGTAAAATTACTGTTACTCACATCATAGCCTGTAATGGCTATCTGGTGCATAGAATCATTAACTGCTTTGAGAATACCCAGTATAGAAGTTAATGCCTCCTGAAGATCTTCAGCACCTTCACAGTTCTTACTGTACTTCAGCATTTCCTGAGACGGCAGGGAACGACAACATACTTAGTTTTGGAAACAGCAATAACTAGGAACATTGAAATTTTAACACTGAGTTTAAGCTTTTAAATTAAGTGTTTATAAAGTTTTTAACGTTACCCAGTAAAGCTTTATATCACATCATCTAGTGCATTAAATTCTGTCTGGAACTCTTAGAGGACCCTGAAGTTTTATTTCTCATCTCTGCTGCTAATTAGCCAGATCTATCTCATTCATCTAAACGTTTTATAAGCACTACACCTAAGAATTTTACAAGACTAACATTATAAACATTCTTCATCATGATGGCTGAAAAAAAAAAAACAAACGAAAAATTTTGTTATTTTTTATATTCATTACTTTTTAGATGTGAACAGATGTAAAAACATAGGCAAATTTCATTTATTATTTGAATTACAGTGAGGCCTGGGATGGTAGTAACAGATTTAAACTTACTGCGCTGGGCATTGTCTACACATTGAAAAAGGCATCCCTTCTCCAAAGGGCTTATTGGTGAAGCTGCATCTTTGGGTTTGATGCAGATAAATATAGCTGCGACTTCATATAGAAACCCCGAGATTTCATGGTATGAAAATAAGCATTTACTCATGGACTGCAGGAACTAAAGATACCTTAAATTGAAAACCTTTCAAATACTCCTCTCTCCATACAAACTTAATGTAATTAGTTCTTTAAAAGCAGTTAACTTTAATTCAGTTTTAACTCAAAAGTAAATGTGGTTCAAGGTATTTTTTTTTAAAACTACTGTTAAATAAAATTATTGAAACGTGCGTCTATGTGGGAAATGTTTCTTAAAACAAGCCAATTTCAAACATGTCAAAAACTTAGATATTCATTTTAAAATTTATAATAGTATATTTCTCTCATTTTGATCTCTCAGTATAGCATATTTAAGTGAATCACAATGGTACCTTTCCTCAAAGTACATTTGCTAGATACTGGCAAAGGAAATTCCTGTAATATGCATGAGATGACCATAACTGGCAAGTAACAAGTTTTCAGATACTCTCTTTTCTTTGTTGCAAAGGTTTCTTGATCCTTCTGTTTCCCCTAATCAATTTTTCATTCTTCTCTTCAGCAGAAATATATGGAGAAAGCAGTTACACAAGGTGTCTCTGTGTAACATTTGTCTGTCTACTAGCAGCTTTTTGGCTGAAAGAGAAAGGAACCGAGCTGAGAGCTGATAGACTGGGATTTGTCTCTGTTTCAATTCATACACGTGTCCGCTAATTGTTTGGTTTCTCTCCAGCACGATGAGAGAAGCAGCATTTAAAAAAAACAAATGCACAAACCAGACTTAGTGTTATAGTTTAGTAACACATACCTTTAGCAATAATTGGTATTTGGTTATTCTTTGAACGGGTTTCAGCAAATACGAGTCCAAACTGAGCTTGTGATCGAGTTTTCTTTGACATTCCTGTAATCAGTGTTGGATTTCATCAGTATGCTAATCAGTATTTCTGTTACTCAGTCTTGACATAAATGATGAAGTTTACAAGAAAACAACCAAACCAAACAACCTCCCCCCTCAAGTATTTTAGAGACTCAAGCAAGCATACCTGAAAGAATACAGAATCTGAAAACTGCCTCCACAAACTTTCAGATCGAGGTTTATTTTGACAGTATTTCTCATAAATCTGGAAATCTTCCATCTGAAATTACAGAGGCAAACAAAAAAGTTAATAAATTCTTGTGACCTTAATGGACAAAGTTCATAAGATTTTTTTTTCATAATTAATAAGGCTCAGAAAAAACAAAACCAAAACAAAAATACAATTCCTTGAGGAATCCCAAACAAAACCCGATTATTCAAAATAATTTATTTTGTAATGGCTACTAATTTTTTACTTAAAACATCAGAACAAAATGCTCCTGTTAATTTTTGCTTCCGTTGAATGTTAAGCACTTTATAAAGCAGCATATATTGTACTTACAAATATATTTCTATTACAATATGAAAAACACTTCTATGAATGCCCAACTGTGAGTCCTTCTGTGTAACTTTTTTAAAGGTCTTTGCCCTTTTTTCTTTATACATTTTCATTTTATGAATGTGTTTCTCACTGGGAGTTGCACTAAGGTAGACCAAGCAGTTTGCTGCCCCTTGTCACTTTAGGAACTAAGCAAAAGGAAATAAGACTGTTGAAAATGTCATAGTAACTACAGATATAAAGGAAAGACTAGGTAGGAAATCAGCAAGCACGAAATTACTTCTGTTCTTCTAGTTTTAGAAAACAGCATCTCCATGGATGTAGCCAGTAAATAGGAGAGGGAGGCATGGCTCCTCCCAGGAGTTTTAGAGCATCAATAGCAACAACAGAAGACCGATTTCCATAAACAGATTCCTATTTAGCCTTTGGTATACTAAGGATAAGGCTCATTGTTTAATAAATGCCAGATTAAAAAGTTTAATTCTGCCATAGCTTTCTATTTTCATAATAAAAATATTTTGGATTTACTCTGTTGCGGTGTATTCTTTAAGAAAACAGAAAAGAACAACAAAAACAAATCCAGTAAAGAAATCTAACCAAGTAAACCAATCTTTCATTGTGATATGAAACGAAGCAGTGCATGACTCCTTTTCATGTTTTCCTAACTGCCACTTTAATAGCAGTTTTCTTTCAACAAGGTGGTAGCTCTTTCTAGCAAAATTAATCACCCCACACAGTGGAAAATATCCCCAATTCTCAATTAACATCTACATTCTCAACCTGTTACCTGTTCAAGACAAACAAAGGGGACATGGTGGCAATTGCTACATGAAAATCACTCTCACATGTTACAGTCTTAGAGGGGCTTATAAATGAAATCCCAGCAAAAGATGACACATACCTGATCCAGAAAGCACCGTCCCACTAGTTCTGGATATTCTATGTATTTTTCTAATTCTCTCAAGAATATTCTATAAAGAAGAAGATTTTCTTAGGGCACATGTTAAAAAAGCGGCAGTAAATGTTCACATTCTTGCAATTAATTCTCTAAGCTTTTGGAAACAGCTGCAATTCTGTACTACAAAACTAAACAAAACTCTTCTAAAACATATACTTAAAAAGGGATACCAAATTAAAATATGCAAACATTCCAACCAATTTCTTTTAGCTTACTGTTGCTACAATTGAAATCAAATATAAGATTGGGGAGGGGAGTGGGATTTTTCTTCCCTGCCTTATATATTTGGCAGCAGGATTTGTACAGTTTAAAGCGTTTGTTTTTTCCTTCCAAATACTACCAAACACCACAGAGCAAACAGAAAAACCAAACCCCGCCTCCCCAAACCAAAAAAAAACCCCACCCAAAAAAAAACCTGTGGCAAAACTTCCAGTCTGGTTTTGTCTGAATAAGAAACAACTATTTAATATGCTCACCTTCACTTGAAAATATTTCTCTTTTCTACCAATTTAAATATTATCCTGTGAAGAAATACCTCTCTAGCAGCAAGGATTCAAACTTCAGAGAGAGGTCACTCAAGTATAAAATTAACCAGCCTCAATCACTTGTAAGAGGTGAGAACTTGTGGTTTAGAATAATAATTTAGTTTCCATAGCAAATTTCATAAAAAATAAAAGAAACTCAAACAAATCTTGCTTTAATTAGCTTGTAACCAGATCCCCATACCTTTCTTCAGGAAGAGGACAACAATGCAAAATTTTACCTGTGTATTGCAAGTATTTGAATAAAGTTTTGAAGAAAAACAGCTTTGCTCATTTTTTATAGATATTTCGTTTTTCCTCTTCTATGCAATATGAATTTTGACATGCCACACAAGTGGGACTCAGTAAGGATTTTTTGCAATTTAAATCATATTAAAAGTAAAGAATCCCATCCAAATGCTCGTTTCAGGTCTGAATGAAAATCCTCACCTGTTGTGAAAGTGATAAATTTCTTCCATATTCCCAAACAAGATATCCTTCTTATTTTGGAGTTCTGGTGAAATGAGGTGAGCCATTAAGGGGTTGTCCATCTCTGCAGCATAACCCTGCAACACAGGAGAGAGGCACACTGATTATCTCCCTTTACTTGCAGTACTTATCTCTCTCTGTCAAGGCAGTCTGCCTGCAGGTTGACAGATGGCAAAGAAAGAGCTCAGAACTAATCACGAAAAAAGTATACAAATTCTGTTTGTCCATCAGTCCGGTAAGACACACCTATAGTCTTTAGAAAGACACGTGAATAATGACTGCAACTTTAGTTAAGCAAGGATGAAACAAAGTTTGCAATCATTTCCACCAAGGAAAGGCTATGCATTCCCATACTGCTTACAAATTATAATTTGTACTTTTTCTGTTAAGACTTTACACATCTGAGTTTAAAGCCACAATTCCACTGCACACACAAACCTTCATGCTAGTCTTAGCTATTAGTATGAGGGAAGAATCTAACTGCAGTTATTTCTGCAGGTAACAGAAACCATTAAGCTGCAAATTCTATCTTTAAGAAGCTATTTTCATTAACTTTGATACCAAAAGTCATAACTTTAGATTCTGACACCTTCCATTTGTCATATGAGGCCACATTCTTTTGTCTATTTATCTGGCACAGATAAGGAAAAGAGAGCACACACGTGGCTTTGGTGCAGGACTCTTCTCCTCTGGTCACTAATCTGTGACCTTGCAAAACACTAAAAAAAAAAAAAAACCAACAGACAAAGCTTTTCCCTGAAAAAAAAAAAAAAAAAAAAAAAATCAAAACACCCCCAACCGATCAACCAGAGAAACTGCACGAATACTCTAGTACCTTTATTGTAAGCAGATTTCTTAGTGTACAGACACTGAAGAAAGATGATGCAACCCATTTGAGATTTGGGTTAGCTTTTTTCTTTTTTTTTTTTTTGTTTTGTTTTTTGTGTGTGTGGTTTGTTTTGTTTGTTTGTTTTTGACAAAATTATCATGGACAAGGTGGTCACTGCATTAGTGACATTGATTATTATAAACTGCACTGACAAATTAAATGAACTAAAACTGACAAATTAAATGAAAGGATAAGCAAAAGTGCACCTACAACTAAGATTTTAAATTTCCAACTGATGTCCAAACTACAAAAAGTACCTGGTAAACTCAGTTAGCCCGAAGAATTCAAGCATTTGGATAGGACAGTGATTAGATTTTTTTAAAATCAGAAATACTCCTTTACAAATCTGGGTATTTTTTCCTCAAACACCACAGAAAAACCATAATGGTACAGGCAAAGATGCTGGAGATCACAGATAGCTAACCTTTGGGTCCCCTTCCATATCTTTCCCCCCAAACAGGAAAATGCAGAGTCTGAAAGGGGGGGTGGGGAAGGAAGTGGTACAGCCTTAAAAAAGAAAAAAAACATTTATATAAAATGGAGTTAAAAAAAAATAACAGGGAAAGATGAACTGTGTCCACCATGGAGTTTAGATGCAGTGAAGAAATGCATGAAGAGAATGATTAAATTCCACTTGCTGAACATAGCAACGAAGCCAGCCTTGGCATAAAGAAGGGGTATCTCACCCAGCTGAGGTGAAAACAAACCCGACAGAGCTCAGTACTTTGGAATTATGAAAGAACAAAAGCATGAAATCCACACCTCGACAAAACGCTTCAACAATTTATTTTTTTTTTCCACTTTAGGCTGATGTAGCACTTATTTTAAAAATTCAATATAAAAATCCTTCAGGTTTTACTACCTATACAGTACTTGTGTTTTAAGAAAGCAGAAGGAAAGCTACTCCATGCAGTCACAGGGATCATTTAATCTTACTTTAAGAATATGTAAGGCTTTGCTTAGTCTTACATTTGAAAGCTGTTCAAAAAAAGCATCGAAGTAAATGGAAAAGGATTCAAATACAATAGCTAAAAATAGATTAGACCATTATTTTTCCCCAATAAAAATTACTGGATTTCACATACTAAAGTGGGATGACTATGGTTATTAATGAAATTAAAACTTTCAAGCTTGGATAAAGGCAGCTGTAGCAGTTTCCCAATAATCAGTCTTGGAAACTACCTTGTTTTTTTTCTATTGGAATCCTTGGCAGAGAGAAAACACATGGCAATTAGATATGACATCATAAAAGGAGACACAGTATCAAGTTATTTTACAGGAAAAATGGGAAGATTAATAGAATAGTAGAAACAAAGGAATTGGGAGAATAGCCAGAACTATGGATTAATAACTAGAATTACTCAAAAGCTGGAAGACTGCTATTGAACCATAGCCAGCAAGGATCTGGATCCATAATTACTGTTGGCAGTCCCAAGCACCCAAGTTCAAGAGATGAATCCCAAACTGCAAGGAGGCACAGAGAAGTGTGCCTGGCACGATCAGAGTACTGGACAGTCTATCCCATTGGGAGAAAACCAAGACAGCTTGGCCTGGAAAGACAAAGGTTGCACCATACACTATGCAAAACAAGAGTAATCATGCATCTCCTCAATGCAGATTCACATTCCTGTGTGACACACGACCTTCCTGAGAGTTGACTCAAGACTCTCGAATGAACAGGACTTAATGATTATTACAAATCTCACTTTGTTCCACATAAATAATTAGACATATCTTATTTTCTGCCCAATTTGTGGTTTCTAATACAAAATCCTAGTTCCATGAATATGTCTAGAAAAATACTGCATGTTCCTGCCTCTGAAAATATGATGAGAGAGGAGAGATGCAATGATCGCACTGCTTGACAGGACAAGCAGAGGCATTACAGTGACAAGGAAAGCATAAAAGCATTCATGAAATGGTGAAGATAAAGACATTCACTAACAGCTGCAATGAAATTTAATCTTTACCTCAAGAACACAGAGAAGTTCTTCCACATATGCTCGTTCAGTCTCAATAAGTTCATTAATTACATGCCTGTAGGCAAAGAATGACAATTAAAGTAGGCATATTCTTTTATGCAAAGTAACGAGGCAACATCAACTTTGTCTGTGTTTCTACTTTAGTTTGGACAACAAAAGAGCAGTTTCCAGGTAATGGAAAATGTGATGTTTCATGGATATTTCTGTCAACAGTTTATATATCCTTATTGCAAAGCATATATTTTGAAAACATTTGAAAATTTTTGAAAATGTTTTTACACAGGAAAAAAGTCAAATCTAGCATTTTAAGTGCTGTAGTAATTGAGATGAAGCAGTGAAATATTTCATCATTATACATACAAGATCTGATTGTGCTGTGTTCACAAGTATTACAGGAGCTGGAGTTAGAGCTGCATAGGATTTTCAAATACAGACTTCAAGTTACACTGGTCATTTTAAATTAGAGGCATTTGAGGCACACTTTAAGTATCACAATGCTGCATTAAGTTTAATTTCCCTAACGGTCAAGGAAGCACACTTCTCCAAGCTCCCTTCCCTTGTGATTTTGTACAATTTAACATGTGGTTGTAACAGTAAAAAGACAGTAGAAATATCCAGTTTACAGGCAGAAATGCAAGCTCTCCTATACACATTGTAGGTGGTACTAAGTTCTTTTTTGAGTATGTGATGCTTTTTAGTTTTTATATGAGAAAGTGATTTTTTGTAACATTTACCAAAACAGGGACTAAAAAGTGTCAAATAAAAAGACAAAGTCTTCTGAAGTATGGAGACCCAAATCTCTGATAGATTTACTGGAGGCTCATTACTCAATACGATGTAATCTCCAAAATGAAAATATGCCATTATCTTGCCGTAGCATCACCTTGCTGCAACAAAGCTAGAGTCTGGTACTGTATAAACTATAAATAATACTGCAGACAGACTGAAATATCTTCCTCTGTGTACAGAGCACAGTCAGTGTGTTTCAAAAAGCACTGAGACTTAATTCAGAGAAGCATACTTGTCTTATCAAATCCTTAGCTGAACTCAGCCTTCCTGGAACCAAATCAGAGAAAATGCATTTTTGTTTATCAAAATATACTTACTGCCGTAACACAGCTAGGTTTTCTTCATCATCCATTGCAGATCCTCCTCTGCTTTGATGGAGTTCAGTCATTTCACTCTAAAGAAGGAAACAAACACAACAACAAAATTATCACAGCATCACAGATGGGGTAAAAACACTTTAAAATATGGAGCTTTGCACTCATCTCTACTTGCATGTGTTTTCACAGAAAAGACTCCATTAAAACTGAAGGCAATCTGTAAGAACGCTGCAAAAAAAAAAAAACCCAAACCAAAACAACTCCAAGTCAATCTGAAGGTCTTGAAGCACACAAGAACATTTACACACAGGGAGTTCTCCATGAAAGGCCAGCTTAGAAAAGACCATGGTTCGAGGCCCCTTTCCAGGAAGACAACATCAGAGCATCAGCATAATCTTGGAGGCAACACTGGCCTTAGTCTGTTTTCCAAGCTAAAAATGAAGTGCTGTGCTAACTTTCTGGTAATGTCCTAACTTGACACAGAAGTTCTCTCTTACAACTTCTACTGTAATGGCTGACCTAATTACGGCTTGCTGGAAAAAAACCAAGAGGTTCTTCTTTCAGTCTCACCTTGAACCAACTCTTTTCTCCAACTCTTGTCCCTACTGGTCATGTGGTCCTGCTTTCCTCCTTGCATTGTCTCTTGCTGAACCTTCACCGAGTCGATTCAACTCTCTAACCCAGTGGGGAAACTACTTGTTTCTGTTGCTGCCGTCAGGTTACTTTCCTCGCCGGAGGCGGGGCAGGAAGACCATCCCCACTTGGGAACGACAACCCATTAGGTCAGGTGAAGCTGTCTTGGAGCCAATGACAACTACCTCTTCACTTTCACCAGTTTTAAGAGTAGCCAATTACTGCTGGCAAATAATAAATGTTTCCTGTTCAGAGATTTTATATTTTGCTGCCCCTAACATTTTTCCTAATATAGGCAACTATTTACTTTACCTTCCCTCATACTCAGCCCAGTGACAAAGCAGCCTCTATTTAAACCACATGACTGTTTCACCAGAGTTACTTCGATAGGGGCAATACCATAAATTTTTCAGTGGGATTGCTTCATTCTTCTTGACATTCCTAAATATTCCTTTGCATTATGACTTTCTTAAGCAGTACGTGCATGAAAAGCCCAAAATAAAAACATTACCTTTCCTCTCCTGTAGTTTACCCTCCGAAGCGCGCTGCTTTCTGAGTTGGATACGTATTCTCTTTGAAGACCTAAGCACATAAACCAGAATCAAACAGCAGTTAGAACTTGAGCAGATCTGACACAGATGTTTGTGCAACCACAAATTAGAGTTGAAAGTTTCTTTAAGTTTCTCAGCATAGTGCAAAAATTTAGTTAAAGGCTACTGTAGTTAGTTACCTGGTGAGGTACAAGGAGATTTTACAAAGGCTTCAGGTCTTGGTGCAACTGGCTGAACAGGACGTGTTTGCTTAGCTGCCAGTTTCTTAAGACTTACTTGTCTCTTTTGAAACATTTCTTCCATACTTTCTTGCTTCTGGAAAACCTTTTGCACATGCTCCTACCATTGCCACAGAAATTAAAAAAAAAAAAAATCCCTGTCAGACACTTATCAACAAGCTACATTGCCATTTACAGCACACTGATTAGAAATTGTGATTGCTTTCATATCTCGTATAAAAATATTACCCTAATCTTCACTCCTAACAAGGCATAATTTACAGTCATTTAGTACACTTAAATTGGAACATCACTTCCTAAAACATTTTGTGTGCCTACTGCAGAAAAACCAATGTGGTTCAGGTTTCCGTTTAAAAAAAAAAAATAGGGAGAAGTTTTCTGACAGTGTCTAATGGTTTTGTCACATGAAGCGGTCAACCAAGAGGAAAAGGGCCATATTCTCAAATTCTGAAAAAAAAGCAGTTACAAAGCAGAAGTAACACAAATATCATGGACGGGTATGTTTTTGCTACCTAAAAAATAAAACTTCACATACTTACTTGTGAGAAATTTTTTTTAAAAGCAATCCTACTATCTGAGAAATTGAAGTAATTATTAATAGGCTCTGAAGCCCTTGATGCTTATCCAAAGATATGACAGGACTAGCTCCTCAGGCAGGAAAATGTGTTGGCTTTCCAGTTCCCAGGTATAACTCCGAGTACTGACTGTTTAGCTTTATCAATGGCATGCAAGAGAGCAATTCTAAAATTAACAAATGGACACATAGATACAAAGAAACATCTTGTGGTACCTTTAGGTCCTCATTGAGGATGTGGGCATACTCTCTGTAAATTTTATTCAACTCCTTGATTCTATTGCCCGCACCAGTGTCCAGGAATTTCTCAATCTCCTGTAACGCTGATTCTGCACCGTCCTGAGACTGACACTTATCTACTGGCTGTGAAGCCAGCAGATAAATTCCTTCATCACACCACTTCATAGACTAGAAACAGAGAAAAGAACAGGCTCAGAATGCACTGATGTCAGCATCAAACACTAAAAGGTCTAAAACATTTCATACCTCTACAGCTATTTAAATAGAAAACTTCCAGCACACCTAGATATTTTTACCTGTCGTTATGACAACTGGTCGACTGAGGTTTTAGCAAACAAGATGGGAAACAGAACTGTTTCATACAAAATTTACCTTTTCTAGTAAGTCATGCAGTTCTAGAGATTTGTTAAGAAGATTCCTCCTCCGTTCTGTCTCAGTAGCGAAGGCATCACAGAGATGATGAAGTTCACTGCATTTTGGAATAATGGAGTCCACAGCATAATGATTGCTTTGAATAAAAGCATCACCCTCTGAGGCTAACATTCTGGCTTTTGCTATAGTTTCCTAAGAAAGCAAGCATTGATTTAGGTACATCTTTCCTTGGATCAACATAAATGAAAAACATTTAAAATTATATCATTTGTTTTTACGTGGTTAAATACACATGTTGATATAGAACACATATTTAGTTAACAGATGCCTTGCTTAATAAATCAAAGTGATTTCCTGCCTTCCCAGACGCCCAAGAATTTTTATGCCGCCTCCTTTATTGTATCAGAGTACTTCAGAAACATTAATGAGATTAATACGGGCTCTGTGAGGGAATCGCTATTAGTCCTTCTATGCCTTAGTTATTCACAGAATCATCTAGGTTGGAAGGGACCTTTTAAGATCATCTAGTCCAACCAATGGAGTAAAACAAACAACAACAAAAACAACCACAACCAAAAAAACCACCACAAACCACACACCCCACCACACCCAAAAACACCACCAATCCACTATTAATCCATATCCCCAAGCACTATGTCAACTCCTCTCTTGAATACCTCCAGGGATGGTGCCTCAACCACCTCCCTGGGCAGCCCATTCCAATGTCTGACAACCCTTTCAGTAAAGAAATATTTCCTAATATCTAACCTGAACCTCCC
>JAOXJK010000001.1:147692663-147791535 GCA_025774025.1 Xenus cinereus
CTGGCGCAACTTTAAGCCATTACCCCTTGTCCTATCGTCTGTGACCTGGGAGAAGAGACCGACCCCCGCCTTTCTACAGCCTCCTTTGAGGAGGAGCATGTTTGTGTGCCTATGTGTGCATGTTCAGCAGCATGTTTGTGTGCCTATGCGTGCATTTTGGAGTACAGCAGCAATCTGAACCCAAATCTGAACCCACCTCAGTCTCAAGAGCAATGACTTAACTTATAGAGCTGTATATTTTATTGTGAAGCACACATCGTAAGGTTTTCTTTCCACATTGTTCAGAGTGTATGTTTCTGTTGGTCATCTTTTAACATATTGTACATTCAATACACACCCTTTTCATTTCTGAGATTTAACAAAATAAGTGGCTTTAAAAAGAATGGAAGTGGACCCTTGATCACTAAGTGCAGAACTTGGCTATGTAGACATTTCATGCAATTCTTCCATGAACCGATCACACCGACTTTGTGAGTGGCCACTCTGCTCTTTATTGAAGGATGTTGGAGAGTCGGGCCACTCCAATGATTAAAGACTTTATTTCAGATTCCTTCCACACATTACTTGAGATGCTAATTCTGCCCTGTTGTCAGCTTAACCTCTGCTCATAAGATATACTCGATAAGCAAATACTTTTCCCCTCCACATATGCATTGTCATACTAGAAACTAAGGGGACTTGCAGAGTTCTTACACATGATTTTTCTTCAAAGTTGGCAAGCTCTTTCAAAATGTGCTCCACATGTGAACAGCTGTTTCCCACATCTGTGAAAGCAGACAGTCTCTCAGATGCAATATCCAAAGCTGCTTTGACCTGAAATGAGACACAACTATGTATCAATTAAGTTGATTCCACATCTCTGGAGACCCATCAGTTAAATAGCTGATAGCCACTGTTTCCAGTCAGGTGACTCACATTATGGGGTTACCGGGGCACAGAGACAAATCGCTTTTTTTGTCAGCCTACCTTTACCCCCAATTCAAAATGAAAACAAGTACAAAGAAAAAGGCAGTGAAGTAATCCTGTTTCCTGGTACTGAAAAAAAAACCCACCACAGTATAACTAATGCTCAGGAAACATTTATGGTCTTGCTTTTACCAGATGACAGTAATACCAAGCAACTTCAACATAAAAAGCAAAACATAAGGGAGACGTCCTCACCCTAACAACTGGTTGAGACACAGACATACAGAGAAGGAGATACACAAAGTTGTAAGAGGATTTCTGAGCATTGCTCCCATGGAGACATGGGGGCCGTGCTCTGAGATCAGCTACACCAGCGTAAAGTGACTGTAGGTGCCATCAAGCATATGAGTTAAACTAACATGAGATCAGAAACTGGCTGTAAAAGTTTTAGTTCAGCCTCCACCCAGTTTCTAACAGTGTGGTTGCAACTTCCCACCCACAGTGTTGGAGACTGCTTTATAAACTTTCAGCCAGAAAGTTTAGGTAAGTCTTGGTTCCATAAAAGGGCCTATTGGCAAGATGAAAGGTCTGCAGCCAGCATATTATGCTTCTGTGGTGGAGAACAGGTTTCAAAGAGGTTTTTGAAAGCTTATACACTGCTGGGCCTGTGGAAAAAAAAATCATAAGACTGCAGAAGAGAAGCTATTATGTCTCTACAGGTAAGTATTCAAGGTAGTAAAGATAGCAGGATGTCAAGTAAGGACACATACAAGAAAAAGGTTGGAGAAAGCTTTCAAGAACACACAAGACCTGAAAAAAGAGGGAGAAGTATTTTCTTCTGAATCATTTCTATCTCACCAAATATTGACTGCCACCAAGAAGTTCTCACCTCTCTAAAATTCTGTTCAAAATTCCGAAGGTGCAGACACTGCTCAAGTTTTTGCTGATGCCTAATCCAAAACTCATCAAAGGCAGTCTCCGTTTCATGCAATTGAGTCAGAAGCCTTTAAAAAAAAAAAAAACAAACAAAAAAAAGCAAAGAAATACTGTAAGAATGATGGGTGCAACCTTCAACGGACAATACAATCTTCTACAGTAAACAAAAGCCTCCCCAAAGCAATATTTTCCAGAAAAAATAAATTGGATACAGGAAACTTTTTTGAGCATTGCACAGAATTGGTTCCTAGAATAACATTGATGTAAAACTCAAACCCAACACAAATATTAAGTTCTGAAAATTTGGCAAGTGTGGATTTGAAGCTAGCTGCTGCAAATACTATTTCTTAGCTCTGGCCTGGGGACATGGGGCTAGCAAACATAAATAAAACACACAAATGTGTGTGGGCTAGGACCCAGAGGAACCCAAGCTTTGGGCTATAAGGAAAAATGAAGGTAAAAAAAATCATACTGCTGTGACCAGCCAGCTGCCCTTACAGTTAATTCCTTGAAACAAGCTAATCATAAACCTGAAGGCCATTACTCCTCCTCTTCTGAGGAAAGTTACTACTTAAATATCACAGGCAAGAGCACAGTACTACTGCGACGAAAAGAATGTTCTTCAATTATAACTTTGGCCAATACCTTAAGACTTTTACTTTTCAACTTATCTTCCAATATTACATTTGACAGTATGGTATCTTATGGATTTGATCCTTACAGTGTGCTCTGCTGTACTTCAGCTACATCCGAGGAAGGCCATACACCTGAATTTTAATGAATTTTTGTCTTTAATAGCATGGATACAAACCCTGGATTTACAAATTAAAACTGATTAGAAAATAGGCAGGGACACACACACACAAAGTTTATTCCAGCTTCCGTCACATATTGTATTGAGTGGGAACATTTTGGATAAATTAGCAATCTCCACCCCTATTGTCCTTTGGAGAGCTGATAGCAACAGCAACCAGAAAAAGTGACTTCTGCCAAGGCTCGTGGATTGGAATGGACAGCTATTTGGAAAGAAAAGTTTGCCTGAGTGTAACAGAAACATGGAATGACAGACAAAAAAAGAATGCAGAATACTGCCTGGGGAAAATGAGCTATGCTTTCATAGCTTTGTGCAAATTTACATCTGTGCTATGGTGATATAATATCTTCAAAATTGGCAGTAATTTAAGGGGGGGGAACAAAGGAAAACTTCTATTACTTATATGCTCAAAGGAAGCTTATGGGAAGTTTGTGCATAGATACTTCAAGAGTTGTGTACTCCCTAGTAGCCCTTTAAATGCTACTAATGACATTGCTAAGGTATTAGCAATGTTAGAAGCTCCTTCAGGCAGGTTTAAACATAAAGAAACCTCTCACTTCAATTCAAAAGGACTTAATAAAAGCGCACAAATCTGCTGAAATAAAGGGATATATCAATGCTGTCTTTCCCTCCTACTTTCCCTAGAGCAGTGAAATTTCCTTGGATTGCACAGCATCAATATTCTTTAAAATAAGGAGAACCTTCTCAATTATATAGTCTCAATCTGACAAAAATGGAGAAAAAGAAAAGCATTTTTTCGGTACTGGAACTCAAACCACATCCCCTATTTCCTCACATCCAGGTGACCCAGTAATGAACATCAGGGGATTACTTTGCTCAGGACAGGTCTGAGAACAGAGGAGCTGTTTCCGAAAGTACCTTTTTTATATTCACATTATAACATTTGCTTATTTCATGCATATGGAACTAAGTAAAAGAGCCAGGGAGAGGTCAAAAAAACCAGAAAAGCAGCATGTTGAGTATTTCACTCCTCTCACCTTTCTACCGTTGTTTGATTGTCTAGCTGATCTTGATTCAGTTTGTATTCAGGATTCTCAGTAACTGGTTTTGTAATACTTCCAAGGATATCATCTCCCTGTTCTACTGCTAACCTGATATCCTCCTACAAAACAAAACAGAAACCCCCACTCTGTAGTTGTCTGTTGTTGGTTGGTTTTAAGCAGACTTCATAAGGCAGCAAACTGGAACAAGGATTTTGTTTTAATAGCAATTGAACAAGCATAGTTTGATTAAAAGTGGTGTTTGACAACAAATACAGACAGTAAATGCTAAATGTCAGCTTCTTCTGCATTTACCATCTTAAGATCCCAGTGTAACAGAGTTGAACTTTCATGACAGATTGCCTTCTAGAAATTCCTTAGGCTACAAATATCTCAAAAGTTTTAGATGGATAGTTTTGAAACTTTCAAATCGTTTTCATTTAAGCTGATTTGAAAAACATTTGTCCATTGTTTAAAAGGTCATATATTTTCATATGCATGCAAATGCAGTCAAATTTCTTGTTGCAAACAAAACTACAAATTAAACACACTACTGCTTACAAAGAAATTTCTGTTTCCACATACAAATCAAGATGCATTTGTACATGAGTAAACTTAGTCTCAAGAAACGTCATTTTTGAATGCAAAAAGGATTTTTAATGTCAAACCAAAGCAAAACAAGTTCAATAAGATTTAAATGTTTTGTGTTATTATTGTCTATTAACATCCTCCAGATTTTCTATTAACATTACTACCTATAAATTACAACGCAACTTAACTAGAAGACAGCATCTTTACAAAAATTACGTACCTTCATTTTGTCCTTCTTCTCTGTGTGTGTTGCAAGAAGGGAGCTAGTTGATTGCACATCATTTGGTAGTTCTGTTTCAGCCAGCTCAGTCCCAAAGGACTGAAGAATCTGAGCTGTTTGCTTAACCTTTTGGGCAAAACCTTCTATAGCCTTTTGGAATAAAAACCATTAATGATGTTTCATGCTCATCACATGCATATGTACAAACAGACACATACACACAAAATATAACTCACAAAACAAACCCGAGCAGATGAATTACGAGACTGAAAAAATGGTCAAAGTATAATTTTGCAAGCAACAGATACTGTCACCATTAATTCCTCAATTGTATGTTTTTCCTAGGCTCGTATCAGGTATATCTTCCTCATATTTTTATAATCTGGAGTTACTCTACAACTTGAGCTTTTTCTTTCTCGTGGCAAAAACAATAAACCTCAACATAATAATACACTGTAGCTCATTTGCTCCAACTGTTCAGAAAACCACTCCCAAATTATTAGTCATATTTTTTTTCTCTAAGATGACTAAGTACCATTGGGAACATCTTCTCACTCCGAGCAAGTGAACTTGCATCACTTGGAGTCTGTTTTACAAATGCCAGGGTATAAACCAGAAGGGGTTGTTAAGCTGAGAAGTTAAAAGAAAAACTCGGACTTACAGTGCGACGGGACAGCCATCTGTTATGGCAGTAATCCAGGGTGCCACCAAGATCTTCTGTTAATTGTGTTTTATCAATGTAACCCTGTAGTTCTGATACTGAGCCCAGCATTATGATCTGCAGCAGCAGAAATAAAATAAAAAGTAAATGCAAACAGTAGCGAGAATTCCCTTACTAAGTATCCTTCAGCCTCTGATAAAGAAATTTCAGTTAAATACTGAAATGGTGATGGAACTATTTCCTTTGAGTATAGAATAAACAAACTTAACAGTTGTTTCACTTGAAGATAATGTAAATTTAAATAACAGTAATTGAACATGAGCACCACGGTTAACTGCATTATTAAAATAAAGATTATGAATTACAACATAAATGACTGCATCAGGGTTTTTTATCTTATTAAACCATACATGGGCATTTTCTAAAAAGAACCTTTAATTCAAGATTCCAAAACTACCTTTAACCATGGGGGTTTTGTTAGGATTTTTTTTCTTTTTGATCCTCGCTGGCCAGATTAAGCACTGTAACAGATCCCTGATAATAAAGTGAAAATAAAAGCTTACTTACAGGTACTTTCATTTTAATCTCATCTTTGTTGAACTTTAAAGCAATCTCTGAGAGAGCTCGATGAAAAAATCCTGTTGGGCGCAGAACGAGGACTAGCTGCAGGTTTCCCGGGAAAGATGCCTGCAAAACAAGTTTAGTCTGCTGCTGTGTCTCAGCTCCAGAAAATATTTTTGAACAAGCAGAAGCTCCTGTTAAACCACAAACTAACCCTATCAAAGGCCTCCCATAACAGGGTGACCAATTATAAACTTAGCAAGACTTGCACAGAGAGCTTCATTCAAAGAGGCATTTACTCATCTTTGGGAACAGGATCTATTCTCCTGGAATCAAATTTTTCAGGACTGGCTTGTGCTGCTCTTCAGCTAAGATTACATCCTTGCCAAGGAGGCTAATGAACAAACAGCGGGGCTCAGTACTTTTCAGCAGCAGTACTTTCATGGCTACCTTATCTTCCCTTGAATGGACGGTGCCAAGAGAAACCTCCATCACTGAACACCTAACAACACACTTCTGCTTTGTGCATATAGTACTTTGCCAGTTGCCTACGCAAACTACTGCCACTGAGAAGGAATTTCTCAAGCAGTAGCTTGGAAATAAGGTTTAATTTTGCAGAGAAAAAATAAAAATCTAACATAATAATTCTCAGCTGGGTTTTTTCCTCATCATCTTCCAACCAGTAGTCTGACAGATCTTTCCCAGTTCTAAAAGTGATAGTGGGAAAACAGAAGAGAGAAGGAGGAAAGCAAAGAAATAGCATTAAATTACTAAGAATCAACCTCCGCTGAGGCAGACGTTTGCATTCTTGGCATTTAGCCAGTCGTGAAATCATGCAAGTCTTCTCCCCTATTCAGTGTTTCCACTGTAGGGAGGTAGTGAAGCTCACTAAAGAAATGATCATTATAATGATTAAGTATGCAATTTTCTTCATTATACTGTTGGAAATTATGTCACATTTCTAGCAAACTGAATTACTACCCAAAAAAAAGCCAACCAAAAATAAACAGTGACTGAAGGAGCTGTTATGCTATGCTCTGTTTCCATGCCTAGTGAAACTGTTACTATCTGGAAGGTTGCAGAGTGGTTTAATACTCATTTTAAGGTTTCCAAGTGCTCCAGGTATTTAGCGTTGGAAACCACATACTTTTTAAAAGAGAGAAGTAGTTAAAAACTTCTCTGGAAGACTTCATGGATTCATTGTGGTTCCCCAGATATCCAGATATTCAGTGTACAATGGAGGTCTCCAACTGATTGAGGAACCTTAAAAGACTTGAGCTTCACAATCTCCCTCCACTTCAGTGATGTCCAAATTTTCTAGAAAGCACAGTAGATCAGTCCTAAAAAATCTGCCCAAGGGCTGGGAACAGATCCCAGTAATTCTGAGTGCCCATATGAGCTGCTCATCCTTGCACTGTAATCAATCTTTCTATGTGTATTAAAAATAGTAAATCCACAATTATCAGAGCAAAAGATTTTTTACAGAAAATTCAGAAGCAAAAGCAAAAAAAAAGAAAGATTAAACATCTTTTCTGAAGTATTCAGCCACAAATTTATTGAAGAAAATTATTTAGCTCATACTAAGAAATATTGTAAGAATAGACAAAAGATTGTTTTTATTAAAGTCTCCTGAACAATATTTTAGAACAATAGCTATGTAATCTATTTATTTAGACATGCGTCAATCCATTTTGAGCCTGTAGCAGCAGGGTGCGGACTCTGACAGAGCGGTTGAAGGTAAAAATCAACTTCCAAAACATGAAGTTTATTCAACGGCAATGCCAATGTTTCAGAAGAAAAAGCTTCAAGAAGAAATATCTTTTAGATAACACACTTTGAAAAAATAATGGGTTTTCATGTGAGATATCTGCCCCAGTACATGATATTGAGACCTTCTGTCTTCAACAGGGCAGGCATGTTAGCCATTTAGCTTTACCCAGAACACAGGGAAATGCCTGGCCAGTTTGCTTCAAGTTGAGCAGATATATTAGAAACACAGAAAGGCATAAAATGATGAAGCATGAAAGACACTGAATGGTAAAAATATATTTTCAGTTATGTGTATGAGTAAAATTTCTTCATTCTAACTCTAAATTCTCACTTTTACACTTTGTGACTGTCGTCTAGATTTTCACTCCAGAGTTTTAGAGAAAATATCCTGAGAGAGACCTGGGATCCTGGTGGACAACAAGGCAAATATGAGTCAGCAGTGTCCTGGTGCAACAGCCAAGGCAAATTGGATCCCAGACTGCACCTGCAGAGGCATGACTAGCAGAGATAGAGACATGACCATCCCACTCTACTCAGCACTTGTCCAGCTGCACCTGCAGTACTGTGTCCTGTTCTGGTCCCCACAATTTAAGAAAGATGTGGACAGACTGGAGAGGGTCCAAAGGAGGGCCACAAAGATGACTAGTGGGCTGGAGAACCTGCCCTATGAGGACAGACTGAAAGAGTTACATCTCTTCTCCAAGGCTCAGGGGGCACCTCATCACAATATTCCAGCTACCATTCACAAGGGTGCCTACAAAAAGAACAGAGGTTCTCTCTTCACAAGGAGCCATGTGGAGAAAACAAGGGGCAATGGGTACAGGTTGCATCAGGAGATGTTTCATCTCTATATAAGAAATTATTCTACAGTGAGAACAGTCATTCATTGGAAAACCTTGCCTAGGTCAGGTTAGAGTGCTCATAGATTGAGGTTTTCAAGACATGATCGGACAGGATGGCAGGTGCTCTTTTCAAGGCTCCCCTTTCCCCACGAAAGGTTGGGCCAGAGGATCTTTTGAAGTGCCTCCCAACACTCCCAGGGAGGTGACTGTCCCACTCTGCACTGCACTGGTGCGGCCCCACCTCAAGCACTGTTTGAAGTTTTGAGTGCCTCAGTATAAAGAGGACATCAAGCTATTACAGCGTGTCCAGAGGAGGGCAACCAAGATGGTGAAGGGCCTCAGGAGCAGGACTTATGAAGAGCGGCCGAGGTCACTTGTTTAGTTCACCCTGGAGAAGAGAAGACTGAGGGGTGACCCCATCGCAGTCTACAACTTCCTCAAAGCGGGCAGCAGACGAGGAGATGCTGATCTCCTCTTTCTGATGACCAGCGATAGGACACAAAGAAATGGAATGAAGCTGCATCAGGGAAATTTCAGATTATTAGCTCTTCACAGAGAGGGTGGTTGGTCACTGGAACAGAGTCCCCAGAGTAGTGGTCATGGCATCAAGCCTGTCAGAGTTCAAGAAGTGTCTGGGATGACACTCTTAACCATATGGTTTAGTTTTAGGTAGACCTGCAAGGAGCAGGGAGTCAGACTCGATGGTCCTTATGGGTCCCTTCCAACTCAAGACATTTTATGATTCTATGAACCCAGGCTGTTATTCTATGATATTTAGAGTATTACTAAAGCAAACAGTAGTAGCCAAATTCAATGCAATAGTCATTTTTTCTAAACTGTGTATTAGGTTTTATGAGATACAGAGTTTAATTGCATAACCAAATTAAGTAGGGTCTCTCATTAATGTTCAATTCAAAGAAAAGAGATAGAGTACATACATTACAAGGTTTCTCCACGTCAGCGTGTCTAACCAAAACCATGCTGTTGAAATCACTAGTCTTGTACCATCTAGATTAATCCTCATTCGAGACTTGGCACAAGTTCTCAACCTCTCAGCAAAAGCTCAAATTATAGATTACTGTCTACAACACTGTTCTTGTCTCCAATGCTTCTTGGGTTTTTCTGTTGGTCGTCTCCCTCAAGACCACAAAAAAAACCCCAAATCAATCTCAAAAAATGATGCCTCCTTTGTTTGTCATGGCTAGGAGTGAAATCTGCAAATTGACCTTTGTGAAACAACAACAACAAAAAGGGAGGATTGCTACAGTAAGCAATGCTGGACCAGTGCCAGCTTTTCCAGTTTCTTTGAGCTTATATCTTCACTACCCAAATGTTACTATTTTCCTAACTTTTTTTTTCTTTCTAAAGCCCTGGTGACTTGCAGACACCATGATATGATGCAAGAGACACTGCTTAGATGCATTTGAACGTAGTCAACCAGTCAACTTTACCCTGAACAAGAGAGAACAACAAAATCTCTGTCCCAGTCCAGCAGCATATTTGTTTGAAGCCATTGTATGCTAAGCAGGCAGAGCAAACAATGACTTCTCAACAATGCTGTGCCAAGTGTTAAGCACAAAAATTAACATTCATGTATGCTTAGTAGTGTCATAAAATAAAGTGCCTTCGAGGACTGTTTTAGTGAAGTCAGTCACTGAACATCATTGTGACTTGAAGAAGCATTTGTGTGCCTGAAAACTGTTTTTTCCAAAAGTGGTTTTTTTTTTTTATTAATATTGACTGCTCTCCCAACATCTTATCTCAAATATTGCACTTCAGCTCATTTAATGCCTATGCAAAATTGACCAGCGGGGAAAAAAAACACTGTCATATTTTTGGTATCCTATATGAAAATTAAGGTAACCCTTACTCTATTCTAGCCCAACCCATGTATTCCTCCATCAGCACTGGCACTTATTTGACACTTCATGACACTCCTGGAATTAGTTTTCTATCTGCTTATCTCCTTCACTTCCCCATCCAGTCAAGCCAACGCTGGTTCCAAAGATACAGAAAAAGATGTAGATGCGCACATGGCTATCAGCTTTGAAATAAATCTCATCAAACCAGGAATTTATATACAGCACAGCCCTTAAATCAAAGCTTTCCAATACACTGAAATCTTTGCTGCCCTACGAGTACCCCAAACCTGGAACAGGGAAGAACTTTTGCTGGGTGGGCAAAACGGGAGCTACCTGAAATCTTCCAGGAAATCAGTTAATAAATACTCAGGAACAGGTTGAGCCGCCTGCTTTCAGGCCTCCACTTCTCAGGGATGGGGAGCTTTCCACTGCATGCTCCAGGCTTCTGGAAAGGGGGAATCTTAGAGAGACTGAACCCAGGCGGGTTTTGGGCAAAATGTAAAATTGTTAGTTGCATATAATCACTTTCCTTCACAGAATATTAATGACAGAGAGGCATCAGTGCTGACTCTGAAGTTAAGTGGCTGCTAATGGGGGTTGGGGGGGGCCTAAGGAGAGGCAGGCCATCTCATGAATGAAGACAACAGAGCAGCGACCCCACACACTCCCACCTGACAGCAGCTGTAAACAGCAGATACGTGCTATAGGCTATCGGGCAAATGGCATTTTCAAAGGAGGACTAAGTCTCATTAAACTGCATACTTTACAATAGTCACAGCATTCACTAAGGATGCAGTGATGCCAGGCTGCTGCTCCCTGAAGAGGCAGCGTAGGAGCAGAGTGATGGCTGGGGTCTACAACCAGAAGCCAGTCACTACAGCTTTCAGCAGTGAATACCCAAAGGTGAGCTTTTGGAAAGAAAACAAATACTCCTGAGTTTTCTTATCTCAGGTTTCCTCCTAGGGCTTATTTAATATACAAAGGAATTATGCAGGTAGATATGTATACCTTTTAGACGGAGATACTCTTAAAATAAAGTTGCAGTCTGCTGTTCAACCTCACAGAGCAATTCACTGGGCTGCTCTGATGCTCAGAAGTCTTTTATACTCCCACACAGCAGAGGAAGGCTGTGCTGATAAACAGTGAACCTACAATCCTTTTTCTTCTGCTTCCCAAGTAAACAGCCAGCTTTCACAAATATCTGAACCATGCAAGCCATCAAAGAGCTAACGCTTGACTCAGTTTTAGTAGTTCTGTCTTAATACTAAATATTCTGTCTAAAATACTTGGCACAGCACTATTACTCATTTTGTGAAGAGCTTCAATATACCCACATTACCAAACTCTGTGGTGGTGTTTTCCCTTCTGCCTTACCAGTATGCTGTAAAGCCACAGGGCACTTCCTTCCAAAATACCTCTGTATATAAAGGAGCTAATAAGTACTTCTTTTTTTTTTGAAAGACTGTTTATTCCTGGCCAGAATGAAGTCGCATATACAGGCTTCTTGTCAAGAAAGAATATTGAATTAAATAAATTCATAAAAGGACCAGTTTGAAATCTAGTTTTAAAAACACTGAGTTGTTTTGCATTAGATCTGGGTTTAGTGCTTGAGATGTTATGATCCTGTTTTCAGAGTTTCAGTGACTCACTTCTCTCTTTTTACATATTAAAAAAACATGTAATAAAAAGGAAAAATGGCTGACTATACAAGACAACTGTGAAAGTGCCTGCACGTGTAATAGTCTCAAAACATCCAAAGCAATAAGACAAAACCTCACAGCATCTCAAAAGAACCTTTTTAGTTTATCATTTACTGGAATCATTCATAACAATATCTACAAAATTAATACAAATACTATTCTAGCTTGATCATACTGTCAAGTTCTTGGTCTTGTTTTGAATCCAAACAAAACTTAGAAACATGACTAGGGGCTGAAGAAGAGCAGTTTTTTCCAACTTAACCCATACAAATTGTTAAGCGTCATTACAGTTTTCAGGACGTGACGCAAGGAGCTAGCAGGAAATACCTATCCATAACATAAAATAGTGCCTTTCATGGACCATCAGTTACTAAATGCATCTTTTCTCCATCAACAACTCACTAAGAAATTCAATGTCTCTCTACAAACGAGGTCAGAGAACTCAAGGTCGGATTACTGTAGGTCACTGTTTCTCACCTTGGATGTAAAACCAATGATAAGACTCCAGATGGCACAAAACTGGGACTGCCTGGCTCCTGCAAGGTTTAGGCTGGTATTAGCACTCCAGTCTCTCCACTGGCTTTTGGTCTTCTCCTGCTAGCTAAAGATCTTGGCCCTAGTCTTCAAAGCAATAAATGGGCTAAGCCTCTGTTACAGTGAAGACTGCTTTTTGATTTATGAAGAACTAAGGAAAACAGTGCTCTGGACAATGCAGTCCAAAAGAGATGGCATGGAAACCTGCATGCAACACATCCTCAAAGGCGGCAAATCAGGAAGCAAACTTCACTAGGAAGTTGGATAGAACCCAACTCTTGTCACATTGAGACAGTGCTGAAAAGTTGTGACTGGGTAAAACTTTCTCACTACAACCTGAGTGAACTCCATACAAACTGCTTCCTCAAGAGCAGTTACCCACACGTATGTTATTTCCTAAGCAGCAAGTTTAAGGAAGTTTATTTTCTCTGGACTTTCAATACGAGGCTGATGGATGCCTATGGTGGAACTTTACATAATGTTGGAGTGCAGTTTTCTGTCTGCCTAAGAGACTGAGTTCACACTTGAAAGCTTTCCTCAAGATAGAAGAAGACAATGATGACAGGACGACAGAGACAATGTAATGACATAGGCTTAATATTCTTTTTAAGAAAATACACTGGAACTATGAACGGAGCAGTGTGAAACCACAGAACACACTGATTAGTAATGTGCCTTTCTCCTACAACTGTGGATTGAATATTGCTTGTTTGGGTATGATAACACCAGGAGAGAAAAGAAAGAGAGGAAAAAACAGAGTAATTTTTGACTGCATAAAAAGGAAAAGGGGATCAATTTATCTGGTGTTTGTCATTCACCTGACTTCAGCTGGGACGATATGGAGCCATTATATCAAGCTATGTGACTGTTCCTCCTTACACCCTCTCCCATGAGCCTACCCACTTGATCAGTCACAGAAGCTAAGAAGTTCAGGTGGTCTTGTGTGGCTCTGTATACAATGTTTAACTGAAAATAGGACATTATAACATAAATTTATAAGAATCTCAGCAGCTGACAGGGCAAAAAACGTAAGAATATTTGTATCTTCAAACAACAATGTAATAAGCGAACAATTTACAGCAGCTAACTTCACTATTTTTCTTGCAATACCTTTCAGTTTTCTACGGCCTCTCTAGCAACATGACAATTTAGTGCCAAGACTTCACAATAAACAACAAAGCTTGGCTTTTGGCATCTCTACCAGAACTCCACCACTCAGCCCGGCTATCCCAGTAGGCCAGATTCTTCTTAAGAGACTCAACAGTAGGGATGAATTCTGTCTGACTAAGCTTTCCATGTAGTCAATGGTACCTCTAGGTTACCCATCCCACCTATCACAGATAGGATGAGTCACCCTCCAAACACATGCTGTTCTTGGATGCATTAGGCTAACGATTTTAGCTAAATCAGGGAAAAAAAAATTTAAAAATCATATTGTTTGCAGTGTTCCTTAAGCCGCAGTGTCTGCAGTCTTGCACTGGCTAAGGACAACCTCCTGGCCCGCTTGCCCATTGCAACTTTGTCAAGTTGAGTGTAACAGCAGCAAAGCCTGGATGCCTGGGCACATTCTTGCCTCAGTCTCTCTGCTCATCCCAGGAAAAGAGGGGCCATTTTTCAGCCCAGTGCACCTGGTTTTGGTTTCAGTTCTGCTGTCACTGCACCTGCTTGAGCAGCAGTCATCCTGGGTGAATGGTGCAGCTGCTGCCCTTCCACTATGTCTGCAAAAATAGGTTTACCTCACCTTCACAGCCTTGACTCTCTACAGCAACTCTAAAGTATCAGGAGGAAATAAAAGATTAAGCTCATCTTTGCTTATTTTCTGTCCCAGGAAAGAAAACGATCCCTAACAACAAAGAAGGAAAAATGAAGCCTAGAATTTTTTTATAATTTAGAAAGATATTCCATATTAATTTCAGCCTGAAACAAAAATTCTTTCTCCATTAGTTTTGTTTCAAAACATACTTCTAACACCTACGAGCAAAACCCAAACATTTGTGTGTAAAGAGTCTTGGAAATAACACAAAATTATTTTAAAAATACACATTAGTATGAGTTTCTTGTTAGCATCTGCTCAGCGCCTACAAATATATTTCCTACAGTTGTCGGGATATTAGTGACAGGCAGATGCTCCAGCCAGAATATTCCTGTTGGGCAGTGCTCCAGCCACAGCACCCTGCACTGGCACCTCTAGTTTCACAAATTGAGAGGGTCAACCACCTTGGAGCAATCAGAGAAAAATCGGGAAAGATGGCTAGGAAGATGCTGCAGGACCTAGTACAAATGAGCCAACAGCCAAAACTCTTGTTTTCAAAGAAGACGAGACTCACACCCTCACACACAGCAATAAGCTTAGGCAATCGTAACTGCTGGAAATAGGCTTTCAGACATAAGGTTCAATCTAGACAGCCCAAATGACACTCAGATGGTTGATTACCATCTAAAGACAACTTGGGCAGCTAGAAAAAAACAGAGAAGTGGAAGTTGAGCCTCTAGTTACCCTTGAGCCTTTTAAAAATCTTTGTCCATCAGCAGGAACCAAAGAAGTCCTCCTGGCTCTGGCGCAAGATACGTATTGCGTATATCTGGCTTTGTTTTTTTAAGGAACATACAGCCGAATGTATTTAGAGTTCATTTATGGCAAATATTATAGTAAAAAAAAAGGTAGAGAACAGCAAACAACAATTTTTCACTACAACTTTTTTTGGAATAGGAAAACACAATTTTCAGGTGTTCAGGGATGATGCAATTATTGCTGAAGCCCAAGAAGACAGTCTCACGCATCCACTGACACAATACAAAGCCAAAGCTGAACCAGTTCAACGAAAGAAACAAATATAGGAAGAGATCATGCTTCTAACAGATTAGACTTCGGATGAGAAGCGCCATTTCTCTCTAAAATAGACCTCACAGAGGAATGAGAAAATAAGAAAAAAGAAAATTAACCCACCATCAACAGCACTGCAACCCACAGAGCTCACTGCACTTAACACCCTCCTCGGGGCAAAACCCTTAGGCATGAATACCATCACTACAATGAAGGACCCCATATCATAGGGAACAGATACTCAGGTTCTGTATGTCGTGCTGCTAGGCAAAATAGCACACACTGGAGGAATGTCACCATAAATGTTAATATTATGGCTATAAGCAACATGTGTGTAGTTGCCCCCTACCACCTCAATTAGGTAAATAAAAGGAGTGTCATATGTTGAATACTTATCACTCTTGAAACATAAACTACAGCATTAATTTTGAATGAGATTCAAAAACTCCAGAGATACAGTCCTTTTTTCTTTAATGAGCCCAAATTGTGCCGCTCTCAGTTTCCATTACTGGAATCTGTTCAAAGTGAGCTGCAAAAGCAAGTTTTGCTATATTTATGTATATTCTCCATATTTTAACATTCCTAAGCATCCTTAGTATGTAAAAAGTTGTATTGTGGGAATATTACATCATTATATATTCATCCACAAGAAGTCATACAGTGATACATGACCTTTAAATAAATACCTTTTAATTTACAATAAACAAACAGTTCTTTGCCTTTTTATTTTACAGAGCTTAAAATTTTCAGCCATGAAAAATTAAAGAAGAATTGCTTACAGCTCTGTTTTTCAGCACTTACTGGAAAGATTATCAACACTAACAATTCAAGCAAGGATAACAAGAAAAAAAAACAACAAAAAGTAAACAAACAGTATGGTATGCACATGATAAAATAAATCTGTCTTTTCCTACTTGTGTAAAAAAAAAAGAGAAAAGCCTCTAATAAGCTTAGTTTTCATATTAAAAATATTAGTTAAAAAGGAGACAAAGTAATCACATGTGCTGTTGATTGATCATAGCAGGTATATAAGATTTTCTTGCTTACAAGCAACTTCTGTTTTAATTTGAACACCACAAGATCAGCTTTTACACCTGAATTCCTTTCAGAAGTGGTAAACTAAATCACGATCCTCATCCTCTACTCTTCCTAAAAAGGAAGCTTACTTGAGATGCACAGGCCGCCCATGCAAATATTAGTTCCCACTTGGGACAGCTATGTGCCACACACACATGCTCTCCAAGTGCCTTCTCAGGCTGATGTCCCGAGCTACAAACTGCATTAAAATCACGTCATAGACACATGATACTTGGTCCCAGTCACCTGGGACACAAAAGCACTATTTGATACTTTTTGTGTCATATATCAGCTAACATTTTGTTGAAGAAAAATGTCATTGCTGCTTTTCTACTCATAAAATGGAAACATTTTTCTAAGGAGTTAATTTAAAACAATACTCACTGCTATCCGCAGAATGGAAGCTTTCACAGAGGTCCATTTGTCCTGTCTGCGATCTATGACAAGAATAAATCCAATTCCAGCATCTTGTAAACTAAGTTTGGAGGAGGAAAGAAGAAAAAAAAAAAAGAGAAAATTTAGTTAAAAATACAAATGAAACTCCTCTGGTTCTCTCACTCAAAAAAGCAGTTTAAAACTAGTTTTAAAAAAAAGAAAAAAAAAAAAAAAAAGAAGTAGCTTGACCTCTTCATGCAGGGTCTTCTTTATCTAAACATATTAGATAAAGATATACTACACAACATTGGAAAGATGCAGCAGTCCCAAATATATCCCACAGAGCTTCAAATCATATTCAAATCCTGAATTCTTCTTTTTCATGAAAGAGTTTTTACATTTCTTTTTCAGAGATAATTTCAGAGGAAAATAAGCCCATTTGATTCTGGTGCTGATATAATCCCTCCTTCATGCTGTTTTCAGTATAATTTCAGGATCAAAACAAAGTTGTTTTTCCTTTTACATCTGCTTTTAACCTGCTGTTTGAGTTGTCTTCCTCCTCACTGATACTTAAAACTCCTTAAAAACGCAGGTCCTTCAGATCATTCCACGATATTGCTCTGCGCATCTGAAATTCTCATACGCCTCCAGGTTGCAAACTTGCTCCCAGGTGCATTTTCACATTCACCGTAACAAAAAAACCCTGCGGCATTTAAACCCTTCAAGTCACAGATGAGAAAAACGAGATGGGATGCCCTTCTCCGGAATGGAAACATCTGTGAGAGAGATCCCGCTCAAATCCTTGCGTACGGGTGACCTTTCTTTTTTTTTGCCTGTGCTCAGCTGCATGTGCTACCGAGTCCCAATCAAGGGATGTGCTCCTGTTTTGTAATTCCCCATCTAAGCCAATTGTGCAATGCCAGCAGCAGCCCTTGCCAGCCAATCGCAATCAAAATGGAAACGACAGGCAAACACAAGGCAGACGGACTCAGATTTGTTTTTATTTTTTTTTTCTCCTATATTTGGTCATTTTTTTTATGTATGTGCTGTATTTTTAGTCCAAATAATAATTTGCTGCAAAGCCTACTGGCTGCACTGTGTGACATTTAAAAATATCGTGCATCAATTTGTCTTCGTAGCTTAAAAGACAATATAAAAATTAACACAACAGAATGGCCGGATCCCTTATTCAAGATTGCTGAATAATGAAAACACTGGCTTTGTTTTATAAGATTATGGTGGCAGCATAATAATAAGATGATGTTGAGGAGGATGAAGAACATAGGTACCCAGACCTGTCATCTTAGACTCACAGTCTATCCCCTCTATTTTACCAACTGTAATATCTCTCAAATTTACAGACTAAGTATTTAGGAGGAAACATGATTAATCATAAAAAATGCAAAGGAATGCTTGCTTTCCTTCAAAAGAAGCTAAGCAGTCATTTTAACATACGAGAATATTAGAAACAACCCCTCACTGTCCACATTCCGCGCACGTCACTTAACTCTTGCCTCTGGGTAAGGACAGCACTGATAAACAACTTCTGAGTGCTCGCCTTGTAAGCCTGAATAACCCTTGCAGACAAACAGGGCTTTATATTAGCAATATGCTTCCCGCTTTCCACAATTTACTAAAGCATCCCCTGTTCCTTGTCTTTCTTTATTTGAAGGGCAAGAGGAGAGATCTAGACTGATTTCAGAATATTCCTGTTCCTCATTTGAAGTTATCACCATTTTATCCTTCAGTCACTGAGCAAAGTAGAATGCTAATAACATCCACGTTCCCCAATAATCAGGTAGCAAAACAAAGTCCTTGGGTCACACAGCCCACTGTGGATAAATGGGAGTCAAAAAGGTGCTGCAGCTGTTCCTGCAAGAGTTCATGTGGGTTTTGGAAAGTTTCAAGACTAATTGCCCTGCTCAGTAGAAGTCCCCAAGAGTCCTGGAATTTCTGCATACTTCCTCAGTGGAAGCACAATCTCAGACCCCACAGAGTGCCTAAATGCAAGGTCTGCGTTGTATTTCAAGAAACTATTGACATTTCTGCGTAACAGGAATAGAATTCAAGCCTCTGACATAGCATCAATCAGATTTCTCTCCAGGAGCACAGGGAAAGACAGGCTCAACTGGGATCCCACAGAAGATCTAGGTGGCAGCTCCACACAGATAATCATCATGCCTCAACACCTGGCAATAAGCAGAGCTTAATATCATTCTCCTAGAAAAAAAAGACAAGGCTTACTTCAGTGAAAAAGTTGACAAAGAAAAGCACATCTCTGCAACAGCCCAAAAGACATCTTTAGCCAACCTTCTTTTTCCACTGGATCAAATATGTGGGGTGGTTGCATGATCCAGAATGTGGCCCCCTTCCAGGCTCAGACATAAAAGCCAGGATTCCCCACTGCTGAGCAGAAGAGACCCAGAGACAAAATCTTGAACATCTGACTTCAAACTGTTAACACTCCGTTAACACAGATTGCTTAAAAAAAAAAAATAAAAATTAAATGCTCTGTTCTGAACCGATCACAGCAGGAAAACTATTTGTTATCTTGACAACAGTGTCTTGTTGCAAAAGGCTGGCTATTGAGTCTGGGATCCAGCTCCAGCAAGTCGTAGGCAGGAAGCAACACACTCAACTAAGACATTGTGTACAACAAAGTTGAGAACATTATGAAGACAACAAAGTCACGTATTCAAGAAAAGTAAATATTGGAAACAGGTCTCTGTGCCAGTGCACCCTTGCTCTACTGACCTCTCTTTGCTGCCACATGCGCCTCGCTACGTAGTTATAACCCAGTTTGCAAGACCCCCCTCTCTTTTAGGGCATAGGATAAACAGTGCTATGATAACAAGCAAATATTCAATTTTACTTTGGCTCCTGATTTAACTGAGTGCCAGCTGCCCCTCTTTGCCTCAGCCATATTTATTACATTCTATCCAAATACTGATTTTCTCTCCCCAACTCCCCTCCCCATTTGCTTCAGAGTAAAAGATTTTGGCTTCTAATCTGTCTCTCAGCAGAGCCATGCTTTGATGGACACATCCTGTCCTGCTCATCAAGCTTTACCCCATCTTGCTCCAGTACTCATCAGCTTAGCCCAGGTCTTCTCACACCTCTGTATCACCCTTCAATAAACTTGTTACCACCACCCACATTTGTCTCTTCCACTTATCCCTTCAACCATTCTCATTCCTTGCTGCCTTGTCCCAAGAACAGCTCAAAGGGTCTTGGAGCTTTATTTTTTTTATTATTATTGTTGTTATTTTTTACTGTCAGGACAAATGACCAAATTGGTTCTCACCCTACCCCTTCCTAAATATCACGGTCCCCTTATCCTCCAACCTGAGCCTCCCTTACCCTATATCCCACTCAATCTCTTAGTATCTTTCCTCGTGTGGGCACTTCCCTCGGCTGTGGTCCTGCCTGCACTGCCTGCCTGTCAATAGGCAGCACTCGCATCCCATGAGACAGTCTTCCCGCTCTCAGCCCTGGTTGTGGACCTGGCTCTAGGGCAGCTCACTGTGCAACCATGGAGAAGACTCTGCTCAGCCCCAGGATGAAGAGGGACATTTTTTACAAGACTCAAGCAGCTGCTGAGCATCAGCCACCTGGGATTTAGGCAGATTTTTCTCAAGGTATTTCTTTGACACGAAGGCCATCATTCTTCTAAGTGTCAAGTCCAAGTCCTTGACCAAATAGAGAACACTTGAAGAGAAGAGACACTTAAGCTTCTCAAACAAAAGGCTGTTTCAATGTTTGAAAAGCACAGTGGGTTTGTTGCCTGGCTTCTTGGGAACAACTTGGCTATTTTGGCCAAACTTTAAAGCAAAAACTCAGGTGAAAATCTGGCAGAGCTGCAAGTAACTGGAAACCAACCCTTACAGTGGGAAACAGCAGACAACCTTAGCAGAAGCACCTGCTTATTAAGGGCTTCTTGACATTTCCCTTACAACTTCTGTTTTCTTTAATACATTAACTTGTATCCGGTGTACTTTCTGAAACATAATTTATATAAGCTTGCAATTGAAACTTAGTATTTCCTTCCTTTGTTTCCCTCCTAACACACACCAAAAAAAAAAAAACCACCCACCAATATCATGAGATAAGCTCTGTTCTTCTGTTTATTCACCATCACAAAGAACAGAACATTTTTAGAAATCCAGAGGAACAATCCCTGCCTTACAGGAAATATGGCCAGCAAACTCACAAAGGCCAGGTCAGAAAGGTAGAAAGCAGGGGAAGGGGTGCAGAGGCTACAGAGGACAGGAGAAAATGCAGCCGAGGGTTGACTTTCTGCTCAGTCCCCTCCCTCCGTCTTGGGGAGCCAGTGTAACACCATCTGGAGAAGGTGAGAGAGTGAGGTTGAAGTACCTGCCCAACAAGCAGTGACTTTTCCCACAGAGAAGATAGAGCAGGAACTGAATTTTCCACTTAGTGACTCCTCAGCTTTAGATTATGGGGACATCTCCCTCTTGTTTGCAGGGCTTATGAGCTCATGCACCTGGGGGAAAGGGTTGGGAAAGCTTATAGCACATAGGACTGCAGAAAGAAACTTCTCTCTGGGGTGTGTGGAAGCAATTACATAGTCATCATCTGAAAGATCCTTGCTTTTCTCCAAGGTATGGGTGGTGACAACTGCTACACAAATAAGTTCCGATTGCTTCTACACTGCTTTATGAAAACTGCTTGTATACATTGCTCTCTACTACAAACAAAACAAAGCAGATCTCCAGGTTCATCACAGAAACTCGACAATATCAAACTTTTGTGTGTTTGAAGTTCTGTGCAGCATTTTAGGGTAAATAATTCCAGTTTAATAAAAGTGAATTTCAGTCTTAATGCTTTATTATTAAACAGTTGGCTTATATTACTCTCAGGATTGTTCCATACCTTGACTACCTCTGCCTGTCCATACAAACTGACTCGAAATTCTTGCTCTCAATGCCTGAACAGCTATTTTGACAGCAGAACTTCAGTAATATTCAGCGAAGACCTACTGCATGGAGCAGAGCAACAAGGCAATCTCTGCAGCAATCTGCATTATAAGCAGTTGAAGCTGTCTTTAGATCCCTGGTACCACCCGTTCTTAAAGCTTACTCACCCTCTGTAGCTCACCACTGACCATCAGTGACAGCCTGAAGAGATGCGGGGCCCCAGACTGCTCACAAATCCTGATCTTTTTTGGCATGCAACTTATAGGGCTACGTAGGAAGTACCGTGGAATTGGACCATCCACCCATTATTGGCCATACTACTGTCCCACAAAAAGGGCAAACATACAAGACTCGGCGACAGGTCATCTTAGGAAGGGTATTGCTCATCCAGTCCATACAACAGTTACGCTTACGCTTGGGCATGCCACAAGGGTTATGTGGACCAGCTATTTAAAAAAAAAAAAAATTAAATCTCAAAGGTAGAATTGTATCCAGTGCAGAAAAAGACAAGCTGGAGCTCAAACAGATTCAGCATATCAAGGAGACAGCCCAGGACCCTGAGCACAGGGGTAACAAACACTTTGGACAGCAAGGATTCCCATCATGCCCCCAGTGATAAAAATGATTCCAGCAGCTATCGCTCTTTGAAGTCAGAAGTCATCCTATATTCAGTCATCAGCAAAAAAGCTAGGGTAATCAAGAACTGCATTCTCTGTTACTTTGCTTAGGAACAGGCTATTGGAAACCAGGCACTAAGTCACAAGCTTATTGTTTCCCAAGAGAAACTGCATCCTACATTTTCAGAGGCATTTCAACTGACTGAACCTGAGCCATTTCAAAGACTACTTCTCCATCTCTCCTGCTGTTAGGAATGACTTCTTGGGGGGTGAGGGGGAGACAAGAACTCTTTCTTAATCATAATTGTTTCACGCATTAAAAAAGCAATATGAAACCACTAATGGCCTGGCAATGAATGAAAGCAGAGAAGAGCGATCTCATTAGTGGCCTTTATATGCTCTAGAAGGCAGCCAAACAATATGGTGAAGAACATGGTATTAACAAATCAAGATAGAAATCTCCAGTACAGCAACCATGAAAGAAAGTAATTCAGCTAAACCCTATGGTGACATTTCATGTTATGAGTTTTATGCTGGTTTCCCAGCAAGTAAAAGAGCAGGAACAATTCACTTGGCATAGCCTTGCCCCACATCTCCCTTCCTTGTGTCCCTAATGTAGGATAACTAAGACTTTCCATTTGATCACTAGGTAAGTCCTAGAGGACACAATTTTTCCTAGGGCAGAAGAATTTAATGGTTTATGAATTTGACAAAGAAAAAAAAAAGTTAAACTGTAACATTAAACAAAATCTAGTACCCAGGCACTAAACAGTAATTAGACCTACAGCAGTTTAATTTTCTTACAATTCTTGATTGCTTGTTATCAGAAAACAAACTTTGTTTCAAAGCTGGCCAATTTATACATTTAATTCCCAAACAAATCCACCATCTGGGTATTTTTAAAAAGAAACAAAAAAATTTTGTTTCACATTTCCCCCTTGCTTGAAAAGGTGTTCTACTTACTCACTTTTAAAATAATTTTGTGCATTACTCTTTAAGTATTTTGATCTTATGACAGCTTCTTTCTCACTGTCTAAAGGGCGATTAAGATTAAGGACTTCTTAACATTGGAAACAACAGTCTCTAAGAAGAAAGTGGCCTTGTGCTTTCTTGAGTAAACGACGGAAATAAGAGGATATATCACACTCCACAAAGCTCCAGTTTGAAAGCTTCAAATATCACAGAGTTTTACAACCCATAATACCCAGTCTCACTGTAGATGGTGCCTGATTAAATGAATGTAGAGATAGCAGGAACTGAAAATAACTATAAACCAGCCATTATTTGATCTCTGTATTGGACAATGAACTTTATAGTTTCAATTGCTAAGTGACCCTGTAGGTTTCTAACACAATCTCTAAGCTGCAGTCTGCTTTGTAATGCTGTTGCTATTTCAGATCTTATGTGTTTTCTAGAAACCTGCACTTAAATTAGTACTTAAAAGCATTCAAGTTAAGAATAGTCTGGAAAATAAAAATAATATATAATCCTGTATATCACCAATGTTACAAATTATATTCCAAATATGCAGTGTAAATGTATAAAACATAAATTGATTACACACCTAAGACAAGTTGGAAGTGTTCTGAAAGCTGGACAGCAATGCCTGCCCACTAGCTACACTTGGTCTAAATAAGCAAACTTAAAAATTATATTTTCTATTTTTATGACAGAAAATTTGAAGTTTGCATTGGAATTGAGGTACCAGTAGCAAAAATCTGCCAAGAAAACAAATAGAATGAAAACATATTCCCAAAAGATGTCTGTATATACAATTTCACAATCCTGTCATGACATTTAATTGGTTAGACAGAAAATAGCAGTTTGGTGCCAAGTTCTGCCTCAGTGCGTATGTATGACATAGATTCAAAGAATATTGCACACATCTGAGAACAGAATTGTTCCTAACAAGGGTAATCTTTATGAAGACCCCAATGAAGCTGTTTGGCTACCTACCAGACCTCCTGAGCCCCTAAAGCAAACTGGGATGACATTCTGGCTCCAAGTCAAACTGTGGACCTGATATCTCAGTTTGGATTCCCACAAGAATCACCTTCAGTTAAAGTGTGGAGACAGTTTATCAGATATCAGTTCTTATTCTGGTAACATTTATGAGAAAAAAAGAAAACCAGAACAGAAATGATGAATGTGGTCCATTTCTGGTACATGGCACTGGATATGGGACAAAAATGAATGCAATGATTAACAACTTCTGCATAATTTCAGATAGAATTAGTAATATAATTTTGGTTTTTAATTTTTATAACCTACATCTCTTGAACTGAAAACATGGAAGAAGTCAGCTAGTGCAGGAAGCACAGTTGGAAGGACATGTCCATTGCTTCTGATCATCCCTAGAGCACGCACCTGAGGAACAGGCTCACCTCAAGGTTCCTGAGGTGCCAAATTTAAAGCTGGTGCTTGGTATGGAAGTCACTGTACTGCACCTATCTTTCCGTATCTGAATCTCTGGAGGCAGGGACAAAACTTGGCATCTACTCCTTACTGTGAGTGCCTGCACTCTATGCTTCAACAAAAGGCTATTGACCTAGAAGAATTTGCTATATTTGATTATTAGGCCCTCTCATAGTCAGCTCAATGAACTTTAACTGCAGAAAGAAAGCCAACTCAAACTAAGGCTGACCATTGTTCATAAGGAAATGTAGGAAAGAAAATGAATTCCAGCAAAAGAAATCTAAAACAAGGCAGTCAGAGGTGCTCCTATACAAGTGCAGCCTCTAGTGGTCTGTCCAAAATCACTGAACACCAAGTAAAAATGATTATATATAAAGCTCCTGGCAGTAACAGCTGAGTTTCACTCAACACAGCTGATGTTGTGACACTCCACAGCAGAAGCATAATCTGTAAGCAAGGAGGCACCATTTCTCATTTATTCTTATGTCTAAAATCTGATATTGAAAATTAAAACTGCCCCTCCACCACCAAAAAACACCCCAACAAACCCCAACTAAATCACTATCAACACAACAATGTGCATACTATTCTACAATCTTTTTCATTCCACAGTGGAATTCTGTGAATATATGCATTTTTAAATGCACATTCAAAACACAGCATTTGTACCTTCTCTCTACTTTGGTTTTGATAGTTACTACCTTCCCTTCAAAGAAACCGATGAAGCTGCACAGGAAATGAAGAAAATCTGAGCCTTTCTGTTGGAGCCGAACCTGTTAAAGTTTCATCATTAGAACAAGCTCAGATAAGGAATTTGATGCATTTCCCTCCACTACGCACTTTTCTAGCTTCCTTCACATTTCACTCTTCCTAAATCTTATCCAGTGTACGACTGATGAAAACCTTATCTCTCCCCTTTCCTATTATGCTTACTTTTGGTCTCAGCTGTTATTAGTTCATGCCCTGGGTATGCCTGAAAACACTCATACTGTATTTCAATTTTCTCAGGATTGAGGAATCATCAGATACACAAAATTGTATTTTAGGATCTCACAGCAAGCAGGCAAAGAAGAATTTAGATGAATGCTGGGTTGTGAGGTGGCATAAATAAAAACCATGATAGGCAAGTGGCTATAATTTGCTCATGAGAAAGAAGAGACAAGCAGAATCATAGTCTGGAAGAGCAACACCATGAAAACGCATTTTGAAGCTTTATAAGCAGGCAAGATAATTATACATGATGTTGCGTCAGTGACAGGAGATCTTAGAGGCCAGATCAACAGGAGACAAAATAATGAAAACAACTTCAAAGAGCTTTGTCTAAGGGGCTAATAAATAATTCAAAACTTTGGAAGTCTCATCCAAAGCAAGAGCCTGCAAGGAAGATGGGCTACTATCAGAGACGTACTGTCGATGAGGCGAGTGACAACTCACTGACAACCAGGAGAGCTGCTCTCGAGCCTTGGTCCCAAAGGCGATCGAAAGTCCTGCATGGCAGTAGGTCCCTTGAAATTATGAGATAGAAATCCGAACGTGTTTACTTGAGGCACTTCTGTCTCAAGCATTGCTTGCGTTCCTCAGCCAAATAAACAGCACTGGTATACATACACCTTATTTATTTTAAAGCATGTATGTCAATTTATATAGTGTACACGGTCACATTTTTTTTTCCCCCCTCCCCACCCAGCTTTGGAGATCTAGCCATTAGTATCTTCCTTGATTGGTCCCTACAGCTCCCCTATCTCCTATGCAACTCTGGATCCTCAAATCAGCCTCTCCCCCAATTTCAAGCCAATTCTTGCTTAAAAAACTCCCACAACTAATTGGAGTACAGTAATGCCGGCTATATTCCATCATATATGCTGGCATTCTTTCTGCTCCAAAAAGCTTATGCTACTGGGGGAAGGCTGAGGGAATGTAGCCAGTGCTAAAAATAAGAACTAAAGTGTCCAGGCACCATCATCTGCCTGGGCCTGGACATCTGCTTGTACCACATGTACTGATTTCCTTCCTGTGGAATCCATCAGCCTTCTTTTATGGTAACTTAGTAAGCTTTACCCCAACAAGCAATCCCACAGCCTAAAATCAGAATGGCTTTGATGCGTTTCTGCAGGTAACAGAAATAACCATTAAAAGACAAAGTTATTGCTTAACAGATCCTTTTTCAGTCTGTGATATTAAAATAAGTTTCTTTAAGGTAGAGTTTTAATTTTCTAAAGGGAAACAACAGTGTAATTTCTTCAGGTCACTCAGACCTTTTGAGAAGACTGTTTGAAGAAAGACAACTTTGAGAACTCACTTAGACTTAAGTACAGATGGCTGAAGTAGGCCATGTTATCCTTGAGGGACAATTAAGGATAAATAGCTCAACAAAGGCAAAAGGGCTCCACAGTGGTTAAGCTCGAGTAAATATGAGCAATAGAAAGCCTGCACAATTAACTCAGACTCCACAAAAGCATTTTTATACCTATTCAGAACGATGATATTAGAATTACACATATTTCCAGTAGACTTCAACAACTGTTAATGCCACTGCACAATGTATTGACACAACCTTACCTGGAATGGTGTGTGTTGTGTTTTAGAAAGGTGAGTTTATACTTAAATAGGGTGTTAAATACTCTGAACTTAAGACTAGAATAATGAAAGCTCCTGTGTGAGGTCCAGCATTTTAGTAATTAACTTCCAAAATTTTACAGTGCTCAATCAATTTACCTCATCTTCTTAGCAGATTAAATTTATCACTGGACAGTGTGTGTCATGCATACAGAGCCTATACACTATTCAAATCCTCTAAGCTTTGACGGTGTAAGTGGGATTTAAAGACTAGAAAGGCTTTGCCTGTATAGGGCTGAGCTTTAAAACAAGTTTAAGACATTCACAAGGTGGACATCAAAACAAATGCAAGTTGTTCCAAACCCAGCAAAAATTCAGACTAAGTAACGTGTTCAGCTTTGACCTAATCTTGTCAAATTAAGTATCTGACACAAAAGATTCAAGCTACTACTTAACTCTAAGATGCAATGCTCTTACTTCAAACATAAGCCTTTACATTTCCTTTCTGCTTACAGGAACATATGGCTTTTACAACTGTTTGGCAGCTGTGCTCTGAGAAAGGAAGGGCACGCACAGCATGACAGATTTTGCTGGAAGTCCTGGGATGTTCTCACTGATGAATTTGAGGGGCTGCCAAGGTAACAGCAGGGTTCAGGTTCCACATCTTCAGCTCAGATTGTAATCCGACAAAGAGAAGAGCATGGAAGTGATGCACAGCTGAGAGGAATAAACTGAAGATGCAAAGCTGTTGCTCAGCATGTCAGTGCGAACTGTCAGGGCGTCTGGTTTTTTGGCACTTCTTACCCATTATGTGGTTACGTTCATCCCTGGCACTCTATAAAACAAAAGTGGTTAACTCTTAGCTAGTGGTGGTGCGCTTGCTTAGTTTGCAGATAAATGAGGAAACATTGTGGCTACCCTCCCACATTGGCTCTTCGCAAGGTCAGCCCTGGACCCTGAAGGATTTACCAGCTCCAAACAGCGTTATCCCAACACGGCTGCCCCCACTTCCAGAACACAGTGGTGGATCTATGCTGAGGAGACTGGCCAGACCCAAGCTCTGTGCTCTCCAGTGGCCTCTTGCACAGAGAAGGTTTGTAAGCTCCAGCAACACCCACGCTGTGCTGTGACATGGTCTTCTGGCCGCTACCTAAATCCACCCCATTCATGCTTTGCTGTGCCCACGCTAGTGAAGTCTTCTCAGACCTGAACCCACTGGAAGGCTTAGCACAGGCATTTCTTTTTCAGGTTTCCAGTGTTACCCCAAACAATGGGGAGCTGGTGTAGTTAAAGAAGGGTCTACCTGAAGCTTAGCAAACCCTAACAACTGAGCTTTCAAACTGTCAGACGTTGACACTTTGAGATCATATCGTTCTGTTTCATTACTTGGACAGGATGGCTCCCTAGTTTCCAACACCAGACGGTAGCACAAACAACAGGATTTCTTAGAAGTCCACATGGTGTTCAAGCACTTGTAAGCCATTGGGATCTCAAAGAAGGGGACGTTCTCCCGAGCAGGAAACCGACAGGGACAGATTTCAAAACAGGAAACTGCTGAACATGACAAGTTAACCTGAGATATACTCAAAAATCACACAGTAGGACAGAAAGGCATTACAAAGAGAGGCTGTACAAGGCTCTTTCTGAATAGAGTAAATAAGTACAAAGGCCTGTGTACCGTATTTAATCAGCAGTGTTGGGACTCAAACTGGCCGTCAAAACCTGTTCTGAATTTTCTAATCTACACTATTCCTTATTTCTCCTGAAAGGAACTTTTATTTAAGACTAAGTATTATACATTTAAAATATTAGTTTTCCAATCTCTTGTGACCACAAGAATTTTAGCTTGTTTTCTTTGTTCAATGATGGACCTACATGAGCAACGAAGAAAAACATTAAAACTATATCCTTTTGTTCTCTCATACAGCATATTGTTTTCTGTTTGCAGTCAAAGCTGCTTAATTAACTAGAAGCAAAACCATATGTTGAAAAATCCAGTCTTTTTTTTTTTTAAACCACTCTAATTATCTATTAATTTTTTTTTGGACCAAGTTCTCATGGTACATCCCACATTTGGTAAATTCATATTCCAAGAATGTGTACATGCTTAAGTTAATGAAATATGTTTAGAGTGACAGCTGTGATGGACAGAAGTTAGTATGAATAACACTTGCCTTCAGGGTACATCGCAAATCTTAAAAGTCTATTTACTAGGATAACCAGAAAGAATTTAAAATACTTTCCAAACAGAAGGGAAAAAAGATGGGAATACTGAATGCCCTGAGATGAGATGACTTCTTGCCTATTGCAAACTTGAACGGAGTATTTTCCCTCTGTATTTTGTAAATGTGGGATGCAAAAGGTATATCCTACAGGTGCCTATCCCACTTTGCAATAAGAATTATGTACACTGTGTATGGAAGTTGTCAGTTTTTTCCTCAGCTAAGAGGTGAGACAACCTTGTTCTGCACGACATCCTTTTCCTACCCAGCTCAGTAACAATCCACAAAGGACTCACCCAGTGAAGTATTAGGAGACATTTTTCTCTGCAAAAGGAGAATCAGACTAGCTACACGGACATTATAAAATGCCCTCAAAGCATCTCAGATAGATGCAAGCCTTGGCTCACTTTATTTGGCTGAAACCCAGTTGAATTTAAAGAGCTCACCTCTTAACAGACACAACTTTATTCAGCAACTGCATCAAAAAGAGCTATTAATTCATGAGGATCAACACTTATATGTAAAGTATTTGTACCAATTCAACATTTTGGCTAAAACAGTCTTCCTAGAAAGTATTGCCTTAAGTACATTACATACTGCCATGGATTCTTCTTCTTTCATCTTGGGTACTATATGTATATAATAAAAAAATCATGTGACCTAAGAAAAATCTAAGAGAATCCCCACCTTTTTAATAAAACTTTATCTTGCACTTCAATACGAATAAAACAATACTAGCTGCTAGAATGAAAACTGTTTCAGAAGTATTACATGTATACCTTTACAACATACATCTTATTACCAAAACAGCAGTTATAAAAGGATTAGCTGTAATCTTCCATTAACTATAGTACTCATCCTTAATCCGTCATTTTTCCCTGATACAGCAGCAATCTTGAAGTACACAGGGTACACAACTGCTGTCACACACTACATCGACAACGTGTACCGAATATTGATATTATTACAAACTATACATTAGAGATTGTATTTTATTCAGCTGTATACAGAACATGAATTTACCTTGCAACATTAACAACACTCACCTGAAGAAGATGAGCAGCTCTCTGCTTAATTATATGCAGTTGCACCAGGGTTAACTGAGTATCTTAAATTGAAATGAGGTATTCCCTTTCCACTGTCTCCTTTCTTAACATCATCATGTATCAGGCATTTACACATCTAAGCACATGCTGATAGCTCTGCCATTTGCACTATTCTACTCCTGGTTATCTAAGTTGGTAACATGCAAACTGCAATAGTTCCATTCCTAAATACAAGGTGCCCCAGAAGACAATTAACTCTTCATTATTAAAGTTCACTATGAAAAAGACAAGAGAAAGTTTACATAAAAAAACAAACTTGTGAAGCCCAGTGTTTAGATAGTATAGAACAGGAACACAGTAAGAGGGGACAAGGTCATGTTTACCTATAAAAGTAGAGGGAATAATAAAGGTAGGTTAAGAGGTTTCAGTTTTTCCTCTTTCAAAGTAGTCCTAAGACAGTCTTATTACCACAACTATTTCTTTCACTTGGGAACAAATCTTGAAAACCTGATGCCACTGTTAAGATTTACTACACCAGTAAATATTTTATTGGGTGAACTCTACTGCAGAGCATAGAAAGGTCATTTCTTATGAAGCTTTTAGTAGCTCCTCGCTGTCATTCTCATGAAATATCATTTCCCTTAACATGCGATTGCAGGCAGTCAGACAATGAGTTTTGAGTTACTGCTGCCAAACCCTTGCTGTGATCAGGAATCTTGTACGGGGCCAAGTAGCACAAGTAGTTTTCTGAGGAACTGTTGCGGCTCCAGACATGTCCGTGCTCTACAGGGTTTTTCATAGAAAACTCCATTTCTCCCAGTCAGCCAGAACAGGCAAAAGACACGAGTTACGTATTTCATAAGCTAAATGACACTAATCTGGAGAGCAGTCCATGTGTAAAAGCTGCGGGCTGCATTGTTATCCTTCCTGTAAATCTGTACTCCTCAGGCCTCTTTAATAAACTTCCTAAATAAATAAATAACAAACTGACTCCACTTCCCTCAAAAGCAGTTTCCAAAGCAGCCAAAGCAGTCTTTGAAGTTTTAGCCCTTGAAAACTAAATTAACAGCAAAAATCCTATCTTATGACACTTTTGACAGCACTAGAAATAGCGCAATTAGAGGAAAAATACTGCCCATCTTTGGGGTATAGACAATAAATTCATTATTAGCAAAACATATTTTATAAAGGCATGTATGCTGACATCCAGCTACTGGAATTTCTAGAGTTTGTTATTCCTATAGACCTGCACAAGGGCTCATAAACACAATTTTACACAGTAAGCTCATAACACCCCTTAGCGAAGATATCTTCAGCTTTGAGAATAGAGTAATCCTCAGGCACAAAGAGGTCCCAGTTCTATCACTATCTAACAATGGTATTTTTACAAAGTTGAAAATGAAATTATATCACCCTAATACCTAAAATATTGTTATATTCACTATAGCTAGTACCTTACTTTTCACATCCAGCCAGCTGAGCTATCTCCTTGGTTTAAAAAGAACAGTGATCTCTTTCTAAGGAATTAGAATTTAAAGAAACAAGAAAATCCTACAAGAACAGCCAGACTTAATGGCCACTTCTGCCTCAACATGCACTGAGTAGTTGTGGGAGGGTAGGGGAAACAAACTGAAAAATCTCCTGAAAATCTGCTCCCAGGCTTTTAATCAGCAAAAATGTGCTCCTGCCAAACTGATGCTCCAGGATGCGCTCAGTGCTCCCTCCCCTGCACCAGATGCTGTTTGTTCTGATCAGAGTTTCTCACATAAACCCCACTCAGTGCAGAAGTTCAATGGCCACCATGAAGCGTACCACCAAGGACTTTCAAAAGGAGGAGCAGATGTGAATTTAGAACATAATTATTTGTAATAACAATATTCAAGAAAGATACTATCAAGGGAGGCTTAGCATCACACAGTTTAACCAACACAGTGATAAACAAAGAAAATTGAGCTGGCTGTCAGCTTCACAGCTCTGCTCCCTGAAAAACTAGGGATTAACAAGTACAACCAGGAGAACGTCACAGTTCTGTGTTGTGCAGAACCAGTATTCCCTTACATGGAGTAGGTCCTACAAAACAATTAAGAGGAAATACCTTTGCAAGAATACTATTTCTCTTCATACATGTACAGTAAACAAAAGTACACATACGCATGAGGGACATCTGCCACAAACAGTTCCAAATGTGAATTGAGTTGTACTGAATGCCGCCAGTGAAAAGAACATGAAATGCAGCTTGAGATCAACATTTAATCAGCTACGCAACCTGTGTTTCTATGAGTTTTCAACCTGGGGTAGCCACATAGCCCAATTTGGGAAAGACATAAAGGAGATCTCTTGATTTGAAGGGATCTCAGGAGGCTTCTAAGTCCTACCTCCTGCTCAAAGCATGGTCAATTCCAGATTCAAATCAAATTGTTCAGGGCTTTGTATTGTCAGGTCAAAAAAACGCCATGGACAGAGTCTTCATAGCCTCTCTTGGCAGCATGTCTCAATGCTTCATTATCCTCCCAGTGACAGGTTTTTTTTTCCTTGCATATAGGTCATAACCTCTCTGTTCCCATTCCCACCCCAGGCCTCTTCTTCCCCACCACCCATCTCTGTCAGGAGCCTGTTGCTCCTTCCATCAGTGGAGATGGTGGCTGTTGGACCCCTGCAGCTTTCCATTCCCCAGTTGAGCAAGTTTGGCTCCTGTAGCCTCTCCTTGCACATCAGCTCCAGACCTGGCCGTTGGGGGGGCTCCACTGGACTCATGCCAGCTTATGAACCCCTATCCTATGGCAGCTCATAGCTGGGCCCACACTGCAGATGGGGTCTGGAGAGAGCCAGCCAGGGAATGGCTGCTGTCACCCACTCTAGGCCATACTCCTGTCTGTGCAGCCCCAGGGCTGCCAGCTTTCACTGCTACCACAGCACCTTGCTGGCTCACATTTAGTCTGCTGTCCACCAGTGCCCCCAGGTCCTTTTCGGAAGAGCAGCCCCACAGCCAGTTAGTTCCTGGGCTGTACTCTTGCAGGGGGGTAGTCTACCCCAACTGCAAAATTTCATGAGGTTCCTGTGAGCCCATATCTCCTACCCATCTGTGTTCCTCTGACTGGTATTCCTTCCCTCAAGTGTACTGACTGGTCCACCAATTTCTCATCCACAAACTTGATGAGGGTGCACTCCATTTTGTCCTCCAGGTCCTTGCCAAGGGTGTCAGGCCGCACAGATATGTATGGTTCCCTGAGGAACACTGTCTCCAGGTAGAACATGAGCCATTTAACCATCACTCTGAGCTTGATGATCCAAGCAGTTTGTCACCCACCCAGCAGCATACCTGTCAAGATGTAACAACTCAAAATGTACACAAGGGTACTGGGGGAGATCTTATTGAAAGTTTTGCTTAAGGTGAAGTAAAAGACATGCATGGCTTCCCTTCATTCACATATCCAGTAATTTCATCATAGAAAAATGTTGGTCCAGCACAATTTACTGTCTTTCAATCCATATTGGCTATTCCCCATCATTTTCTTCTTTCATGTGCCCACAAATGTGTTTTAAGAGGACTCACTCCATAATATTCTCACAGACTAAAGTGAGGTTGACCAGTCTGTAGCGCTTTGGATCATTACTCTTGCACTTTCTGAAGATGAATGCAGTATTTGTCTCCAATCATCACGGTCCACCTCTGATCTCAAAAATCTTTCAAAGATGATGACGAGCAGGCTTCCTATTAAATTGGCCAGCCTCCTCACCACTCTTGATGTAGTTTAGCTTATCTGAAAGACCAAATGTTGCTCAAAGTTTCTCAAGAGATCCTTGACTTGATCCTCATCCATTGCTAGTCATTCTCCTCCTTGAACCCTCTCTCTAACCACATAGGCCTGGGAGACAGTGTCAGAGGAGACCAAAGTAAAGAATTCATGTGCCTCAGCCTCATCTGTATTGGCTGCTATTAATTTACCCAGCCCATTCAACACAGGTGCACGTTTTCCTTGTTTATTCCTGTACTGCTAAAGCAACTGAAGTTTGTGGTTTTGGTTTTTTTGTTTGTTTTTTTTTGAGGAGCCTTGGTGTCCATTGGTCCTTGTCCCTCAGTTCCAGGTGTGCTTTGACTTTCCTGAAAAACTGTACCTACATGTTTGGGCAACATTTCTATATTACTCCTTTGTAGTCTGTCCCTGCTTTCACTTCCTGTATGGTCTCTTTGTACTCCAGCTCAGTCATAAGTTCCCTGTTCAGCCAGGTCAGTCTCCTGTTATGTCTATTCATTTTCCAGGACACACCATTCTTGTGCTTGAAGGATGCTGTACTTAAAAACTTGTCAGCTGCTTGAAGGATGCTGTACTTAAAAACTTGTCAGCTTTCCTCAGGAGATTTACTCTTCAGACTTGCTTTCCATTGAATCCCACCCACCAGTTTCCTCAATAAGCCCAAAGTCTGCTCTCTTGAAGTCTAGAATCTGTACTTTAGTTGCTACTTGCCTTCCTCACCTCTATCAGGACCTTGAACCCCACTATTTCATTCCCTCACAGATCCTCAACAAAATCACAGTTTTTATTGAGCAACCCATTCATAAGAGCCCCCCTCTAAGACAGCCAGGATAAATTGCTGGGCCTGCTTAGCACCCTCAGTCAAAATTCTGGAAGTGCTGCAAAGACTACGTACAGCTAAGCCAGGAAAATAGAGGAAAAATGGTCACGACAAAATTCTGTATGTAACTATGGAGTATCCTCTCACACCAAGTAACATCTTGAATAGCATCTAGGAATGAGCTTATTCTGCCAAAATTATACATGTTTTCAATCAACATTGTACTCTAAGGTACAGCAAATATAAGAAACAAGAGGACAACGTCCATCATGGAATCTGCAGCCATACATACCAGGAAGTAATTTTCTGATGAAATATGGATAGCACTATGTAATTCATCTAACAACTACACTAGGCAGCTGTCACTAATCAACACTTATCGACACTGCACTATAAGCTACATTTTCCCTTTCTTTAATTAAATACCAAGCCTGACCTTTACACCATCACGTAAGTGACTGAATATGAAAAATCACTTTGCAGACAAAAAGGTGTTTTCTCCTAAACAGGTGCTTACCTTGGGATGCTTGTCAGGTAGGTCAGGACATTCTGGAACTCCTTCTCAGGGATATCACTGAAAGCTGGATAGTCTGGAAAGGTGATAACAGGGCATCCATCTCCCCCTCTTCCACCTACAAAAGAAATAAACAGCAGGAGCGTTTACATGCAAGTCCCTTCACCTAGCCCGAAGCTTCCTAGTTACAAAACTACTGTGCTGCCTTTCCCCAACCCCCTTTTTCCCTTTTTTTTTTTTTTTTTTTGTACAGGGCTCATCAATGTGGAACCTCTTTATTCTGAGCAGTCTAATGTCTTCTTCAGAACTTAGTAAGTTTTATAGGAAGGAACTTGTTACACTGCATTCAATTTTGTTTTTCCTGTACAAATGTCCTTGCTTGTGTGAACACACTGTAGACACTAGATGGCAGTGCATCTTTCTTTTGATAAATGTCAACTCTATGTAATTATGACCAATTTGGAGAAAGAAAAGAACTGATTTAGAAAAAAAAACAACAACATTCTGAATGAAGTAGGTGAATCATCATCTTGAACTGAACTCAACCTTACTAGTTTGAATTCTTTCCTAGAACACCCCTTCCCCCTCCTTCAGCTACCTGCTCTGCTTCCAGGACAGCCTACAAGAAGTGGCAGAACATTAAAAGAAGTGGAGGAAGGTGTTTCAAGTGAGATTTCCTGTTCAACTTCTCAGATGACCTACAAAAGGTAAAGCAGAGCTGAGCACCTAGGCTGCAGGATGGCTGCTGATGAGCTAGATATCATCTGCATCTTTTTTGGCATTTGCACCACTGGGTAGAATTCAAAAATTCAACAATTTAAAAAGTGCTCCACACATATTTTTCCATAAAAAATGTAATTTTTTTTTTTTCAGGCAGTCTTAAGGTTTTATATCTTATGCAAGAATATTTTCATAAAGATAGGCTGGACAACGTACTTGTTGAGCCCCAGCAACTGCATGAAGTTAACAGTTGGGGGTGGCAGGGACACATTGCTGGAAAATTATCTTGGCTTTACAGTTCAAAAAGAGAAGAAAAACAGGCCAAAATGACTGTGGCAAAATAACGAGGCTCTTTTTCCAGTCCTGAAATCTGACAACTGTGCAGAAGTCAGCTGTAAACTTTGTTAACAACACTGTCTGATCTGGACAGCAACAGTGATTTGTGAAAATTATAGTGCGGTAATAGCCACTTCAAGTCCCTTTACATCTAACCTCACCAGAAAAAGAAGAGAAATATTTGAGCTCAGATTCATTTGATAAAAGAAACCACCATTTCCCTCCAAAACCACATGTAATTAGAAGAGTTCAAATAGTATCCTTATGTTAATTTGCGGTGTATCTGACTTCAAACTACTTGCTTACAGGCAATACGATGCTACTACTGTGCAGCTCTTGAAATCTAACTACATCAGAACTACATGTGCTCTGGATGCACTTAAAAAACAACAACAAAATGCAACTATTATGCAAATATCACAAGTTTGAAAACATAACATTACAGTATTTGGATAAAGGTTAAGTCAATGGAGTTAATTTTAGCTATATAAATGTTCACAACACAAATATAAGACCAATTTTTATTCTATGATTTTTTGTTCTATCCAGGCTATAAGGACCAAAGCATTTTCCTCCCTCATTAAAAACCTTTCTTCAAGCATGATAATGATTACTTCTGTTGCTCATGAGTGTTCTGCTCTCTCTAGAGTATCTATTTTTAGGTACAATTATACATTATTTGCAGTATCCTGCTCAGTTACTTGCTTTGTTCTATTTAACTTCTATAAATAGGGCATATGAAACAAAAGAAGAACAATACGCTTGCAGGACACATCCTAAAAGCAGAAGCCCGGACTATGATCTCCAGGAAGTTCCCAGACCACCACCAATTGTCAAGGGCAAATAGAGCCATCCTGCCTTGACATTGCCTATTAATTTTCAGTTTCTAGTACACTCATCCCTGGTTATCTTGGGTGGAGACAACTCTGTCCTGCCACGTGCTGTCAGAAGATAGCTGTTCACTGATTAGCTTTTTCTCCAGTCTTTTCCTGCCGGGACACTTAATCACAAATGTATGTTCAAATGCTGCTCAAGTGCTTTTCTCTTATCAGGACCTCGCTGCTGAAAAGAGTTTAGGGCAGAGTGACCTGAAGTACTATACGTAAAAAATTCTGTAAAATTTCAGCTTTAACATTGCTGGCCTATAAAAGTTGTTTTCCATATTGCAGTTTTAAATACCTGGCCATCAGCAGGAGACGAGCCACTCAGCAAAGCAGTTGCTGCTTACAAATGAGTGTTTGTCACTGCAAGCTACAAAAAGGGCACGGGAAATACAACAAAGGAAAAATCCTACATTTAAATCCTGGTTGCATTAAATCATAGTAAAAGTAGTAGGTAAGTTCACTTTTTAAAGCGTCCTTTATTTCATAATGAACCTGACACAACAAGGAATGATTTTTTCCTTTATTCATTTTTTTCTTGCTTCACTTCTGCAAAAGCAGAATTACACAGTTTATTCCTACATTACCTGTGTAAAATGGGATTTTCTTCCCTTCTCCCAGAAGTAAATCAAGCCACAGAATTTAGGGTGAGGACATAAAATGGAAACGGGACTTCGGGAAGATATGCTGAGATTTATTGTTGTTGGTTTTGCTTTTAGTAAGAGGGAAAACATGTGAGTGACAAAACGAACTTCTCTCACCATTCTTGAAACACAGGTTTAATGCAAAAATCTAAACCAACTTATTAAAACCAATTCACATAATAGTCTTCCAGCATCTCAGAATCTTTGAAAGCATTGAGAGAATTTTCTTAGTCTAATCTTAGTTATTTTTTTTTTTTAAATCTAAATTTCTGAAAGGATATTAAACCCCCTTATTTTATATTAAAAAAACATAAACCCAAGGCATTCTGTGATTCAACAAAAACGTTGAAAACCACTCAGTAATATTTATTTTTAAACATTAAACAAATACCACTTGACCACCAGCTTTAAGTTTTGCTTGTTGCAAAGAACAGAAGAGAACACAGCAGGTTTTAAGCAGGTGCAATTACAGTCCAGACACATTTTACCTGAAATCATAGAATAGTTTGGGTTGGAAGGGACCTTTGAAGGTCATCTAGTCTAACTCCCCTGCAATTAGCAGGGGCATCTTCAACTAGATCAGGTTGCTCAGAGCCCTATCCAACCTGACTATGAATGTTTCCAGGGATGGGGCATCTGTCACCTCTCTGGGCAACCTGTTCCAGTGTTTTACCACCCTCATTGTAAAAAATATCTTCCTTATCTCTAGTCTGAATCTAGCCTCTTCTAATTTAAAACCATTACCCCTTGTCCTGTTGCAACGAATCATAATAAAAAGTCTGTCCCTATCTTTTTTATAAGCCCCCTTTCAGTGTTGAAAGGCCACAATGAGGTCTCCCTGGAGCCTTCTCTTCTCCAGGCTGAACGACCCCATGACGGGGGGATGAAACGGTTCCCAAGAATTACTTGATACCTGTCTCATGACATGCAGCTGTAAGGAACATTCTCCAAATGAGAAGATTATTACTTTTCAGTCTAATAATGGAAACACCATAGAAGTAAAGAGCACTGATGTGTATGTCAGCAATTGTAAAAAAAAAAACCACGCCAATTTAAGTAGATATGTTTCCACCCTATTTCCGTGATCCTTCATTAAAGCAACACTTTGTTATTAACTCATTTATAACTGACTTTGGCAACCTATTCAACTGCAACTTCTTTAACAGACATAGTATCAGAGAAAACATAAATTACCTCTCTAAAATGGATTTTTTTCAGTGGATAAATCTCTACAATTCTAGTAAACCTCCAGTTTGGTAGAGCTCTTCTAAATAGATCTGTGTGCCTTAGTCTAAGGCCAGTTTTCACAACAGAAACAGCCCTGCGTTTTGGAGAAATACCCATTTTAAAAACATGTCAAATTGCATTAGCCCCACAGGTTAGGTAGCAAAATGACTTGACTGTTCTTAGGAAATCGCACTTTGTGTTCCTAACTTCTGTATAGGATTATTTAAACAATAGCACCAACCATTAAATTATGTGGACCCAGAGCATCATGATCTTATGTATGAAAGGAGTGGAAAACTGATCTTTGGAAAGCTACCAATCTCATCTTACAGTAGTGCATCTAAAGTTTACCATAAGTCTAGGTGATTTAGCTTTTATTCTTTCTATTTTGCTACATCTAACTTTTCTCATAACAGTTGCAATCTCTTGGGTTTGTTGGGATTTTTTTATGGGTTTTTATTTATTAAGCAGGTAGGGTGATAGAGAAGAGCCACACCATGGAAATCACAGCACTGCTTTACACAATCCTAATCAAGAGGCATATTAGTGTCTCTGTAGCTAAAAACAATCTCAAATGAGAGAGAAATAATTAATATTATTTTCAATTTAAAATGGCATTGACAGGGAAAATTATGAAAACTATGAACTGTGCAGCTGCTAGCACGTGTGAGCATGCGAACACACATAGAGAACAGTGTAATTCCCTACAATCCTGCAGAGACATGCAAGGTTTTTTGGTACAGTCTGCAATATTGGGGAGCAGCAAAGGACATTTCTCAGACTTCCCGGAAAGAAGAGCAAGAGATTATTTTGTAATGCTTCCCTAGTTATTCTGCTCCTGTTTACATTTAAAAAAAAAAAAAAAAAAAAAGGTAATCTCAAAAGCACTCTCCCCAACCCCACCAAAAGAAAGCAATGTAGTTGGATATAATTAGATGATGACAGAGAAGAGGTAGGTCTTCTAGCCTGAATCTACAATGCAAATGAAATGGTATTTGGACTATAAGAAAAAAACATGATCTCTATGTCAATCAATATGCACACACAAGTTTCAAGAGCATCATCATTGTTAAATGACTTGTATCTATAACTCTGGTTCAAAAGACCTACTCAAAATTAATCTCGTTTGTAGTCATGTAAAAAGCGAGGCCCTCATGTGAATGACAGAAAGGCTTACTACAGATTTTGCTTTACTGTTGTGGTGGTTCAGCTATTATGTTTGTATGATTCTGATGAAGAATTTCTACTTGTATAATATACTTAACTGGAGCACTAGGAGTATTTGAAGTTACGTGTAGACTTCAATGAGGTAGTGGATAAAAGCTTCATTGCATATCCTTTGCAAAGAAAAACAGAATCAAGAATAATTTATTAAAATATTCTTTCCTTGAAAGGAGAGAGAAGTTTTACTCGTACAACTTCACAAGCTGCATTTAGCCTAGGCTGATCAGCAGCAAGTATACTGGCTTAGAAATCAGATTTTTATTTTTTTTTTAAACAAAATCTCAACAGACTGTGGGTTTAGCACCATGAATATAAAACAGCTGTTAAGCCTACCCCTGTGCAAGACAGAAACTGCTAAGTAATACCTTTTCTACTGTCAATACACATCATATACATTGACCATATCATATTGGCAACAAAAATCAAGTTGATATTTTTAACTAACTGATGCAACGTATGTGGTACAGGATCCACTCAGAATTTTACAAACAGACTGGGCACCTGTGGATACCTCAAAGGGAACAGTTTAACCAGTGAGGTATTTTCAGCTCATTCCCACAGAGGAGAGCAAGAGCACAGCCAAGGAAATAAAGCTATGGAAAGTGAGGAGAAGCTTATTATTTAGAATGATAATTTAAAGGGCCAAAGATATAAGCATTTTGAAAGCTAGTACCAATGCTAACTTTTTCAATTGCAGGAAAAAGAACTATGAATCAATAGGCAAAAACCCAAGTAGCATGAACCCCTATTTGTATTTCCTTTAATGGAAATATTTTTTTGAAGTTGGTCAATGCATAAAGAGGCATTCAAAGAAAAGTGAGTTTAAATAATTACTACTTATGGTGACCAAGAGTCTCATTTGCACATCATATAGTTTGTACAATTTAAGATGCATATAAACATACACACCTGTCTGTACGCTCTTCATCTACATGTACTTTAACACGCCTGCATGCAGCAATGGCAGATAGTTGCGAAGTTGGGTATGAAAGTCACACAGCTACTTTCCAATTAAGGAAAGGGAAAAGAGAGTACACAGGAAAGAAAATATGAAGTGTGAATGAAAGACTGTAAGGAATACATTTTCCTGAGACTTTTAAATGGATCTTCCAATGTCCTTCATGAGGATTAAAAAAACAAGGCATAATACCCTTTGCAATGAAGAAGAAAGTGGTTGCACAAATACTAACTGAACTAAGAAAAAAAGTAAGACAGATGAAACAGTGAACCATGTAGAGACGATGTTTACTAAAGCCTAGCAACAACAAAAAAGAATAACAACAGTTCTTGCAAAGATAAGGACCTTGTTCCACAGAAAGAACAAATTCCAAGGGAAAAAGTAAACAGCTGGGCATGAGGTAAAATATTAACTTTGGGGTTTATAAGCTTCTTATGTGAATGATTGATTAAGAGCCTTATCCACTGCTTGTCCCTCCATTACACTGAAGCTGATCACACAACTGCAGTCTCACTGCTGAGAAAGAACTAGAGCCTTCAGCACCTGTAGGACCTGTAGCCAGCACCTTGATCTCATTGCCCTTTGCTATATCGGCTGAAAAATTGAAGCATTAATGTAAATTTTTGTTTTGTTTTGTTTCAAGCCTTACTTGGATGTGCCTGTAGCATTTCCATTATAATCTAGCAGAAAGAGGGACGTGAATTACTTTGTACCTGCAGAGGAAAAGAGACCAAGAGAAAGAAGTGACCCCTATTTAGACCAAAACACAGAAGTAGCTTGGGAAGTGCTACAGCCTTTAGCCATGGAAGCGGCTTAGGTTTCATTCTCTATTCAAGAAAGCATCCCAGAAGACCTAGATACATCCTATTAGAGAAACTAAAGTGATTCAAGCATAAGCTGCCTTGCTCTTAAAAAGCCAAGAACTAAAAACCAAAAAGCATCTAAGAGATTACGCAATTTATCATAACTGCAAAGACCCTATCTACCAAAAATGTTTGTAATCTATAGACTTTTATTTTAATGAGTTTTATGCTGTGTCCTAAGATTCTATTTCCAAGGCAACTTAGTAATTAGCAAAAAAGTCCCCTTCACACACATGGTGAACGTCTTAAGTGGCATTACAGCAAAGCTACTCATAAGCACAACTGCAAGAATAAACTGTACATAAATCAAGTATCAAAATATTAGCTCTGTTCCTTTGTTCACAGAACCCATAACACCACTATTTGGTACAGCACAGAAAATTAAACAGTGTCACACAGGAGAATATGAAACAAAATGAAAATGCCTAACAGTCAGATTGCCCAAGAATAATAAAATACAACAGAGGATATAGTCAAAGCCCACAGTACTGCAGCTGGCCTACTATTTCAAGCAAACAAAACAGACTTCTAATAGATAAGAGGGTGAATAAATAGAAGGAAATAGAATGATGAACGTATGCTTTTACTAAGCTCCACTGCACAGTGGATATAATGAGTGCTGACGATGCTTGTGGCTGTGTGAACTCAACAGTCTTAAGATGTGACCAATCTCCAGTTGGACTCAATGAGATTTTATTCATCTACTGTAATCACCAGTTTTCCTCCTCACTTCAGAGGGGCAAAATATAAGCCCTACTTACAGTTTTCTAGATAGGCTGATTCTTGCATAACATTATTATGAGCCATATTCTGCCCCTGGATAAGAAGGAAGAGCTTGGAAAGTCAAAAAAAATAAACTGCCAGAAAAGAACTGTAGACTAAACACCATCATCTCAAATGGAGCATCAAGAGCCAGCTTCACAAACAAAACAATTTTATTTCCAAGTGCTACCATTGCCCCATAGGAAACACAGTCACTACTGCAGACCCACACTTAGTTTATAACTTGTGTGGCAGGAATAAATCATAATTATATGAGTACAAGAAGATCAAATGAGCTCTTGTCAAGCAAAGCAGTACACTGCTTCATTCCCTGTGTCTCTTGATCTGACGCAGGGATGGACTGAAAAGAAGAGGGGACAGTCACAAAGCCCAGCTTCAGCCTGGCCAGGTAAATCTCCTTTATGCCGAAGGAGGCAGGGCAGCTCTGCAAAGCCACTGGTGCTCTCCCTCTCTATGCATCAGAGGGAGGGCAGGGCAAGGCAGTAACTCCAGCAAGTTCACTGCTGCACACCTACAGGAGCTTTACAAGCAAGAGGACAGGAAAACAAACCCAGAAGCTTATCAGACACCTGCCACGCAGCCTGATCAGTGAGCAAAGGCACTATCTCACTTTACCCATTAGCAGCCAGCTGTGGTTCCAGCGTTGAGATGCCCAGCAACTAACACCTGCACAGCAGATAAACACAGGGCCCCACGACCTACCTTGGCACAGGTTATCCAGGGACATCAGAGACACTCTGTGCTGCGTGAACGTAGCTGTGCTGCTTTTAGAGCTGGCTTTATTCCTAAAAGCAGGTTCCTTTGCAAAAGGCAGGTGGCCATACCAAGCCAAAAACCCTGTCCAGAACTTGGACAGCAAGGCCAGCGAGCAGTGCAGCCTGTGGGGTGAGGACCGTGAGACCACGGCAACCACCAGCTCATCCACACCACACTCTCCAGCTCTCAGCGAGGGCTCAGTAGGCTCAGAGAGCTCCTGGTCAGTGTTTGAGCACGGTCTCAGCTCCAAGCACTGGAGAGCTCAAAGTAAGTACCCACAGCTCCCTTAATACAAACAGGAGACTACATGTTCCTGTACCAAGCTCATCAGCGCTTCTTTATTTATTTTCCCTCATTTATCCTTTTATCCTACCCTCAATTCCATCCCATTATCCTGGATACTGGAAAATGAACTATAATATAAAATTCCTATTATACTTTTAAAAAAATAAATAAAAATCTTTTCATAAATTCTTGAATAACAACTCTTGGTAGTCTGTATTTTGAGTTGCTCATTAAATATTCATTTCTCCTGTATGAGACCTCAAAAACTATGAAAGCACAACAGGCCCAACCATACACCCAAGCAAAGTCTGTAGAAGGGAACCCCATAGTCTTACCTGAGAGGTAAGCAAATTGTTTCTTTAACTGGTCCTGAATATCTGCAGCATAGAGGGGAATGATATCCTGATGCATGATTTCATCTGTGGAGAGAAAAAAATAATTTGCATTGCAAAGTCATTTTATGTAAAATTTCACAGCAGACATCAAAAAAAATCATCCCTAGAACACAAGCATCCAGAAAACTACCCAAGTTTTGAAAAATACATGAAAATGTTTAGAGTCTTTCAAGTCTCTGCCAAGGGCAAACTTTTCTTTGAACAGCACATTGATAAAAGAGTAAAGTAACATTGATTTGCTGACACTTGGAAGTGGTACAGGATGTCACTGAACCAAACACTGTAGAACTTATATTTCTCAGGAATGATGTTATACATTGGGGTTTTAACACATAAAATTCAATTTTTATTAAAACCTTCTCAACTCACATAAAAAAGAGAAACTTCGGATCCACCTAGCCTGTTGTCTAGTGTTCAAATACCCCCAGGCAACAGTGTTCAGTAAGATAGGCAGAACAGGCTTGAAAGGACATCTTCACATTGAACATACACATTTACAGCTCAACTGTGAAAGGCCTTGCTTAATCTTTTATCTCAGCCCTTCAGCTTAATGACACACATAAAAATTTCCAAAACCTTATTTTCTGCCACAGTGTTTGAGCAGAGGCATTTCCTACAGCGTATTTCTAGAGGTCGAGCAGAAACCTAAGTTTCACTGACCACGATAAAGATTGCATGACAGAGTTACCTCATTCATTAAACTATGATATCTTTTTTTTTTTTTTTACATGGAAACAAAAGTTTTACTTTTTTGCAATTTCTAAAAATTAATTATTCTACATTGTTAGCCTCATTGAGAAGCAGTGAAGGAATAATCTAGGACTTTCATTATTTGGTTTTGAACATTTCTTTTAACCTGGAATTGTATAAAGAAGCTTTGTTTTTAATGTATGTTGAAATGTCATTAAGATAGACTCAAATCTGACACTCAGAACTGTGAAATTCACAGGAAAAGTAAGTAAAAATCTAAAAGTGGTGAAAGCATAAGTGTCATCTGCCTTGAAGTATAAGCTGATCAAACAGAAGTAGAGCTCTGGCCTTTGAGGAAGAGCTTGCTATTACTGAGACCTTTCAAATGCTAGGTCTTGAGGGGAGAGCCACTCACTTTTACAAGCGATTCTCATGTGTGCAAAATTCTGAGAACTGCAATTATTTGAGAACAGCAAAAAAACCCTACTTTCAGTTACTTCATGCAGATAAGCAACAGCTTATCCTGGGAAACAGAACATCTCTGTTCTCTTTTGGCCAGTCTGGCAGAGGAAGACCCATAACCACTTTCAAGGTCACACAATGATTAGAGCTATTTTTCTGCATCCGGTGAACTGCTGCTTGATCAGAAGACCTCTGCATACCATGCTGTCAAATCCATAAGTGGATATGTTTAACTATTAAGTCATATTTCACCCAGGCCATCAGTTATGTCATCATCTTCATGTTTTTAAGAAAAAACCTGAACACATATCTTTCAAAAGTCCAATCTCAGATGACCAAGTAATTTCCAGAGGAAGGCATACCTCACCCCCACAAGGGAAAAAGGATTTAAGTTTGTTTTGGTTTTTTTTTTTTTTTGGTTTGTTTGTTTGCTTTTGCTGTCAGTGCTCTTTAATATAAGGACTCCTCCCGCAGCAACATTTAAGAAACTAAACACCCCTGATTCTAGGCAAACCAGTGCCTGCAGGTGGACCCATTTACCTGAATATAACCTATCGCAGGATCAACGCCTAATTTTTAGGTGGGAAAAGGGAAAATAATGTAATCGCTCTGTAATATGCCACCCTGACTACCGTCACAGGCAGAAATAAACTTTCATTATTGCAGCATAAGCATGTAATAAAATAGGAGTGTTTTGCATACGTGAGTAAAGACGTGACACACAGCATTCAAGCAGGCAAGATGTTCCTAAGTCGGGGAAACTCTTTATGTTTCCCAGACACATAATGGTCGCCATTTCCTCATGCATCCATGTGATCAATCCCATTGCGGTTCTGACCTCTGCCAGGTAAAGGCGCAAGCCCAGATTCGATTTCCCCCCATGTTCTCTCTGACAGGAACAGCAGCTTTTGCCATCAGCACAGGGCAGCCCGCAACATTGCAGTCAAACACTATTTCACTGAAAAGACAGTATTTTTCTGTTTTCCTCCCCGTGGTTCTAAACTCAGTTTTAACTCAGATTTGAGAGCCAGAGTGTTTGCAACTGGAGGAGCTGCACGCTATGCCTGTTCAGGGATGGAAAACCTCCATCCATCCCTCCAACCTTTCTGCTGCTCTCTCCACCACCACAGCCCCTTTTCTCATCTTGCTGATCTGGTTTCCTGACACTCTTCAGGAAGCAGAATACGTCTTAAGATCAGAGCTGATTTTCAATGATTTGGAACAGCTGAAACAACAGGTAGCAGTATAAAACAATGTGAGAAAACACAACTGTTGGAACTGCTGAACAGTTTGCATCCAGCAGCTTGACAGGATACACGTGAACCCAGTATCAGTCCTCACAGATTCAGTCAGAAATCCCTCTCCAAAACCCTGTCTCCTTTCAGAGAAGATGCAATGGTAAGAACTCACTGCTCTGTATTATTTCCTTTATATTTAGCATCCCTCTAGAAAAGAGTTCACCACCGTTTGTCTGGGATTGAATCTGATTTCACTTTGAGTTTGTCCATTGTTACTTAAATATACTATTTCTTTAGCAGGATAAGGTAAGGAAAGGCACACACGCTAAACAGACTGAGGGCACACACTCCCTGCTCTCATGGACTTTGGGGAAAATAATTTCTTGGAAATATTCTTTAAATAGAGAATCTGCCACCTGCTACAGACGCTAGGGACAATCTCCATTTTAGTCAAGCTAATTAAGTGCACATTAAAATACAGAATTACTGAAAATCCATTCACTGTTTTCTATGGAATTTTTATAGGTTCAAACTCTACTTCCACTTACATGGATTAACATTTACACAGCCCACGATTTTCCCTGTTCTGTGTTGACTGCTTTACATAGTATTTTCAAAACAGAGTCCTAAGCATTTGGCTGTTTTACTGTATCTAAAATTCATGGCTGAAAAGAGATGCTCACACCAAAATATGCTAGAAAAGCCAGTCTTTCCTGAAGAGCTCATTTAAAGAGTTTTCCAAAGTAGTCTGCTTAAAATAAAGCCTGTGGGATTTATAATTATTCTGCTATTGTGGGCGCTAATAAACAGTAAAATAAGGTTCTGTATAGTTATTACTGCTTTTTTAATCACAATTTTTAAAAATTTAACACACATAATAGCTGGAAATGCACAAAGATATTTTTTTTCTAAGCCAACAACTGGAGGTTCTTTAAAAACCACATTATCTAGTATTTAAATTAAGTCAGGACAGATTGTCATCTTGCTAACATAAAGGAATCAGTTAAATATGTGGTTCTCATTAAAAAAAAAAAAAGCCTTTCTCTTTAAAAACGTGAACCACAATCTTGCGGATATATAATCTTCTAATTCAATTTTAAATCTTGCTTTGATAGTTCTGTCTGTATGACGGAGGAAGATGGTTTAGGGGGGGCTGACACCATCCCATCAAAGGTCTCCTGACTGCATTTCAAATGAAGCAGGATGATGGGTTTAAGCACAAGGGCACAAAGATAACTTGTGCTTGAATTACCTGGTGCCACTAAGCCCTGCAGAAACCCGGATCTGAGAAAACAATCAATGTCACTCAAGTCGAGATTTTCACTTATTGGTAAAAGGCTCCTTTCTTTCCGATCAAACTGAAAGTCATCATCATTCTGAGTTCACCTGACATGCTGAAGCAAAGCTATTTTCACAAAAGACAACGCTGGAGGGGAGTCTGAACAGACCGTACCTTCATTACATGGAAGGAAGTCTCCCAACTCGACTCATGAGCCTCTTGTAATGGGTTTAATCCAATTCCCACTGAGCCAGCTGGAATTACACCACCCTTTGAGTAGGTCTGCACGAAATCCTATGGCCGTTACTTTATACCAACTTGAAAGCCAAACTGTTTCTACACATACGGACACAATTACGCCCTTCAGTGCAGATCCCAGTATCACACCATAAAGGAAACTACAAACCATTTTTCCTCCTCCATTTTCTTGCTGAGTCAGCAGGATTTCCCTGAAACTGTGTCTCTGGCTTCTCTGTGAAATTCATGCCTTAAATTGAAGAAGCAATGTCTTTTCCTCAACCAGTTTTGTTTTGCTTCTCCGGTGGAACAGTCAACCCACCCAAAGAGTTGAACACCTTTTATGAAGGGGGTCTTCATGTGAAGCACCCTCCCATCTGGTAATTATATAAATGCAAGATAATGACTTTCAGAACAGTCCCTTCATCTCTCTCAGCCCCAAGGCAAACCTTTCATTTCCTCATTCTTCCCTCTTCATCTTCACCCCCCGACCACCATCACTAACAGTTAGCTCCTTTGTGTAACCCCCAAAGGAGGAAGGGCAAGAGCAGCTGATGTGGTGAAGATAGCCCTCTTCCGCACTAAGCCACATGAAACTAATTAGCTAGTCAAGAGAGCAGGAGAGCTCTCCAGCTTTAAAACTGAATCTTAAAAATCACTGCTGAAGAGCGATGATGCCTGCGAGCTCTGAGCTACATGTGCTCAGGTACAACACCTACAGACTGAGCTCCTCAGGTCCATGTGCTATTTGTAGCCACACTGGGCTGATGACAGGAGTTCATGTGAGTGTTCATAAATTAAGTATTAAAACTTCACCAGTCCAAAATATCTTAAGGAGGAGTTCATTTCTATTTTATTTCAATACACTGCCATGAAAACAAGGGGCTGGGGAAAGCAAGTGATTAAATCTCTGTAAAAGGCAGCTCTCTGCTAAAGTGTACTTTGGAAGGAAATTATCACCCATGTAAAAGAGCACTATTGCAACTTGCTTTTTTTCTGGTGAGCTAAAATATCCCAAGCAATGAATTCTTCACCTCCACCAGCATCCCAATTTTTAGCATAAATAGAAATAAAGCAACCTAGCACTCCAAACAGCTTTGTTTGGCAATGAGCGTCCAAAAAAATATTTTGAATTATACAGATATGTAAGAATTTTACTTGTAAAAGCTTAACAGTCTACAGTCAAGCTACATCCCCCATTGCCTCTCCTAGTCAGAAAAGACAGTTTCCTTTGAAGACCGGTGGTGCATAAAAGAGATGCTCAAGTTGAAATACTTCCCCTCCTCCCCCCTGAAAATCATGCTTTATATAAGATCCTCTTCTGGGGCATCACTAAGATCAGTTCATTTTCTAGGACTGTATAGCCTATTGCCACAATACACACAGAACAGCATGACCACGTAGCCCATTGCTGCAATTGGGTAGGTTGGAATCCCTTGTATTTTCAGTGCTAAATAAGGATCTAGTTGAGTCAGGACTTTGAAGTGTTACTGCCAAAGAAAATCTAAACCCTTAGGAGTGATGTTCTCTCTACTATAACGCCATGCACAGTGGACAGAGGGACTTACTGTTTGAATGGTGTTTTTAATGCCTCATGCATCAGAGGCCCTGACCATTTGGATCTTTCACAGAGTCTATGATATTTCTGCAGCACTTTTCATAGTCCCTAAACTTTGGTAATATTTAAATGATTCCATTGAAATGAAACTTGATAACTAAGCTTTAATCATACCTGAAGCAACCACTTAGACACATAAATTAACCCCAAAAGGCTGCAATTCCAGCATTTAAATACAAGGGCAGGAACTTGTTCATGGGTAAAATAACAGAAAAACAGAAAAAAAAAAAATCTCTGTATTATATAGATGCCTACCCAGCCACCTGCTTCCTGTAATCACAATTAAAGAAAAACAAAAAAGTCCACCTGTTTCTTCTTTAAGATCACAGAGTTGGAGATTTCACACAGGACTATCTACAAAGGTACAAGGATGATGGTTCGGTTTCAGGTGGAGAGATTAATCACTGATCCGTCTTTTAGAAAAAATGTTTGAGGTGTACAGCAAATGCAATGCTGTTGGGTTGACACAACACAACAAGAGGTGTAACATTCCTCATTTTCTTGACTCAAATGATGAATACCTACACAAAAGCGCACTTTGAGAGACAACCCAAGATTTTGGTTTCTTTCAAACTCTTCTCTAAATTTTTTGGATTTCACCACTTATTATGCATATTGAAGGAACTCTTCCTTATTCCACTTCCCCTTTTGCAAAAGGCAACAAAGTTCTTGTCTTGGTTTGCCTAAATAGCATCACCTCAAAACACAAACGTCAGAGGAAATATAATCCTCTCTCTTCCATGTATGGTAGATGTACTCACAGGATACTATGAGTGCTAAATCCTACCGCTTCTTCCTCTTCTGCTTCAGCAGTCACACCTACTTGACACACATACTCCCTAGTCCCACAGCTTCTCGGGGATCAGCTTTAAATTTGGATATGTCTTACAAGAGTGATCAAATATTAGCTAATCTGTAACTAGAAGAAAACGATGTAGTAATTAAGAAGTCAATCTACGGATCAACAAGAAGACCTAGTGTTTCTCTGTACTTGAATAAAATCTAAAACAAGATGGGGGGGGAAAGAGATGCTGCAATTTTTGCAAGAAATCTTAAAGTGTTACCAGTTATAGCATCTAACTTGTTTTGTCATGCTTTTGCTCCATACAGTGCTTAAGTGCACCTACTCTGCTCTGGCAAGAAAGATGTTCTTTGTGTTATTTCAAGTCATAATAATTACTACCTTCCCAAAGGGAGAAAGAAAGGGAACTTTGAATCATGCCACACAGCTGTATTATAGCATAGATTTTGTTAGCCACAAAGAGGACTTCGAGATAAATGGCAGCAACACCGTCACATGTGCTTACTACCTAAAACTAAAAACTAACCTGGTACGGATGGCGTGCTCTTACTATTGTAACAATAATATTCCTCTCATCCTCTTTCCAGGATGTCCTGAAGAAAGCCAAGCCTACTGATAAACACTTTTATGTTTTTGCAGGGTAGTTATAGACCACTAGGAACCACGCCCCCCAAACTGGGTTAAAATCTTGCCAAAACTGCAGCATCATTAACTCCTTAATATTGTAAATCATGCTGAGTGTATAGTGCAAAAATATCTCAAAAGTATTAGATGCACTTAGTCACCTACAAGCAGCAGATTTTGCAAAAAAAGCAAAGATTTATTACTTTTTTAAATGGAAAAATATTAGATACAGCCTGAGCAGCAGAGAATATTCCCCTTATCGCATTCAAGCAATAAGAAGACAAATGACCCAGATGTGTCTTAGTACTTAAGCACACAAGTCTCCATGGAGTAACAAAAATATTAGATTTTGCCAACTGCATTTAATAAGATTTAATGCTCTGAAAAAATTATTACAGGAATTTTGCTTTCTAACTACTAAAGCCTTGCAAAAAAGGAGGAGTCTTATAAACATGGAAAATAGAAAGATCGACTCTGAACAGAAGAACTGCATGCAAATTATAGGACTCATCTTCATCGTGGCCTAAAAACTAATGATGCAATCACACAGCTTAAACACACATGCTGAAGCGGACATCTCTTTAGACAACCAAACCAAAGATTCTTCTTCACTGAAACCACCTTCTTTTAATCTTCCCTCTGTAGAAAAATATGTGCTTCAACTCATGCCCCAAAGCTTTAATTGAAAAGTCAACACGCACAGGATCAGGTGCATGAGTACTTGGCAATTCTACTAAATGGAAAGCTATTTTTGTGTGATATCTTGGAAGCAAGACAAGGTTTTAAACGATGTATGATTTTACTCTTGATCTGAAAATTAAAATCACTTCTATAAAACAGCAAAGAGGTAAAATCCCATGGTTTATTGTACACATCTATTCTGGAGAGAATTTATAGCAATTCTAACAATTGTGAGATCGTCACAGAATGGTTTGGGTTGAAGGGACCTTCAAAGATCACCTAGTGCAAGCCCCTGCACTGGGCAGGTATGTCTTTCACTAGATCAGATTGTTCAAAGCCCCATCCAACCTGAACTTGAACAATTCCAGGGGTGGGGCATCCAGAACTTCTCTGGGCACCCAGTTCTAGTGCCTCACCACCCTCATCATAAAAAAAATTTCTTCCTTACGTAGAATCTAAACCATTGCCCCTTATCCTGCCACTGCAGGCCTTAGTAAAAAGTCTTTCTTGTATTTTTTCATTTCAACATCACGGAAGATGGGTAGAATCACTTTACCATAAAAATATATCGTTAGTTAATCTGACACAAGCACATTTTTCCATAGAACTGTACATCTATAAACTACTGTTTTGAAAGGTGATATGAAGCACTTCATGGGCATGAGAAGGAAGAGACAAGTGTTCACTAAGTGGCTTATTTGGAGCTGAGTACTAGTTTTCAGTTAAGACACATTTACTTGCAGATGTTTGTAAACTTCCAAGTTCTTGGGCTCTGACTACAGATGACTTACAAAGAAGAGGTTGCTGAGTTCATAACAGAACTGGCTGCCCCACCTTATCACACAGATGGCGGAATTGTTAATCAAGCAGTTCTTGAAGCACTGTAGCTTACTGCCCAATACCATTAAAAAGATGAAACCCGTCACATTTCTCTCTGAAGGGCTACAAAGATTAGGAGCCTAGAACATCACTCTCACAAGTAAAGGCTGAGGGACTTGGGTCTTCATAGTCTGGAGAAGACTGAGGGGGGATCTGATCAATGCCTATAAATATTTCAAGGGTGGGTGTCAAGAGGATGGGGCCAGTCTTTTTGCAGTGGTGCCCAGTGACAGGACAAGAGGTAACGGACACAAACTTGTACATAAGAAGTTCCATCTAAACACGAGGAGGAACTTCTTCACTTTGAGGGTGGCAGAGCACTGGAACAGGCTGCCCAGGGAGATGGTGGCGTCTCTGTCTCTGGAGACATTCAAAACCCGCTTGGACATGTTCCTGTGCAACCTGCTCTAGGTGGACCTGCTTTAGCAGGGGGGTTGGGCTAGATGATGTCCAGAGGCTCCTTCCAACCCCATATCATTCTGTGATTCATTCTGTGAAGCACTGCTAATATTAACTACTTTGGGCAATACAGAGTAGAGAACACATGGTTCACAGGCGGCTAGACAGTCCTTTAATGCAACACACCCAGGTCTGCTGCTCACATTCAGCATTTTGCAGGCAGCATGCTAGAGGTTGGGCAGGAGCCCCCCCTCCTTTGCTTTATAGACCCCCATTTTCACCTCTTTAAAGTCTCAAATGAAACATCTATTCATTATCCAATCTGAGAATTTGGCACATGGTTGTAATGACTAATCAACTTCTGGCCATGTAAATAAGGAGTTATTTTTGATAGAAATTGACTGTGCAAAACAAATCAGTGAAGATATAATATCTTGGACTTATTTCAGTGTCTCACCTGCAAAAAAACCATTAGATTCTGTTTCTGTAAGTGCAACAGTCTAACTGGATGTTACCTCTATTTTGAGAGGTTGTTTTGCTAGACTTTTAAATCCAGAGATTGACAGGTTTCTCTTGAAAAATCTACCCTTTTGGCAACAAAAGGAAATTACTTAAGCTTCCTAGAACAACAAAAAACCCCACCGTATTTTGTATGTACAAAGTACAACACATATTAAACGCATATTAAAAAAGTACCAACTTGCTGTTTCTTAAGAACAGCCATGGTCCATAAGTCATCTCAAGTGAAAAGCAAAATCCTTGCTTAGAACTTAAAACCAACAAAACCTTGTTGTGTTCAAACTGAAATGCGAATAGATATATCACTTACTCTGAATTAGATGACCTCCACAATTTCTTGACTTTAAAAATGAATACAGGTAAAAGTTAGTTATGTTGACATACCTACTGTATCTCAGGCTAATAAAGTCTGTCTAGCACTGATATAATACATGGTATATCAGTTTTCTGGAAAACAAACTAAAGCAAAAAAAGAAAACTTGCTCTTCCAACTAACAAGGAAAGAGGAAATATCCCAGTGTCACGATGAAGTAGCTCTGCTTTCTAAAACGATCTAGCAAGTAATTTGTTTCATAAGAACTGTTCACAACCCTCTGGAAGGCTCCCATGTCAACAACAGCTTCAGGATGCAAAACTATCATGTACTAGCAGACCCCTTCCAAGTGCAGTGCTATAGCTCTGAGAAGATCATAGAAGATCACTGACTTGCCTTGCTTTCCTCCCTTCAGGTAAAGCTTTGGCACATTCTTAACATGGAGATGTAGCAAATGATGGAGATTCATCCCCTGCATCGTTTATTCCCCGACATGCAACTTGCTGGTGCTGTGCCTGACTCCAGCAGCTGAAGGGAGTCCACCTTCATCGCAAGTAAGGCTGAGACAGCCAGATTTTAAGGACACTACCCTCAATTACAAGCACACACAGAAGACCTCTGCCGGGATTCCAGTCATCCTCTTTCCGCATTTCTCTTACCTGCAAAGAAAACTAGGAGAACCTCCATGAAAGATCCTCCTTGGGATCCTGTCCCTTGGAGACAGCCTGACAACTCCTGGGGATTCACAGCCACAGATGGGCAGTGCTGGCTCCACACCCCACTACTGCAACACCCAAGTTGTGTCAGAAATTCTTTGGTCCTGCAATGTACCTACAAGGCAGGAGGTGCTTTCACCCCCATTTGGATGTTGAAAAGCAGAACCAGCATTGCTCACAAGTACCTGCACAGTCTTTAAGCAGAACAGAGATTTGAGTCCTACGTCAACATTCCGAACCAATCCTCTCTTTTGTATTGGTCCATCCTTTTCCCCATCTCTCCATCCTCACTCTCTGACGTGGACTGACAAAGGAATTCCCTAAGACATTGATTTCCTTGGAAATTTTCACAGGGCTGAGTACAGAAATAGGAAGACGGGTATCTGAGACCTCCCCTTGGCTTTCATTCCCTTCCCTCTGCTGAATATAGGCACAAACCCTCCCACCCCTGTATAGTGCTCAGGAGGAAAAGGAAAGAACAGTGTTGGGGAAAGGGATAAACCCTCTGCCCATTTTGAACACAAAATCACAGCAGTGATCTCTGCACACTGAACATGCCCACAAGGAGCACTGGCAGTCAACAGATGAAAATCAAGCCTTAGAAGTTGCTAACAGAAGCAGCCCTGCTCATTTATTTCTCAGTAATAAAATTCAGATTAAAACCCTGTATCTTAAACTTGGAGATTCATACAAATAGTCCTGGCATGGCTACATATGCACCATCATGATCTGACAAAATACTCCCCGCCTCTGCAGTTAAAAACAGACATCCCCTCTCTCATTCAATAATCATTCGTTTCCTAAATCCACCCCTCCCCTCTCAGCACAGACAAGGATGCCCGTAAAAACCAAAAGTTATTCAGACTAATTAATCCCTCCACCCTTTCCATCTGGCTAGCCTCACCTTTCTTAAATCTTTCATTCATTCCTCCTAAGCAGCATGCCTTTTTGTATTATCCCTAGTAGCATGGAGTACTACTGAGAAGCAGAGCACTCAGACTCACATGTTGATAATTTAATTAGCAATACTAATTAAAGATTAGTAACAAGATCCACCCTATAGTTAGAAGAGCTACCTTCACATACCTGTTTCATTTAAATTTGACATTTCAAAAGCAACAACGTTGGAAGGTTAGACATCAGTCCATTGACTCAGTGCTCTTTCTCTGGTCCTCCTCTGCAACAGTCGCGCATACCAGAAGCCGAAAACAGAACTGGAAATGTGAATTCAGGCACCAGAATAAGGAAGCAGTTTTTGCTTGTCCCTTTTCCACAAAACACGCTTTCAGTTTTGCAATAGACTGTAGCTGCACTATTAACAGCAAATAATATCTCCACTGTTTCATTATATCTTAACAGAAACAAGATTCCTATAGAAAGCTTTGACTCAAGGAATTTAAGAAATAATGCATTTTAGATTAACCCTCCTATACTAACCACGAGGGGATGCCAAATTGTATCCCATGAAAGAAACAATGTTTTTTCCTTACCTCAAATAAGAATCAGGAAAAAAAATATGTATCTGAGATTTACATAAAATGCAATTAATTGAAAATCAAACTCCTCTCTAACTCAGGAACAGCAGGACAGCTCTCTGCAACAGCGAATTCTCCTTGTAAGCTTTAGCTGCGGCTCTGATCACCACAATCGCTGCGTGAGCGAATCCTGAACAAAGTACTTTCCATGTAAAATACAGGAATAGATTTAGTGGACACGTCTGATTTACTGAGAAATACACCTGCAAATAAAATTATACACTGCAAATTTACACAAGGACAGGACACACACCCACTCCTAACAATAAACTGTATTTATATATGAATGTACACAAAAAGAGTACAACTTCTGCCATCGTACTAAAACACATCCCATTTTCGTCAGTAGGATAATGTCATCTGACAGAGTTCCTGCCCGACCTGCAATCAAGTAACTAAGAAAATTTGAAAAACTAGACACACCTGTGCTTTTCTTCAGAAGAAGCCACAATTCAGCAATATCTTTGTAGAGCAAGGAGATCAGGCTTAAGGTCATGTTGCTTCTAATCAATTTAGTGCAAAATAGTTCCGGAGACAGTGACCTATTTATCTGTGAGCCCGTCTTCAGTGCAAAATGAGAGCGCAAAACTCCATCTTTCAGCTAAAGCCAAGCCACCAGGGACACAATACCCTTCTTCAAATTACACGCAGAGCAACTGTGCCTGTCAGGAGGCTCAGAGGTCCCCCAGAAAGCTAGCTGTTTGCTGGTTACTTACCACTTCTCTTCCTGCATAAAGTGCTGGCATGTATTAGATGCAAGCTGTTTGCTTTAAATGTGTACACATGTACTGTTCAAACATTACCAGAGTAAGACTGCATTAAAATAAGTTAATCCTAAGTATGCCTTGTCAAGAACCTCCCTTTAAGAGCCCTACCTCTAACAAATGATGATCCAGTAAATCCATCCTCATCATCTTTTTCTACCACCCACCCCTTCTCCACATGAGGAAACTAACTGCCCAAGGGGCAGACGTCCTTTTCCAATGAGCCTTTGGTTAGAAAGTTTCTCAGAAATACACACAACATTTCCTATCTGTGAGGAAATTCTCACCCATATGTCTTTGGCGGAACTAAACTGGAATGTCTTCCTTGGTGGTAAACCCATCAAGCACCTGTTCCCCATGAAGGAGCCTACCCAAAGCAGCAGGAACTGCCAAAAGGACATGTCTTCCAATTAACTAAGTCACATTAGTATAATATGCACAAATCTTATTCATAAGAAAATGGGGAAGAAGGCAACAGACAATAAAATCAACTATAACCAAAATATTCCATATGGTCTTTCAGGCACAAAGACTCAGCCGTCTTGCTTTACTTGATCCTTTAAAGTAATTGTCCAGTGACGGACTACCTGTTAATTAATACTTGAGATTAGTTACCGGCAATCCAGACTCACCAATACAAAGAGCGAACCAATGAGCAGGAATGACAGCAACAACCATATGAAAACAAACGGATTGTTTTTCCTCACTTCATAGTGTTATAAGAGCTCTTTTCCAACAAGAGGGGTCAAGGACAAAGGCCAGCAAGGATGAAAAGCTTGGACTGATGGCTACATCTGTTCAAAAAATACCATTTACAGATGGGGCAAAGCTCAGCTTTAGCTTCAGCGCTCCCAGCCATCAACCAATCCCACAAACACAAACCCAAACACCACACCAGAGGTTATTTTCTGAAGTGCCCCCACATATGTGTTCTCACCACCCATCCATCACAGGGCAGGAACTGTTGATAATCCCAAACCAGTCAGCTGTATTGTAGTAAATCTACCATCTAGATAAGCAGCTCTATTCAGTGCACAGTTTTAAAACATGACCTGAAGAATATAATTGAGGTAATTTATTTTAAATTCGCTATTTCATTTTGGGGCCCATTACATTTCGTGATATGCCAAAACACAAGAGTTTCCTCAGCAATATTAGATATTTTTAATTAGAGGTAGATTCAAAAGAAGTAACACTCCTTAGAAATGTTTTACTTAACTGCTCTGTATTTTACAGGGACACGACTGGCATATTTGATTTTGAGGAGAGTTCAAAATTAGTGAATGAGTCTCCGCACCGCTCCCACAAGTCATATAAACCCTCAAACATGTGAAAGTTGAGACCGAGTAAGTGACCTAACCTGGATCAGGTAACAGCATCTGTCGCAACATCAGAAACAGGATCTACGTCTTGTCTGGGCTCTAAGCCCAGACTCCCTCCTTTCCAGGGCTGTCACCTAACCGGCTTCGTGGAGGTGCGTGCTTCTTGACTTGTAGCCCTCAGACAGAGATCACAATTCACAGCATTTTATTTCTAGCTGTTGTGCTACGATGTGGCTCCAGGAAGAACAGTCTTCAGAGTAGCTAGAAATCCTACTAAATACCATACACCGTATGCAAGTATACACACTGATATTAACTTCTTTCTTATTAGCACCAAGCCAGTCTCGCTAGTGAGAGTCCTCAGCAATACGCTAGGCTGACAAGCTATGACTTAATATGAACAGGAGTTTGCTAAAACCTAACTCTTGTTATCCCAAGTTTTATGCAATGATATAGGAGCACTTTCCAAACGCACAAAAAGGGGGAGAGGAAGCTCTATGGCCTTCCTTCAGACATTAAAACCAACTGAAAGAGGAGATACTTTTCTGAGAAGGGTGTGTCCCCCTCACCCACACCCATTCAAGTAAGACAGAGGAACCTAGTATTTTGGCAAGCTGGTTACTTCCTTAAGGGGAAAAAACAAAAACACTAAACAAAAATCATGAATGTAAAAGAGGAAAAAGAACCACCTACAGCATGTTGGCTCTGCTTGCTCATTGCCAAGGCAGAGAAGAAGGATAAACCCAGGTATTAATCAACACTGCCCGTTCCAGAACCCCTTCATGTTTTATGTAACATAGACAATCACCTCTCAACAGGCTTCTCTCTTCAGATTTTGGAGCAAACCATGGAGCAAGTAAGTCAGGTAAAACCCAAGTACTAGTTTAAAAACAACCTAATTTCTGTAACTAGCCCAATAGATGCATATGATATCCGTTCTCCAGGCACCCACCTAACATCCTCCTAGCCTTCAAGTCTCCTAAATCCACAGTTCCTGTACCACCCAGGATCTAATAATGGCTACAAGTACCAAAATATAGCACTGTTTGTTTCAATCTTACTACTCTCCAATATTAACCAACACCTTCACCTCTCACTTTCAGGACCCAGAGTCCTAAGAACAAACAACACACATGAAGAAACAGTACAGAGAGCTCAGCCTGTGCTGTACAGGAGATTTGGAGCCTGCTCCCACCATGCTGGAGGGACAGGAGCTCACACAGAGTGTCTCTGTGGAAACTGGCCTCAGCTGTCTGGCAAGATGGTGCTACAGGCAAAGGTGATTTTTTTTTTTTCCTAGCAGTTCCATTCTGCACAGAAAGCTTAAACTTTCACTGGGCTAGAGGTGCTCCAGGCTCCTGCGAAGCAGAGTATGAAGCACCCTCCTGGGAAAAGAGGGCTCCTGCCAGTAACCGAATGCATTTTTATTTTAGCATTCTATTTTGGAGTGTGTGCGTGTGGGAAATGTTTGCTCCACTGTTATAAGACTTGGTCTCCTTGCTGTGCGCTTCAGAGAGCAGGAGCAAGAAAGAACAAACAAGTCGAAGCACAAACCCCTTCCCTTGCCTTCACAACCCAGCCTGAAATACAAGCGGAAAGGAAATCTGGTATGTGGGCATGCATGTTAGCAACAAGAGGTAAATTTAAACTCTATTAAAACACACAGGAGCAACAGCCCTCCTGAGAAAGTCTACGTGGGTAAGAGGTATATTATAAATGCAAGGATTTCAACTCCACTCTCGCTCTGCGCTCTCCCTGCCGCCTCAGCATGGGCTGTGAGTGACATACTCCAGCCCACAGAGCAGAAGAAAAAGCTGTGGGAGAAGCTGTCAAGGGATGCACGCAAAGTCACCTGAGGGTAAAAGGCTGTGTCATCCTACTTCCATGAAACCCAGCAAAGGAAATTACGACTGCGGCTTAAATATACAAGATACTCTACCTGTTTAATAAAGCACATGCGAGTATGCAGCATGAGGGTGGCGACATTTGTGGTAAAGGATGTTAAAGTTTGATATGTTCAACATTAAAGTAAAACTACTAAACGTATTTGTCCTTTGGGGGTGCAGTACTTAGCAAAAAGCACAGCAATAAAACAACGTGGCACTGTGTGGAATCCAGCATGACAAAAGCTGTCTTTACAGGATCATCTTCAGCATAATGTAAGTGTATACTCTCTTTAAAAAAAAAAAACCAGCAAAATATACTTAACTCGCACCTGTAACCACAGAGTTTATAACTGGGTGGAGTCTCGAAGACGTTGAACAACATGATGCCATCTGTTGGCATCTAGTTTAACATACTAGAATATTTAAAAGCCCAATTAATTTTCTCATTCTAATCCTTCTTGATGTTTTGTTTTTTTCAAAGAATGAATGCAAAAAAGGGTTTCATTCTTTTTAAAGTCATCAAGCATTCAAACCCCCTGATTCTGTCTGGTTTACATCAAAAGATTCCAAAGCATAGAAAATGAGGTTATATACACATCATACATCCATACACACACACATATGTGTTTGTATAAATCCATTACATAAAGCAGGTTGTTAAATCTCCACGCAGCAACAAAACTAACCCATTTCGAAACTGCTTTGGCAGTTTTCAACTTGGGTGCTAAGTCACCAAAAAAAGGTCCCTGTATCACATCCAAACCTAAATTTAAGCAAGCAAGAGCTATCAAAACTCATGGTCAGAGAAAAACAATAGAAGCTGCCATCCATAAAGACAGACACTGCTTCCATGAAAATGAGCATCCTGGTAACACCAATAGTTGCTGGAGCACTTCAAAGTGAAGGATGCTGTTCAATTAATAGGATGAAGCTTACAATCTTTCAAAAAGATATTGACAGGAAGAAACGTAAGGAAAGCTACTACAGAACTATATCTTAAAAGTAAACTTTGCACTGTAAGTCCATGATAAACTTCAAAGCTTTGAAGATTACATGTCCCTTACACTGGGTATCTGGAAAGTAAAGCAAAAAGCAAAAGACTTCAGTAAATTTTAAAGAAGTGTAACACCCCATCAGGGATACCACACCTCCAACCTCATGACCACACTTAGAGTTTCTTGCCCAAACCACGACAGAAGCCAGGCCACTGAGTGCAATTATCACACCTTTTTTTCCATTTCTAATTTCAAAATTGTACCTTTTTGGTGTTCTGTGAACCAAATTTCAATCAGTTTATGTTTTTCTACTTACACGTCCTTTCTAAACAAGCCCCCACAAGTATTTAATCACAGGCCTCTCCTTTACCGTGCTCCAGGATTTACTGAGGTTTCTCATTTCAAAGTGACATAAAAAACCAGACTTTTCTTCAGGTCAAATTTAATCACGCAGGAGTTAGTAGTAAAACACTTTATCCTGCAGTATTTGGTGACAGTTCCATCTGTCCACAGCTGCAAAAGCCAAGAAAGAAATGCATGCGACCTTTTTAACTTCACAAGCAGCGGTACATCCGTGCAGCGGTGCCCGCACCGCGACTCCACCGGGGCAAGGAAAAGAGGACTCCTGCCTCTGCACTGAAACTGCCCACAGCAGTACTCAAAACTCAGCAGAAGGGAGACTGCAGCCTGGTGAGAATTGAACACTGTAATTAAAGGCGGAAATCAAATCACCACCGACATTAGATAGAAGGCAGGACTAAATAAAATCCAGGAAGATCAAGAGGATGAGATCCGTTTTTATAGCAGCAGCGGGATGAAAGGAGCAAGTGGAGGAGATAAGAAAAAGAAATGGATGACAAGTTTAGCGGCAACAGAAATGATAACCCAACAGTGAGTGACAAGAACAGAAACATATGGTGAAAGCAGCACAGGAATTGAACTCAGGAAAGGAAAAACCACGTTTATTTTGTACTCTAAAACAATACATATTAATAAGAACATTACTTCAGAAAGCAAGTAAAACCAGCAAAGACCATTACAACAAATGAAGTGTTGTGCCACAATCACAACTATATTTATAGTCAAAATACAAAATAAACTTTGTCAGCAATAGTAAACCCTTTTTGTGACTCTTAAAGCACACAGAATCATTTTTTTTCCAGATTAACAAGATACTCAGGCAGGAAGCATAAAAACTTTCAGGTCAGAAGTTGTGGGAGAATTGGTTCCAACAAAAATATCAGATGCTCATGTAACACTCATGAACACAGATAAAGGCTGCAAAACTATTTATTACAAAGGAAGGAAAGGAAAAGAACATTTGCAGAGATCATCATTCCCCAAAATCCTGAAAGAGCAAACATGGCAGAGAGAAGAGAAACCTGCCTTTGATATGAGATAAAATTAAGGGACAGAAAACGTTAATTCCACCACATCTCTAAAATAATTCTGTGTGATTTTGGACGAGTTTGTTAGAATATTTCAATACTGGAAATTATTCATAGGTCCCAATGAAATGATAAAATTTCCTATTAGATCATCTCACCTGTCATTTTAGATTGGAGAGTATAAGCAAAATCCTTCAGAATTGGACATCAACCTTACATCTTAGTTACCCCGCCTAAATCCGACCAACATTACTGCGAGGTTACACTTGAAAAATGATAAAACTCACATAACAGATTAAAATGCCATTGTCTTTTTAACAGCTTCTTACTTTTCAAGCCAATTTTGACTCATGATGTGGAATTTTTATGGCCAAGGCATGCATGCTGCAGCAAGCTGCCTGTGGCTATGCAACCCACCAAGTCCCCACTCATGGGAAAAGTGTGAAAAAACACAAGCAAACCCTTCAAGCAATCCTCAAAGCTCACCATTCTCTCTCCTTACGTGTTCCCAAAATAATATCTCAATTTCTCCGATTGCCAATCCTTTCACCCTCTGAGGCTTCAAAATGCTCCACAGTTCCCTCAAGAAAAGAGAGGACTTAACATCAGCAAAGAATAACCAAAGCTCATTATGCACTGGTCAAAAAGAAAAAAGAGCAGAAAACACATTTAGAGTAGCTTTTTTCTGGAGAGGCAACCTGGAGAACTTCTTCATATGCTGGACAGAAATTAACTTCCTTCCAAGAAAGAAAATCTCACTACAACAAGAGAACAAAATGCCTTATTCCTTGTGCTTAGCAGTGTAATATTCTTGGTTAAATTTAGTCAATGGAGAAAAGAGAAAGCTCATACTGTTTGCTCTCTGTGGAAAAACAAGACATACAATCACACCTGACTTTTTTACTTTGTAGATGCAGGATTTTTAAGAAAACATTATCATATCAGTAAAAAAAGGCAGTGATCCCTTTAATAAAACACTTCTTAAAAAAAAAAAAACCAAAACCAGAAATCTAACCCTGCAAAGAGCTGTTGTAACATCCATAAACAACAGCAGCAAAGATACACAGCAGCTGTAACTGTGTCCTGTTTCCAGTCTCCAGGAAGCAAACAGGAAACCCACATAGCCTTACCTGATTGAAAAAGCAGCCAGTCCCTGAGATTTTAATCAGCCTAAAGCAACAGACATTTTCCTTCTTTTCCAGTTTCCTGGGATGCTTCCTGACCCGTTCAGGATAGCAGTATGGAGGCCAAGCTTTTCAACAGCAGCATTACCTTAATTTTCCACATTAAATATTGCTACTTGCCCTATTACTGTATTTACTTTTGGCCCAGGTGTGACAGCTCAGGCAAGGTTGTGGATTCAAACAACAAAACCACTTGTCTGCCAAGGGCAGTTTATTAGCATCAGCCTCTAACTTCAGAAGGCAGGATTTTTCCGCACGCCTCAAAAATCTTCACACTATTTTGAGATGTGCAGCAATAAAAATAGATGCACTAGCCACGCGAGAGGTGTAATTACACAAACCTTTAACAAACAAGTAAGAAAGACCTAGAAAAATCTGGCAACCCATCACATCCACCTTCTAATCTCCATCAATTAGGACTTTGCAATTAACAGAAAGCAAAAATTGCCAAGCCCCACCACCCCCTTTGGTAGTTCTGGGGTAACTCCTCAACCCCCCAAAATGCTTTTGAAACAGTTTAGTGTTTCTTCTCCTTTCCATAAGGAGAACAAAGATGTAAAGAAGGATGAAATGAAGGCCAAAGAGCAAATTCCACTTGTTCTGACACACACAGCAGCTGAACTAACGCCCATGAATCTCACAGGAGTAAGAGACAACCCAGGCACAACCCCCACCCATTCTTTCTGCTCCTCCTCTTGTCGCCTTTGCGAAAAATGAATTTAGTTTCCCCCAGCTTCTGTCTTAACAAGTGCGCACCTGATTAGTTGAACATAATTTTAACTTAGCCCTTACCCTTGTAGTTTCATTATGAGAAAAGCACAGGGCAAGCAGATCAAAGGTGAGCACGCTCTTTGTAGTTCCCTGCACTATGGTGGCAGCAAATAAGACTTCTTCAATTAAATTCTCATCCTGCAGCCAATTTTTGGAGTATTTAACAGTTTCTTTTTTAACAGGACAGATTTTATGCCCTTGGTTAAAAGCCCCCCTCTCACCTTACTCAAACATAGAACACCCTGTGACTGCTGCCGCTTTAATCCCCCCGCTACAGCGGTTTAGCCAACGCTGAACACATATATACATCTTTTCAGGACACCAAACACAAAGTACTGAGGATAACAAATACAGATATCCAGGCAGTTCAAAGGATCAGCAAAGAACCAAAGATACTGCGCAGACAGTACGTTGGAAATGTTTTCCAGCAGCTCTCAGGATTTTTTCATCATTGGAATTTCTTTTCCCACACTATGAACAAAATTTGATGTAGCTTAAATATAAGATGTGTTCAAGCCTGTACTCTTAGCTGCATATAACTCCTTAGACCAGAAAAAAACAATCCACATCTCTTTAACCTCCCTAGTTTATTAGCTAGTGAAGGAAACAGCAGCTTAGCTACAAAATAGTAAGAGCATATAAACATATTAGCCTCCACAAACCAACAACAAAATCCCATGACTTCACTGAGCTTATTTCACGTTTCCTTCTTCAGGCAAGAAGCTCTCACCGTACCTGAGTGGAAGGAAAAGACTCGCAGCTCTATCCTCAGCTTGCCTAAAAAAGCAGCATGCATCTGTGCAGCACCTCCCCGCAGCTGATGGGTATTCAGCTTCAGCCAGCCCAGCTGGGGCGGATTCCCAGGCATTTAAAGATTCACAGGTGCAGCTACCAGTAGTTAGCTGACAAAGAGCTTGTGCAAATACTCCTTTCGCAAGCAGGTCTTCAGATCAAGTGTGGTGCTATAAACTGAGGTTTCTCCTGAAGCCGTTCTGAACACTGAGAAAGAGACTCAGACCTAACGTGAGCCTGCTCCCATCTGCGGCAGCCGTTCCACTGAAGTTACTGCCTCCCGTGCAACAGCAGAGATTAGGAGTTAATCAGTGTATTTCTGGTGTGCTCCACAATTTGGCAAACCGTAACCCAAAGCCTCCTTCATCACATTTTCTCTGTTCTTATTTTATTGATTTATACCATGCTGCCTCCCCTCGCTTGCTTAACTGTTGGTATTGTGCTCTAAAACGTACCCTTCGTCTCCGAAGCGCTGATGCTGTTTGCAGGTACCAGCAGCAACCCGTGTTTTTTCCTTTCTAAAATAAACATGGTCACATAGAGGAAATTGTTTTAAAAAATTTAAACTATTCAAGAGTGAACAAGCCCATTGTTTGGAGAGGAGACTTCAGGGCAGCAGTGCAGTACCACAACTGTGTTGCAGAGCATCCATAAAAATCCCATGGAGCGCGAGGGTTCGAGGTTGGGACAGGGGGAGAGGGGATGGAGCATTCTCATTGTTTAAATGTAAACAATAATAATAATAGGCTTTCATAATTGAGAGAAGGAAGCAATCTAATGTGGAAAACAGTTGTTATGACTCTGTTTATGACTCCCTGTTCCTGAAAAATATGCTGGGTTACTTTGGAACACTGAAGGGGGCTAAACTTAAGTGACCTGAAACTGGGTGAATGGCTGAAAACCCATCTGATAAGATGGACTTGGGAATACCTTTTCTCTTTTTTTCTACTGGAAGCATGCCAGTGGAAAATACTGGGTGGAGGATCCATAACTCTTGCGACTGTAAGAGATTTATCCTCAACCCCCCAGACAAATTCCAGTTTTTTAGGCAGTAAACTAGATTCACTGCCAAACAGTACCTTCAAGGAGAAAGCCGATACCCAGTCTGAGAGCATGATCCTCAAAACAACCCCCTAACACCTCAAAACCTGAAGGTTCATTAGAAATTCTTCCGACACATCTGAAGTTCTCTGCATACAGTCTGATCTGTATTTAGACAGTTTAATACAGAAAGAAATTCCAAGAGCCAGGCCAAAACCCCAAGTTCCTCTTTTTGGCAAGAAAATGGGCTCTGTTTGGAGCCGATAGGACTTATATTTTTAAGCGCTAAATGCTAAAGGTGGGTACCATCAAACATCCTCTAATGCTTTCAGTGAAAATGAGAGCAGAGGTTGGTTTTGTACTGAACTGTAGGTTCACATCACTCACACACAGAGCGTGCTAACCAGACCGGGATGCCTCACAGGACGTAAGCAGAGGATCTCCTCACATAACGATGCCGCTGCAGTTTCGGGTGGCAAATCTGGCATTCCCCGAAGGATATTTTTTGGCACTGCGAAAACTCTACTCACAAAGCAGTGATACTTAGGGACCCAAAGGACCAAGCGAGGACTCTGAGGCTTGGCTGATGTACCCAACTTCCATTTAGATCACTCTGGGACTTCGAGCCTCGGTGGCTCTTACGCCACTGAAGTAGCACTGTACAGCCAGTCTCCTGTGCCAAAGCAGCTCCTCTCTCACACTGCAAAAAATATTAGTCCCTTTGACAACATAAATCTTAAAAGTTCCAGTCACACTCAGAAAAAAATAGCAATCTCCCCTTAGGCTACCTTGCTGCTTGAGTTAAAAGATGACTAGATCTGTATTTTACTTCTCTGATGCCTTTTCTGCCATAGGGCATTCTGTTGCGTCTACAAACTGTTTCATCGGTGAAGCATTACAAGATTTTGTCACAAGCAATGTATATACTTCATTTGGTCAAGGGAGGTATCTTTTAATGAAATATGGAGTTAGCACTCTATTATTATTCTATTTACACAGGAAAACACTCAAAATAGTCAGTAGCTTGATTTTTTTTCTTGAAGGAATCTATCCCTAAAATAACTCTTTAAATTCACATGACAACACCTGCAAAAATTATTATTACAACTTACCTTGCAGACAAATAATATAATTTTCAATAGCTGGAAGTCAGAAAAAAAACAGAGGAGGAACAAAGGTCAAGTGTTATCAACTAAAAGGGGAAAAGTTTACACTGAAGAAGGTAGCAGACACCACCTGTACTTCCACCTGAGGTTCTTAAACAATCTTTGATAGCCATCGTGGTAGATGACACAGAGACAGACAGCAAAACATTATCTGTGTCCTAGATGTACAGTCCAGTTAAAATGTCTGAACGCATTACTGGAGTCCTAGAGGTTTAGGTGGTTAGAGAGTTAGCGAGCTGAAGGAGAGCTGCGTGGTTTTGCGCTCCCAAGGTCATGTTTTGAGTTTCTGTTTCAGAAGACCAGCTATCACATGCAATATTGAAAAGGTAAAGCTTCTTTAATGTAAAAGGATAGAGGCAGTATGTTGAATTCTTTGTTTCACGTCAGCTCTCTTTAAAAATAACCTACCTATTGATCCCTACCCATTTTCTCATATACACCTTTTGAATACACCAAAGAGGTTAAGAATTAATAAAAGTTTGGCTAAAACAGAGAAAACACCTATTTTTTAATCACAAAGGCTTAGGAATTAAAGAGTAATTCTGCTCCAAAGACTCACTCCATGAAACAAGCTGCCTGTGTTTCATGAAAGCTTATGGTTTTCACCTAGAAGAAGAAAAGGAGGGAAATATAGATTGCATGTTTCCTTCAAATAAAAGCCTGAAAAGCAAGTAGCTCCTTCCCCAAAACCCAAAGCACACACAGAAACAAGTTCTTCAACTAACCCTCTGGAATATATTCATATAAACTATATGTCACATACTGTGGAGACTTCTAAAGTGATTTCTCAGAGAAGTAAATCACAAGATGGACTCATTCAGAGAATTACTCATGACTAATGCAACTAAGCAACTATGTTAAGACCGTCCACCTGAAACTCATGATGATTTTTAGAATACAGCCTCACCCAGATTAAGGTTACTGCAGGTAATTCACAAATCACAAGACTTCTTATAATCCAGGACAACTCTAAGATAAATTGTCACCTGAATTGTACTAGTCACAATTTTAAAAAGCATAATCTTGACTAACAACTCACATCTGAAATTATAGGGTCATTCTCTCCCAACTGCCCCGCCAACTGCTACACGTTTGTTAAGTGGACACAACTACTTACTAAAATACAACTGCAAGCTACTCCCACTGAATCCTTCAACATCCTCTTCTAATTTGCTCCCTGGACTCATTTTTTGTGGCGTCTACAAAAGTTCCAAAATTGACTAGAAACTTTGAAATGAGAAATCAATGTAAATCTGATTAAAATAATTAGATGAGGATGAGACTCACTGCCTGCTGATCTCACATTTTTTCCACTTGGGGAGAAGAAGCCCCTACAGAAGATTCCCATAGGGTCCTCCACTTAGCCTCACTCCAAAAGGAAAGGAGGCCTTGTCCATCATTTTCAGAAAAAGGACTAACCAACAAGACTGAGGAAGGTTTCATGCCGTACTCAAGTCAAAGTGCAAGAAACAGAAGTTGTGTGTGATGCTGGATTAACTGATGACTAAAATAGAATCTCTTCCTTTTTTGTTTGTTTTGTTTTTTGGTTGTTTTTTTTTTTAAATCACGGAGCAAGAAATGAAACGCATAAAAGTTGCATTGATCCTAGCTTCCTGCTTTGAATGAAGATGTAGTGGCTCTGAAATAAGATAAAATAAATAAATAAATACAAGAGCTAGCTTCAATTAGGAAGTGCTGGAAATCTTAGAATAAACTTTGATCCTTTTAACTTAGCGTGCTTTACCGTGAGGCTGTGTATGTTCAACCTTTTCAGGTTAGCTTAACCTTTGAGGTTAATTTGAAGATCATGTGAGATTTTCTTAAGCGCTACAAGGAAGTAGCGCAGGCCATCTTACTAAGCATGACTTCAGTACAGCTGAACAGATTGCAACAGCACATGAGATTGGAAACGTCTTGAAAGAACAATGAAGAAGATAAAGGGAGTAAATAAAGTTACATTCTGGTAACTTTACCAGACCAGGACTGGTTCTGCCCAGAGAGTAAATACCTTCTTGTTGACAGTTCTCCATATGGAAAAGCAAAAGCATGCTATAAAACAGTAAGTCAATTTTACTCTAAATTATTGAAGCAAACTATCTCTGCTTATTCATCAGGGAAAGTGTAAGTTCTTTTTTTCACTATTGGATTATTTTTTCCAATCTCCTTTCCTCATAAAGGCTCATATTCTTCAGTGGCCATGAAAGCAGGAAAAATATAAATTCCTACTAACTCACTGCATATTATGGCATTAATACCATAAATGTTAGTGTCTCTAATTAAAAGGGCTTTTAAAATAACACTAATGGTCAGGAAAACATTTTTTCCCCATTTCAAGAGTCACAGGCACAGTGAGGCACAGATTTTCCGAGGATTCATTTTACATGCACTGAAGTAACACAACTATTTTTGACATTTTTTTCCTCCATTCACATGTGTAACCGCTAATGTCACACAACAACAACCCTTAGAAAAAGTCTGTTCCTTGGAAGAAGACTCATTGATGGCTTAAATCTTAGGAAACAGGGACAAAGTGAAAATCTCAGGCAGAGGCTGGGGAGGTGCAAGGGGCAAGGCAGCAGGCTCAAGATTAGAGCAGGCTCTAATTGGTAAGATTCTTAAAAGCCCTTGGTTTCTTGGAGGAACCATCATCCAGAGGAATAAAACTTGTAGCCTGTATATCAGTGTCCCAGAACCTACATATTCCTTCATTATTATGCACACAGCTGGAGAAATAACACTTTTCCCCAAAAACTGAGTAAGGGACCAAAAATTTTAAAATATTAACTTTTATAACATTGTAATTTAGAATAGTATGATTTTATGTTGTTTGAAAAGGGATTCAAATCCCTTTTTAACACAAGAAATGGGAAATAATTAGCAATTTTAAGGATCTTGAGTGGGACCACTCAGAAATCTGCTGATAACGTCATCCCTTTTAGATATTTCTTCTTTCCATCACACCATAGCACGATTGTAAAATACACCCCTCAAATCATGCATTTTCTTCAATTTTACTTTTTAACACAAAGAATAAAGATTTTAATATTTAAAAAAAGAAAGCAGAATTTAAATTTTCAGAAAAAAACCCCTCAGTTTTAAAAACCTTTTAACTTCAGTTTAAAAAGAGGCAAATAGGAGGCTATATTCAGTTCTATGGGATAAGTCAATGCAGCCACCTAAGCAAAGGAAGAAAAACATTTGCCAGTGTCATTGAACTGGTACCTCTGAACAGTAACAACCTCTTTATCAGAAAACATATACTGAACACATTCCAGAAGCAGAAACTGCCCTATAAAATTGTGTGATGATGCTCTGAAACTAATTTCTGAGGGAAGAAGCAACACATTCTTGATGGACTTAACTGCCAGGAAACTTTTCTGACAGCTGTGACTGTTTTTGTTGATGTGCTCACCCTTCACTGAGTAATTTGGCTGAGCCCAATAAATCATTTAATTTAAACACCTCACAGATATTAAATGGTAACAAGTTGGGAAAGGGGATGCTGTCCGAGAGGAAAGAAAGTTCTATAAAAACGTTATATGAATATTTAGATCCTAAAATATCTAATATCTTACTTCCTTCAGAAAAGGGGATTTATAATAAAACCTGAACACTACCACCCACCAGACTCTCCCAACAACGTGTACTCTGTGAACAGAGTGTATTTTCAAGAATCAATGAGCTAGCAAAATTTATAGTAGTAGGATTCTTGAAACATGTGCTTTTTTGGCACATATAAAACAAGGAGTTCAAAATGCTTCAAAGAACACAGACCCAAGCCACGCACCTTACCCACCCCTGACTGAGCAGAGTACAGTCTGTTTACATTTACAAGATCTGGCAGTTATTATAAAGTTAAGCCAACTTACTCTGCGCCACAAAATCCAGCCACGAACACCATTCTGAGAAAAAAAAATAGCTCTTCATTTCTGCTACAGAAATTCCTCTCCGATTCATTGTCAGAGAAGAAAAATGTCCACTTTTCCCTTCCTCTGCTCAGAACAAACTACCCCGAGAAGGCAAGAGCTTTCATATTAATTGAACTTTGTTCCATAAATGCAACAGGTGGCACAAGATGACTTTACAAATATATTTTCCTCCAGTAATGCCATTGTTCTTGCAATTACCTCTTTAATTATAGTGTTCTCCCCTCATGTCCCCACCCTGAATATTTACAGACTGCCGATATACCCGGTGTCTGATACAGTATATCTACAGTACAGGCTCAAGCCCTATGCATATCTTCACTCATGCTAGGCTTTAACAAGGCAAAGCAAAACTGTTTTTCACCCAGACATTCATAACACTATCTCGAACTAGTTGTATTGAATTGCTAACTCATAATTTTAATATTTTGGTGCAGTTTACCACCTCTGCTGTGGATTCACACCCAACTCTCCTCTCCAGATTGCTGCTGGAAAATGTACCAGGGCATTGCCAGCAGGGCAAGCAATGGAAGTCTCAAGCATGGAAACTCCAAATCTCAAATAAATCCCTTTTCAACACGTTTACCCTGCCAGCAAACGAAAGTGTGAAAGCAGCAACAGTAAACACAGCCTTACATGCCTGGACCTACCTAGCACGGGGACTAATGATAACAAAGTTGTAGTGGGAGGCTTTAACCTGACCAGAAATCCCAGTGTTTACACAGGCTCCAGGCAGGCTTTGGCTATGTTGAAGCCTTTGGTACTTAAGTATGTCTGCTACATTTATGTATTCAGTCTGACATTTCCCGCATCCATGCATTTTGCATCCCTACCTGTAAGTTAACACCCTCTTCCCACACAAGAAAGCCCAATATCCAACAGAAATACTCATACAACTCCAGGAAAAGAAGCACGACATCTCCATCCCCTCGGCTGACACATAAAATTCAAGAGTGCTCTTCCTCTAGACTCCTCTTCACTATTTGTAGTGGATCACCCAGGCTGTGGATTAACCAAACTTCATTTGACTCTTTCACTACGGAAGCCCATCAGTATTATACACCCACATTACAGTGCTGCCTCGCTGTACCTCATCCCAGAACTCCTTTGGATTGGATTGGAAGGACGTGGGACAAGGAACAGTCCTTCCATGGACAGTCACTTCATCCATCCATTCATTACCCGCCTAGAGCAAACACACAAAAGCAAATCACCTCAGAACTTGTCACCTTCATCAGAAAACTAACCTGAATCCAGAGTGAAAAGATGCAGACTACAGGATGCCTCCAAAGATACTCCTTGTCCATACCAAGCGCAGCACAGACTGAAGACGGGTGTCTCTCCAGTCCCCACTTGCTAGACTTGTTTTACAGCTCTCGGCTCAAGCTGACCTACTGTTCCTGTTTGCTTAGAGAAGGAGCCAGAAGAGGGAGAATCTCAAAGCATGGTCCACAAGCACCATGCCAGGAAGCCCATCACAAAGGGCCACAGCGGGTCAGCACTGTGGAAAATCTCCCCGGCTGATGGGAGACAGGTGTCCCCATAGAAGGCAGCTTGGAGACATGGCCTTCAGGGGCTGAAATCCTCCACAAACTCTACATCTGCCATCTCACTTGCCTGCAGTCGCAGATGCAGAAACATGCAGAAGATGTACGCTCAGGGACAGATGGAGAAACCACGATGCCCTTCTGTCTCACACGAGCCTGGCCATACCAGCCTGGGTCCTGCCTGCCCAGGCAGGAGAGGCCACAGGGCACCCAGTCCCAAATCTCTGCATTCCAAAGAGCAAGTGTCACTAGAGCCAGGGCTCAACCACAGCGAGGGGGGCTAAAGGCAACACAGCCCACCCTGGGTAAAAGACACCCGCAGAGAGCAGCATAGGGAGGATTAGGCCAACGAGGAGAGATCCAACTGTCCACAAGCTATAAGTAAATACAAGTCCACTTTGTTAAAATGAAAACAAAACAGGTAAGGATTTGATGAAGCATGAAGATTCTGGAAGCCAGCCCAGCTTCCCTTACTCAGGTAAATAAGGTAATGCAAAATCAATATATAAACGAGGACATTTATTGTTCATGTAAAGATTTTTATAGGTTTTTTTTAACATGAAGGCAAAGCGTGAAGTGACAGTGATCAAACCTGCTCTCATGAATTTCCAGAGATGCTAATGAAGAGAGAACAAAGCCCTGTGAGACATGGGGCAACAGGACCAAGTGGCTTAATTTTGTCACAAGGAGAAGAGAGATGCATACATCATGGGATTCACAGAATGACAAGCATGTTTACTTTGGAAATACATGCTTGCCGAAATTTTAATTTTACCTGGCGTACCTACAGGACAGAAACGTTCCCAGGCTGCAGTACCTTTCCTCTTCCACAATCTAATCCCTTGATCCACCTTCTGTGCAACTTTTGGTCTGCAAGTGCCACTGAAGGCTAATTGAGGTCTGCCACCAGGAAGGCAGGGAAACGCTTATCAGTCCAAAAGGCTGTAAAGCGGCTTTGACCAAAACAATGGAATAATTCATACTGGATATATAAGGTTAAGATTAGAGGCATATAATTGCTTTTCTACTGTCAACATAAATTGGGTAACAGGAAGGAAAGGAAACAGAATTTTTGCATACTTGAAGACTTCAAACAGAAAAGGCTGTAACACAATCAAAAGGCACTTGGGAATAATAATAAAGATGGGTGGGAGAGAAGACAGACAGCTTCCTACAGAAACATATATTTTTCTGACTATACAGACCTATATACAGTGAAAGGAACCCATACGGAAGAGATGATTGTATAGCATACAAGATTTTTACTAAGGATCTGAGTCTGAAGGAAATTAGGCTAAAAAGAGGAAAATTAGCTGTGTTAAAATGTGTTCAATGTATTAAATTTGAGTTTTTCTCCTATGCAGTCAAGGCTCTGCCTATAGCTGGGATTAGCTCCAATCCACTCCTGAATGGCCAGCAGGTGCCTGAAACTCAGAAGTACATAAATGTTACAAAATAATTGGTGCAAGAGGTAACTTTTATGGCTGCACTTAGAAGTTGACTGCAGTGTGGTCACTACCAAGTGAAGGTTGAATCCTAAAGGAAGGTAAGACTGAAATTTTAGGAGGCCTTGTTTTGCTTTGCTTTGTAGGACTGCATCCCATATGTCCATATGTTTAAAATACAACTAATTTTTTTATGACTTTTCTTTATTGTCATTACCAGCAATTAACATAAAATGTTTTTCTAGTCTGAGCTGAATGGAATTAATTGTTAGATCTTAATTTATTAGCTAGCACTCCTAAAGGTACTAAACCTTGGCCTCATGAATGCCCACAACTGACAAGTCAGGAAAGGCAAAATCTTTACATTTCGGAAGTTACCAAAAGCCTTACAATTTTCATTCCAAACAAAGAAGATGACAAAATATTTAGTGAGCACAGTACAAAAGAAGGTGTGAGTAAAAGGAGCCACCAGAGAGGCATTTTTCTTTTCCTATTTTTTTTTTCTAGGAGTATCAACATTAAATAAAGGAATATTGAAAGGCCTTGAAAATTTTATATTTTCCTATAAAGGCAGTTTACCCTATATTGATTTCAATCTCATATGCTCCAAATTAATTTAAAAAGAAAAAAAAAGACCTATTTTTTTAAAAACCATAATAGGTCAGTGTGCATATAAAACCAGAAAGGTGTAATTATTGAAAAATCTGTTTCAGCCTATCTCAGCCAGGCAGGGTTAACCTATTTCAGAGAAAAAAACCCAATAAAATATAGCTTTAATAAACAAAAACATTATAAAATTATCAGTCACACTAACATATTATTACACTACATAGTGATGAAACAGACTTTGAGATTGAATAAATGGCAGTGAGTCCTAAATTTAGTACATTTCACTTAAAGATCAGAGGCTTCCTGATTTTTTGAGTACAGTTAAAAATAATATTTTGGTGCAATTAGTTATATTTTTTAAGAAGAGAGCACTCAGTGAAGTTCTTCTAGAGTATCGAAGGAGGGTCGGTATAAAGCATTCAAATCTGTGTTAGATACTATCATATACCTGGAAGTGTAAGGAAAAACAAGATACAATGTTTTTCTCCAGTAAGTACTGGTGACAGAGTAATCGCTATCTATGAGTAATATCTAATATGGATAAAGATACGTATTTTTTAACTACAAGTGTTCCTGGATCCCTACATGAGTATGCTTTGAGAAAAAAATACTCGTTCCTGCAAGAATCATCAGAGTTGAGAAAATGTGTAAGGCCAATACTAGGCTACTTATTGCTCATATTCACCTCGCACGCTGCTCAAATTTAAGCGCAAACATTCTATGTAGATATAAATCACACTATAGGATCACCTATACGTTCATCTCACCAGAGCATATTTGGCGTGGGTTATTTCGTGAGTGTCGTCTGCCATGTAGAATTTGGATGATTCTTGGTGGGATCCTAAAATGTCCTTCCCTTAAAAGGCGGCGCTGAGACATTGATGTGTATCCCTGTATCTTCACCAAGTTATTCACCAAAGGAAATAAAAAATCAGCTCTTCAGAATTACACTCTTCTAATGCACTGAAAGATACTCTGTTTTAAGATGTCAATGGAACATAAAACTTCTTTGTCAAATTCAGACCACCAAAAAAGATGAAAAAGAAAGGCAGATTTAAAGAACTGGAAGTGGGTACAGTTCAGTTATCTGTATCACGTGTGCTTTTCCTGAGAAACCAATACCTGGTTTTAATAATAAAAAAAAATGAAAAATCGGTTGCACTTAATGGATGGAAAATGCCAAGATAGTTTCTGCAGGAAGCTGTGAGACCCTCTCAGTTCCTAGCACTCTGCGCCCAGCAGGCAGGACATCTTGCCACAGCCTTCAGCCTGCTCTCAGTGCGGCTAGCGTGAATAAAGGAGGCACAGCTTCTCACGTTAGCAGGTCAGCCTAGCAGATGAAATTTTGAAAAACAAAAAAAAAAAGGGTGAAATGGTCCGTTATTCAGTGTTTCATCCAAAATAACTGTAGCCAAACTGACAGCCCTGTGCTGTTTCCGACGAATAAAAGCCCCTGCAAAGCATCCAGTTTGTTAGTGCACTCCAGCTGCACACGGTGATCCGATGCCGCTGCTCATCCCAAGTGCCTGGTACTATCGCCTCCGTCTTCACATCCTTCTCCTTGACATCAGGGACGTTCGGTCGTTGCAAAGAGACATCCAACGGTTCTCCTGAAGAAGGGCAAGTTGAAGACCTTTCTTATAAGTTCACAGCCTTGCTCGTAAGTTCACAGCTGAGCACTCCAAGGGCAGGAATCTCACGCTGACACTCGCTGTGTTTCCTACTCCTGCGTCTGAAGCACCCTGTATCCCTCAGGGGCCAGCAAATCGAAAGAAAATACCGTTGTCAATAAAACGTTGTCAATTAGAAGCTCCTCTTCAGTTCGTTTCCCTAAGTCAGACTCTCACCACCAATCCGTCTCCTCTTCCTCCCCCTGAATTTGCAGAGAAGTGAGGACCGAGTCCCTCTAAGGCAAAGCCTGTTTCCAGAATATGCAAGCAGAGAGGTCTCAAGAAAAACTTGAATCTTCCTGGGAGTTAACAAACAACTAATAGGAAGGAAGGGAGGGGAAATGAATCCCAGGCTTTCTTAAAACATATCAGGAAACCCTACACTGTCTGTTCCCCCTGTCTTTTTCAACGCAGGAGAGAGGAAATTGATAATGCTGCTTTACTTGGCAGTCAACATTTTCCTCTCAGTTCTGTTTAACTATGTCCTGTATGGCCACTGATCCAGCACCACCCCAATATATACCATTGTGCACATCAAACTGAAGAAGTGTTTTGAAATACGGTGTACCAACAACTATCATTACTCTGAAAGCAAATTAAAACAGGTAACTTTTAGTTAAGTCACACTGAAGTAAATATTGACTAACTTATTACAAAATACTAGCTTGAATACACCTTGCTAACAGAGGAGAATCACTACAGTTTTAGGTGGAAAATGTTTGGCTTTCAACACAAAATCACAGGCAAATGTGACAATCTTGAAATGATCAAGAAAGGTATCAGAATAAATACAAACTGATGCATTTCATACAAATAGCACTTGTTTTCCAAATTCATTATACTAAACAAATAGGCCAGTGCATGCTGCATCCTGGATCAAAGGCCTACCAAGCTGAAGGAAGGAAGGAAGGGAACAGCTTAGTGGTGGAAAACCACTATGCTACACACTGCCACTGTACTATATATCCAGGGTTCCAACAAAAGAAGAATTGAAATAAGGCACGGCATCCGTATTAGCCAACAGTCCACATTTTCTTGTGCTGCTTGTCACGGGAGGGCAGGAGCAGTGGTTTTGGTCAAATACAGGGGAACAGTAACATCCGCAGAGACAACACAGCAACCTGCTCCTTGCTGCCAAGTTTCCAAGCGGAGGCACCGAGCGTGACCAGGAGTAGGCTGTGGCAGATTGCCAGCCATCAGGGCTTTCCTCCTGCCTGGCAGGCTACTACTTCTTGGGGTCTTTAGGAGCACACCAGCCTCATGACCAAAGGACCCGATCTGACAATCGAGTGGGATGCTGATGATACTACACATCTTCTTCCAGCTGCTGATCCACCAGGCAGAAAAGTGACTGTTTGTCCCAGCGGTGTTTTGAGCCTGCAGTGACACTAGTGGCACATGGCGGAAATCTCACCAACAATTTGTGCAGAGGATTATTACAATGAAGCAAAAGGACGCTCTCCTAGCTTTCTTCATGTATCAAGTGCACGCAGAAGATTGATGACTTGAGTTGTAAAGTTATTAAGTGCACACAATCCTACTGAAAGCTAGCCATTAGCTACATCCCCATCCGCAAAACAAGCTTTTAATCTTCTTTCAAGCACTCAAATTTGTGCCTAGAAGCAAAGAAATTAATCACAACAATGCCTATGGTGGTGCGCAATCAGAAGGAAACAGATGGTGTAATGCAGTGTTTTCCAAACAGCAGCAGCCTCTATCTCCGGGAAAATAATCTGAATATTTTCCCTTGCCCTTGGCATTACTATTACAAAAGCTCCTGTTAGAAGGCTTTCCCCCCTCTGCTCTGTACTGCAAAGATGGTAACATTCTCTGAGTGTTAGTTGGCAAGACCAACTAGACTGCACCCATCTCCTCTTTCACATCACATAAACAGTAACATTCAATGGGTAACACCTCCACGATTATCTTTAAAAGACTACAAACCGCCTGATGGAACCAAGAAAATTGTGGCAACGAAGCAGGGCTTATTTTTCTCATGCTTCATTTCCAGGTCTGTTTCTGACCGCAGGTGCAGCGTTGTGCATTGACAACAGGAGCAGCCACACTGACTTATGTCTGTATACTCTCTCTGATTCTTCTTTCGAGTCTGGGGAATCTCATAATATTTTACTACAATAACTTCACGTTTCTTGGGAGTCATTAAATTAAGTTGCCATCACTTTCATCACCCGTTTTCTTGTGTGTCCTCATCACTTTCATCACCCATTTTCTTGTGTGTCCTCATCGTTCCTTTCATCTTTTTGTTTGGAGAGGAGCTTTATCTTTATGGGACATCTCAAAGGCCCTACCGTTATTATTCCTCCAAACCCTACCAATTATCTACAGCCCCTTCCTTACATCCTCACATTCAATGCAGCGCTGAAATGTTCACATTATAGGACCATGTATCCTTCCCAACTGTACAGGAGGAGGCTATGGTGGCACAATCAACACTGCTCTGGTGTTTTTCCTGTGTTTCTCCCACTCCTCAAAACAAGTTAATCTTCATATCATATTCATATTCATGCGCAACGGCCACTGGTGTTGCCATTTCTCTTTAATTGTAGATCATGTTTTTCCAGGAAAAGAGTGTATCTCACGGACCAGAAAACACAGCACCTCTAACGCCTGGTACTTCGAGATCCCACCATGCACACACCTCACAGGAATTCACCTGTGAGATCTGTATCTACCACTTCTCCTGTCTTTTCCCCTGGAGGCCCTTCAGGCAGGAGCTTCTGCAGAGACACTTCAGTATCAGAAGTGCCATCGCATCCCCAGTAAAAACCCAGGGGACTGACTGCAAGAGAGATCTCACATGAAGAATATAAAAGACTACAAATATCATATAGGGAATTGAACCTAACACGCACATATATAGAGCTCAGAAATTACTATTTCTTGGAACAGTTTCTAAAAATCAGATATAAGGGTACATACAAGCTATATCTCACAGTCTTTTCTAAAAGGTCCAAGTGCATATGTATCTTTCAGCATCAGCACATTCACAATAACAGTGGAAATGAAATGAGGGGGAAGGAAAGTGAAATGTTTAGATTTCTCCATTTAAAGCGTGCTTCATCAACTATCTCTGCACACATATTTATTTTGTTGAGAGCAGTAGTACAAACAGAAAGCTAAATTGGACTCACACTACCTTATTGAACAAAACAACCATTTTGCGCACATTAAAAATATAACGTACAAACTACTTCTAACCTGAAATGTAATCTGTTTAATAGAGTTTCATACCCGTATGCCATAACAAAGTACCACTGATTGTCATTATGCTGAGTCCTGAGATTTCTTGTAGCTATACACAAATGTTGAATTATGGCAAGTATTATGCTTGTGTTAATTTTTAAAATCAAAAACAAGTTGAAAAAAATTAAATCCATGCCAGAGGCTAGTTATTAGGCTAAAACAGTAAAGAGTCAACTAGAGGTTGAATTTAAATGACAAAGAAAGGGTAGTGGAGACATTAGAGACACAGAACTTGATATTTTTATATCCACAAATTCCACAGGGCTCTTGTTGAGGTGAAATGCTGAGAGAAAACCTACCTGAAAACTCACGAAATAAATTATTATTCAATGAATATTCTAGTACTCTTGAAATACAAGAAAAGAATCAATCTTCCTTTTCCAATGTGGATGAGATGAATATAAAATTTAAGTACATCTTTTGCCTGTGTTATTTTTATGCGTGTTACAACAGGATAGGTGTTCTTATATTTCACTTTCAGGTTACTCTATCAGAACATTCTCTCTAACAAAAAATTTAGAAAGAGCTCCCATAGTGTAAACTAGAGAATCTGTGAGCTGGAATTACATTTAACAAAATACCATGACATATAATGAGAAGCTGGAGTGAGAGAAATCTCAGAAATAGATATGAATGGAGATATCTCCCGGCAAACATAAAAGCTATTGCAAACTAACTCGGTATCTCCCAAAAGCATAGACAGTGATACATATTCTTAATATTTTGATACTAATTTATTAAAGGTTAGGAGTTAAAAGAATTATTTGGTTTTATGAGAAATCTACACAGAAACCCTGAATTAAGTTACATGAGTGAATTAGGTTAGTTGTCCAAGCTTAATCCTAACTGGATGTATCTGCTCAGAGACAAACCATGATTGTAATAAGCATGAGATGAATATAAGTAGATCAGGACTGAGATAAATGGACAGCTTGCATTCTATTTATACTTGCACATTATGCTGCTGAACCACAGCTGCCAGTCTTTCTTTAAAGCAATCTCTCAAAAAAAAATTTAAACTAAGTCCTAAGATCAACACAGAGTGTTTCATAATTTAAATGTACAATAAGAAACAAAAAAAAAACCCTCACAAGATATAAAATTAGGGTTTCAGCATTCTAGTAGTGTTAAGATGAAATTGTCAAGATAACGAAAAACTTGTAAAGCCTAACATCTGTCCCTCTAATTTAAGTAATCTTATATCGCATGTCTGAATTTCCTGAGGGTTAGCAATAAATTTGACCCCTCTCTAAAAGAATGAGTTCCTCCACCATTAGCAACAGAAAATACTCAGAAAATCACAGCAGATCAGACAAATAACTGGAAGAAAAAGGCTTTTTATGACCAGCCAAGCAAAGTGCAGTTTAACATCTAAGAAGACAGCTCTTCTAGATTGTCCTTTAATGTAAGTCCTTTCACTTTTGAAGGCAACTGGCAATCGATTTCAAAACTTCGGAGACGTTCTGGGAAAGAGCAAGGAAACTGCACTTACGCTAGTGAAGACCAGGAGGGACGAACGTGGGAAAAGCCTGATTAGCGCCTGGTGCTAATCCAAAGCTGCAGGTAAAGGCTGCTGTGATACTGCAGTTAATTAAGCAACCGCCACCACCAGTTCACTCATTTACTTAAATTCTATTAGGTAAAATGACCTGGCAAATCACAAGTACAGGCTGGGGTTGAACAGATTTGTCCGAGGTACAAGGCTCACCTTTTTTGGTCGGGAGTGGAGGAATGTGAAGAACAGGAATCTGTTCAGATTTGGAAGCTCCTGGGGATTCCTTCTGTCTTATGCTTGATACGGGCCCGTGCCTTCACCCAATAGCACCGGCTCAGCTCTGTGTTCAGTCCCCAGCTGCTGCTGCTGCGAGCACAACGCGAGGGAGGGAGATGACCACAGCAGGCAGTGGGCCCACAGAGAGGGGATTTTTGTGACAAAAAAGAAGGAGAAAGAAAGTGATGGGAGACCTTTGATGCCACTGCACAGCTGTGCCTGCACACCACAGAGTCACAGACAGGGGAAGCTGCTGACGTAAACCAGATAAAACGATGGCAGAGAAAAGATGTAGCTTAAAATGGTTTATCAAATATAGCTTTATTGACAATGTCCTGTAAAGATACGACGGTTTTAGGCACATTGGCCATTCCCAGCCCATACACCCTGGGGTACAGTGGTCATTCCCATCACATGCCAGCTACATCTATAGCCAACAATAATAATAATAATCAAACCAAGGGGCTGAAGGTAAGAAGTTTCCTTTATACATTAAGTTAAGCTAGTGTAAGCTCTGTTCAAAAATCGTCCGCATCTAATATGTGTGTATATACATATCTATATAAACACATATGAACATACTAAAATGAGTAATACATGCAGTCAACAACATTGACTGACCTTCCAGCAAACAGCTCTGTGCAGAATCAGATGGCGAAGAGAAAGCCAAAATTTGATGTTTAAAGAACTTTTGCTGGAATTTAGGAATACTTTAATTATGCTTAAAAGAGAGTTCCTGTTCAAACCTTGTATCTTTTAACAACTGTAGCAGGTACGCAATATTTCCCCATTGAGTTGATTTCTGGCAGAAGCATACAGAGCAGGAAAAGGGGTTTGTATGCATTTACCCTCTGGCCAGACACTGCTGCTTTCCCCAGCCAGGTCTGCCACATTTGAGATTAGTGATCAGCTCACTAATGAAACCTGCACTTTCACGTCTCTGCAGGAGACAAAGCGACCTCTTGCACCACTTAGGAACATGTTTCTCAATTGCTCAGAAAGGCTGATACAGCTGAGGTTCTGCAAAATCTATGATGAGATGGGTGATTTTCAAAAGGTCTTTTCCAAGATGATGATACCTTTGACATTTACAATGTGTGGAATATGGTATAGACCGCTGCTGGATCTATGCATCTGGCCAGCTCCCAGAAGGGGTGGACCCTGGCTATAGTTTATAGTGTTCTCAATAATCTAATGTGCACAGTGAGAAATGACTGCTGTGCACCTACATAAATAGGTGATGTTGTGCTACCACAGGCCAGGAGCACCCTTAGAGCCTTCAGTCTCTGCTACTGTAATTTCCTTCCTCTGAAAAAAGTTCTCTGTTACCATGTGCTTTGGACCCAAGGGATGCTGTGCTCAGTTCTCACCTCTTCCCTGTCAGACTTTAATTCTTTTCCACATTTCACAATCCTCCCTCGTTAGTCTCTCCATGAATGGGGTATTAATAAAGCAAAAAGAGTTTTCAGTTGAGTAGCTGCTTTGAAATTCTTCTGCATGCACTGTTACACCGATTACAAATTTATATGGCAGTAATCCACTCAGCACAAAAGAAACGGTGCTATTAATACTTCACAAAGCTAGTATGCAGTTATAAGTAATACCTTTTAGAAATGCCATAAAAATCCCTAGGCTGTAAAAACCCAATACAAATTTTCTCAGGCCACTTTTAGGATACAGCACAGTAGGTTTTCTACTGCAACTTTCTGAAATGGCCAGAGGGGTGGCAAGAGTGATAAACCATCTAAGAATTTGGAGAAAGAATGAGATTTTCGTAAAGAATTAGTGAACTGCTGATTTCAATGATTGTTCATGTAAGCCTCCAGAAAAATAGGATTTTCCCTGTGTACAGAAAATACATTTAGCTGAACTGGAATGAAGGGTGCTACTGGTGGTTTACTAGACAGTCAAAGTTTTACTCTGTTCAGAGTTAGTTTGCCTCATTCTGCTTATCCGCTAGTCAGTTCTAGTGGACATTTTAATTATACAATCATAATTAAAGACATTCAAGCAAATAGAGCTAAACACACAGTGAGAGAGACACCAAGGGTCTTTATGCCATCTGGAACTGTGAAGGGCAAGTCCGCATTTAAGTTTAAAAATTAGAAGCTCTTTGACAACTGAAAATCAAAAGACAATTTCCTTCTGAAAAAGTAAAACAAATGCTGTATGATACTTGGCTGTAACTCTTAGAAAGACTGATAGACTCATTCCATCTATAGCATCTTATCAGCAAGCACCAACACTAAATACAGGCACAACCACACAGGCACTCTGTTTGACCGGGCCCTGCACTGCTGCCAAAGGGAAGAATCCCTTTCCCACTAATCTCCCCCTCTTGCTTGCTTCCCTGGTGTGGGCATTTGCATGGTGAATTATACATGGATATGTTCCAGGTAGGACAAGAAGGACAGGGACACATGATGTGGCTCCTGGTTGAAGTCAATAACTTTGGCACAAAATACGGTATGTGGAAAGCTGCTGGAATTACAAATACCTATTGTTTTCCAGGTTGGGCATACTGGTTAATGATTATTTCCTGAAATGAGTATACTGCAAGCTGTGCTTGTCTCTTTTGGATTCTTCAGCAAAAATCTTCACGTGATTTAATAAAACAGTATTACTGATTACTATATATGGCTATACACTTAGAGCTCCAATAAAGGCACAATGGGCAAATGCATCATTGGATTTATAGTCTCCAAATGAATTATTACATCAAAACATGTTGAAGAATACTGAAGATTTTGTGAATTAAATATATGAAGTAGAAATAGGCAGTCATGAAATCATGGCTCTTCTTGACATAGTCTCATTGTATGAAAACACTGAAGGAAATGACATTGTTAGTATGGAAACTACTAAGAAAGAAAAAAGCCAAAACATTACATAAAAAAATAATACCCGAGCAAAAATATTTTCCTGCATATGCTCTCATGTGAATAGAGTCTACAAAGAGTACAAAATGTAGTTCCCCACAACTGTAGAGCTGTACAACCAAAGGTCAATTGCAGTCAGTAGCCCTTTCCTTCCTCTCAGATTTTGGTCTCATTTGTTACATTTGGATTCACAGATTATTTTTTTTCCAGACAATCTAAACGGTGCTTCTCACTCGTCAGTTAAAGATAGCACTGTGCCAGCAGGTTTTTTTTGTCCCCATACAGAAGAAATGATACACAAGCATGCCCTGCCACCCATCAAGGATGTGTTTCTGAAAAGTGTGAGACTTAAAATCATGACGCCATTGCGTCACTCTTCATTTCACCCTTCATCTTAAACTGACTTGATTGATCCCGGTTTGTCTAAGGAAGATGATGATGACACTGCAAGTGCAATTATTCAGAAAACAGCAGCAACAACGCTCACACTAAAAGGTTAATACAGGGGACTTGGTCTCAGGTATGAAGCAGTTGGGATCTTTGAGGAGAGTGACCTGCTCCAGAAAGCTGGCACCTCTTCCAGGTGACCATTCTGATCCCACTCTCACCACTCCATCCATCACGGCCTATACACTGTCCCTGTGCATTTCAACTGTGTGTGGTTTTGGTCCATACACACATCCCACCCTCCCCACAGAAAAACTGCTTTGCCCTCCAACCAACCTCTGGTGTTTCACCTGTGTGACACAACAGTTGGCAGAGCAGGGTGGTCAACAGTCTGCAGTGGAACTCCAAACACAAGGACAGGCTCATCTTAGGAACTGGCCCTTCCATTTTGCTATCAAATGTACATCAGAAACTTGGTCACAGAAGCAATCTTTTCTCAGGTTTGTGATGTGCAGAGGCCACAGCACATGGTGCCTCTATTAGTAATGCACAGGTCTGCATGGGATATTTTTAATTTTGTTCCCTTAAATGCAGGCAGCGCATCTGGAAAGCATCACGCCTATCAACCTTCCCCATCAGAAGAACACATGAGACTTCCAGATATATCCTTAGAGTCAGAAGCAGGTAGGAAAATGAAACAGCAAATGCACAGATGCTGCAGTTCATGTTAAAGGTACACCATAAACAAACATTTTAGAATTTCCCATCTGCTTCCAAATCCAAATACATCCAAATCAAACCAAAGTTATATCAAGGAAAACATTGTTACTGAGTGCAGAAACTTTGCAGAATACAAGCTTAACTGTATAGAGTTTATATAGCTCCTTATTAAACCATGAATTATACCATGCAAGCTTTTCTGCATCAGACTTGAGTGGTAGAGCACTCTGCTTTGCAGCTACATGCTTGGACTTTGTTGCTATGCTGGATATTTATAACATCTTACAGCATTTCCCCATATACAACCATTTAATTGTCTTCATACATTTAAAACCAATCTGGGAAAACTACTGCAATGTATAGTATGCGCATGTGGCAAAACAAAACAAAACAAGCAAATAACTAAAGGAAACAACTGGCTAGTATGAAAATTAACAAAACCAGATTATTTTAAGTAGCAAGACCTAGAAGCCTCCATAAAGTCATTGCGTTTTGATCTATTAAAGTTCCATTTAGAGTCAGCAGAAAATTTTTTGCTCAAGAAATAAGCTGTGCCACAACAGCACAAGAGAGGTTGCTCCACAGTTGTGCTTTGCTGGAAAGATTTTAACCAGTGGGAAAATTTTTAAGAGTGTAGGCTGCCACCAAATCCCACCAGCCAGGTGGTGGCAGGGAGGCAACAGGTCCCATGTGCCTTGCCCATATATCCAAGGTCATGGGAGATTCCTGGAACATCTCCATCCTGGGACTCAACTGAGCATATCCATGATAAGTCGATTGGCTTTGAGCAGGTGGTTGGACTCGATGACCCCAAAGAAGCCCTTTCCAATCTAAATTATTTTATGATTTTCTTGCCCATTTAGCTCCCTTGCTGTTATCCAGCTGCATTCACTGCTTTGATTCCCACAGAGAAAAAGGGAACCATTTTTGGTGCTTAACTTGTATCAGTTGTTTCAATTTCATAGTGAATTAATAATTTAGAAGAATTTTATCTTCCTCATTTTAGAGTTATGTGAAGAAGCCAAGTGGTAAAGTAAAACAATAAATTATTTACAAGTTGTGCGCACATGCAGACAGATAAATGGTGTAGCATTATATATTTAACAGTTGTTAGAAAGTACAGAAACTATAAGCATGATAGCCAAACTCCTTTGTCAACAGAGAGAAAAGCAGTCTTCAAGTATGTGTTAATTTTTTTAGACATTAAAGAGCCAAAGCAAATGTATTTAAGGTAGATCGAAAACCTGTACAAACTTCAGAGCTACCAAAGTAAGGAGTTTCTGGCTGCAAATGAAGGAATGAGGCTCCATTTCCCTGTTGGCAGAATTCTTTGCGGAAGGCAATTAAAACCCTGCTCCATGTTTCAGCAGGATGGAATTGAATAAATCACAAGTGTGCAGAACTTTCAAGTGCTGGCAGTTGATTAGGTTATCACAGACTAGGAGAATAAATTATAAATTCATTTGTAATGTAACAAATCCTAAATCCCCAAGTCTCCAATTACCATCTCTATTCAGTTTGCTTAAATGAAGGATTATGCCTTCTTATTTTGGTGCTCGAGAAATAAAGAACTAAGAAACAATATTAAACTGCTGAATTTTTACACCCTACAACTCTTATTAACCTCTACACATGACGAAGACAAGTACAGCAAACAGAATTCCTCATAATTCAGCCTTTCCAAATGTATTTACTGTTTTACATATGCAGCTGAACAACCTCTTTCAAATAAAATTTAACCAGAAATAGCTTTGAAAAATGGAAATAGGTCTGAACCATCAGCCTCTGAGTATACACTACAAAGTGACCACGATACAGAACAAAATACTGCTATAGTCTTTTTTTTTTCCCTGTAACTTCATATTTTTCTTGAAAACTGATTTAAAAGATATTTCTTTCTTAATGTCCATATATTTCACACAAAGACCTTCTGTTAAAATTCATCTGGCTATCTGACCCCCCCTTCCTCCCAGATGCACACAGACAGACATAGTCATTAAAGGATTGGCTGAACAAGATCTCCTTTCTTTTCTGAAGGGGCCTGTCTAACAAAGGACCTCGGAAAGTAGTCTTTATTGTTAGGCACCCAGTGATGCAATCTTTTATGGCAGTGAAGATTTAGGATCCACTTCCTCTATGTCCTGACAAATAGTCACATCTCTTATCCACACTGTATTAGCATCCTCCTACCCTCTGGTTTTGACAAACAGTTACGGCTTGTCATTGATTTTAATTTCAGCAGGAACCCCTTTTAGCACCTAATACAAGCTCCACCATATGCAGAAGGTAGTTTTCTATCCATAATGTGTTAGGCTCCTAACCTCTGGTGTAACAACAGCAAGAGGAAAGGGTAATGGCACCTCCAGCCTTGGGGCTTGCCATGGCTCCCCAGAAACACCCAATCTGGCCGGGAGCTCACTCCTTTCCCTGGTGCAACCCCCTGCCTCCTCTCAGCAGCAAACGACCATCAGGCGCAGGAGGCAGAAGAATAAACGTGGCTGCTGGTGCGAGGTGGACACGAGCCTCCCAGGTCGGAGAAGGCCAGTCAGTCAGGCTGTACCATGAGGGGAAGGGAGGCTGGACTTGGGTGATGGAAGATGTTGGGCAAAAAAGAGTCATCTTTTAGTGAGAGGAGACACTATGAGACCTGTGGAAGGGAAAGGACTTGGTATAGGGGAAGAAGGGCAGCAGGGACCGAAGGACAGTGAGGACAGAGGAGGTACAGGCACTGGGAGAGAAGGTGTAGTGTGAGGCTGGGGGCTGCAGGTGGACCTCAGGCAGGAAACCAGAAGAGGGACCCGCTTAGGACAGCAGCAATGGGAAAACAAAAGGCCAAGATGGGAGTTAACTTCACAGGACTCATTTGAGGAGAGGAGAGCAATCCCACCATGCAAGGGAAACTGCTTCTGGCTTTGCCCAATTGCTGTTTGGTGCTGGCTGATCGATACTTCACTTGGAGCAGCTGTTCTGCTGTTGTGTATTAATGAAAACAGACAAGCAAGACTCGGGATCATCCCGTTCCTTTGGTGTCAATGAAGAAATGTTCCTTACCACACAGGCAGGGACAGAGAGGGGGAGAACAGCGCACACGTGTGAACAAGACATCATGATAAGAAACAACCTAATTACAGCTTAGTTTGACAAGTATTGACTGTTTAGGGACACAACTTTTAATCAAGTGCGGTAAAACACACCACCTTGGTGAGTTACTTGCTCTTACATGATCTTACAGGCGATGATTAGTGGCCTACAGAGCAAAAAATGCAAGGCCCTGGAGGAGCAACCATTTGGCAGTCGAACAAACCTAGATGTACCTTGTTTGCTTTTCAGAGTGTATCCTGTGCCTCAAATCCATGATTTAAGGCACTTTTCCAAATGCAAGAAGAAACTTGAGAGCTTGAGTATATTCTCGTCAAACTGCAACACAACAGGAACTGATAGCATATGCAAAGTAGGAAGTATAAATAAGTGTAAACAAATAATAAAAGCTAATGACCGGTAAATGACCAAAATGTTCTCAGATAACATTTAAGATAGATAAATAATTTAGTGCTGCAAAATAAGTTTATTATGAGTATAGATTTCTAAATGGAAAAAAGAAACACATAACAAGTATGTTTCATACCAAGGCTAGCAAATCAGCATGCAGCTGCCATGTAAATGGGCTTTTCTTGGTCAGAACAGGATAAATGACAAACCTTAACGATATTCTGGTTTGAAAAAAGAAATCACTGAAATTTGCTTTCTTCCTTTTGTCTGATGGCTTTAGCAGAAAACTGCCTTCTCATCACAAACATGGCTAAAGCTACAAGGAAAACAGTCTAATCCGCATACTGAGGGCAAATTTAGGGCAAAAAGAAGTCCTTGCAAAGTGGTTTGGGACCAACTATTTTCAAAAGGCTTCAAAAATTAAAACTTTACTAGAAATGCTTGTTGTTGGGTTTCGATTTTGGTTTTATTCAACTGGCCTAATTTATTAGGTGACAATAATGTGGTTTATTACTAGTAGTCAAACTACTGCTTGACATTAGAAACTTTTGTTTGAAGAAACTGCAGTTTTGTTGATTAACCATCTAACATCTGCCAGAGCCTAACAAACTACCCAAGTGTTGACTTCCATGGTATGAAACCACAGTTCTCCATTAAGCATTGTGGAATGGGATATGTTATGCCGTTTCAAGTCAATTCCTAAAAAGAAAAAAAACGTACAAAGACAAAAACTATATCAAAGTAGCAAAAATGCTACTTCAAATCTTATTGACAGAAGCAGCTGAAGCGAAGAACAAGACTGGGGAACAGCCCCAGATAGCCAGGTTTGCCTACAGTCAAACAGACGCCACGCAGGCCACCTCTGGATGAGACAACATGAGGGTGATTGCCATTTTCCTTGGCTCCCACCCTAGCCATGCCCTGACTTTATCAGGGGTGGAGATGCCCGAGTGCCCAGGCCTCCCTCGCCCTGCTCCCTCCCATCCCACCTCATCCCAAGCAAAGGAAACCCAGGCGACTGAGCTGGGCAGGAACCACAAGAGGACTGCCACCTCCACAAGCAGAGGAACAGACCTGACAAGGGATACCGTGGGGCACACACCCCTTATTCTCCCAAATTAGAGCAGGCACAGCTAGAAAAACTGCTTGAAGGCCACTGAAGGTACTGTGCAGTGATGCGCCTGACCTTATTTCTTGCTGGGAATGTTGCTCCCTCATCAATTCCACCACGCTTGCCTGACGTTTCCTTTTTTGCTGTGCTTAATACAGATAACGAGTTACTTGAGGCAGGGAGCTGTCGAGGGCAGTATAGCTCATCTGCAAAGGGCATGGCAGGCTGTGCTGTGCCACGGCCAGGAACAAAAATAGAGCAGAGCAGAAGACCGGCCTTTAAAACAAACACAGTTTCATTTATTCATACTTTAATAAATTACTAATTCCTTGCCTAATGTGTTATTAGCAACATACTTTCAAAATCAGGCTTTGACCCTCAAAAAATGCCTTTCTAAAGGCATAAATAGTTCAAACTAAGCTTTCTCCCTCCCCCCAACCCACAAATATTTTATGAATGCAATGGTAATTTTCAAAGCCTGAAATTTGTCCCTGCCCATGGCAGGTCCCTTCCAACTCTAACCATTCTGTGGTTCTGTGTGATTCTGTGATCTGCAGTACTAATGATGCCATACAATTAAATCTGACACTTTAAATAACTTCTTTCTGAGTACCTCACAACCCCAGTAAATTGCAGCCAGTGCAGCTGCCAGCGGAGCCCTCCCAGCTCATTGGGACGAAGGGGCCCAGAGGGCCAGGATGGCCCAGGCAGACCCAGACGTGATGTAGAGCAGGATCTGTGGAGGGGAGGCTCTGCAAATCCCCAGCACGGCACCCAGCGTGGCCCAAGCTCCCTGCACAGGACAGCGATGCACGCGCGGCAGGAACTGAGCTTTCCTCTTCTTGATGCCTGTGCGAGGCTTGGGAGGCTCCACAGAGGCTAATGAACAAAAACAGCCCCCATACGACTACCCCAACAGCTGATCTGCTGCCAGGAGCAGGGAGCAGAGAGAAAGGTTAGGGAAAAGCGGAGAGCTGGACTGCAAGTTGTCTCGATTCCTTTTCTTCCATGTGTATCTTCAAACCTCAATACCGTATACTGCATTTGCTCCCATTTAATGCCGTAGGGCTAAGTCACTTTACCAGCCATGCATCACACGTCTCACGTGTCACGGAAAACTCCCAGACTGGCTGTCAAACCAGTAAGGCTGCTGCTGGTCCAGGGCGGCGGTGATAATGAGTGAGCGGGAAGGGAAGGCTCCTTTCTCTCAAGTACCACTGCTCGGCTCCCGCTTTCCTTCTCAGGCAGGACACACACCAGAGAGCCACCAGCGACACCACAGCTCAGGCAATGCCCACGTGCAAAAGGTCAGGAGCTACTTGATGGGAAAGGATGGGAGAGGAACTCCTGAGGGAACGTGGGGGAACAGGAGGGGCTTCTCTGCAATGCAAGCGCCAAACGGCAACACCCAGATCCCCTTCCTGCCTTGGCAGCCACACATCGGGACTGTCTCAAATACCTGTGTTTGCCTTCAAACCACTCTTGGATCTCTCTAAATTCTCGCCCTCCTTAGGGGATAAAAATTTAAATCCTGCCTGTTCTCACCAGCTCAAAGAAGAGCTCCCTGCAGCATCATATAAATCTCAGGCAGAGTCTTAACTGAATTCACTCCTAGACCATTACACTAAAAGAACCATCAGGGGGCCGAGGGGGTGTTTAAAAATGATGTCAATTAAAGCCTAGAGTAATTGTTCTATTTCCATGTTTTAAAAGGCAGGTGGTACGATGCAGAAAAGTTTGTTCCCAATTTTCTGAAGGCTCGATGGGAAATGTTAGTACTACTTCAACTTAGATATGTGCAAAATTAACAACATAGTATTTAATGCATATCTTTACTCTCCTGATACAAAATGTATGGCAGCCCTCTGCGCCATCCAGCTTTTACCAGACTTTTTAAACTCCCTGTTAGATCTTCAAAAATGTAAACAATTGCTTTGAAAAACACCTCCACCTGTCACACTGAAATAATTCATCTTCTTTCTTCATACAGCAACAGAGAGAAGCTGCTTCTATTAATATCCCTCTCCCGCTCCAGGCTGTGCGCCCTCAAAGCAATTCAGAGATACTCCTTTCAAAGGAGCTGACTGTGAAATAACGATGGCACCAAAGTCAGAAGCAGATTGCAATGTCCTTGAAAGGTAAGTACAGCGTGAGTAGGGGTAAGAAACACTGAAGAGACTGAAAGAAATGAAGAAAGTACACAATTAGAAAGCTGGGAAGGCTATGTGATGTTTTACTTTTTTTTTCTTACCTTTACTTCATAAATTACTTCGCAAGTGATTTGTCTGATGTGGAAATGACCATTTTTTTCTGTAAGCTGCTGATACCATTTCAGACACCATCAAACGACTTCAACGGCTTCCTCTTGCTCTCTCCAGTGAGCCCAGATGTTCTTTGCCTCTCTGTACCTTCAAATCTCAGAACTCCAAAGTACTTCCCATGGGTCACTCACAGCCTCAGCAGTCTTCACACAGAGCCCAGAAAGAGGATTTTTGACTGTGGCTGTCCTCAACAAAACCAGCTGTGTCAGGATCACAGCAAATGTCTGGGTCCTGAGCAGACTGGAGCCGTCTCATAATTAGAGCCTGGCATCTACTCAAGCATGAATTAAGTAATGATGATGAATTTTCATCACTATTGTGATTCTGTGTATGTAGGTCATATTCCACCATAACTATTAAACATACAGCTATTGTGTTTCAGACACTGTATTACGGAGCCCCAGCTTTATCTCCTACTAAATTACTATCTATGAGCAAAACATCCAGAAAATCTTTTTATACCACCTCGTTTCTGCCAGCTTTCTATTCTCATCCAAGCTGCACAACCAAACACACCGGTTTTGCTTCTTTACCCCATCTTTTTCCTTCTCTTCTTCCACTGTCAACAGTCCTCAAAGTAAGCTGGGGAAATCTCTTCCTCAAACACAAATATGCTTTTTTATCTACTTTGTTTCTCTGAATGTTTGTGTGGGAACGTTTATTTTGTTCTGAAGTGTTTTTACAAGAACGGCCCGTTTTATATAAATGCACTTTGCCATTACAAATATGCTGAATGTCTGAGTAAAAGTGAAATGCTAAGTAAAGAATAGGATCGAGCTGCCTTTGTTAAATCCATTGGGTAATAAGAACCAAGTTACAGCCTCGGCTGGAAGCTGAAAACAAAGAACTACCCGGCGTTTGGAGAGAGGAGTGCACCATATACGGCAGCGAGAGGGGACAAGAGGGGTACATTTTGCTCTGCCACACAGCAGGCTCCTGCCCGAGAGTTCAGGCACTTCTCAGAGGCAGAGGCAGGGAATCACAGAAACCCGCTCTGCATTTTCATCTCTCCACATGAAGTCACCAAATGAGTCTCTCATTCTTTACTGCAGTAAATCTGAAAATTGAAAATGCTGAGATAATGCAAATAGGGAATAATCAATTCAATCACAGAGACAGATACCCGGCGTACAGAGCTGTAGGGAACACTGAAGTGTGGCAGGGCTTTACCACTGCAGTTGCTTTGGGAGGCGTCATGCCTGTAGTAACAGATGCAAAGCAAACACGGAAAGAGGAAACAAATGAGTCACGCAACACGCTGGTTCGTTTAGTGTACTGTATGCGTAGGCCAAAAGCTGATGCAAGGCTGGGTTTGCAAAGCCGCTGTTAAAACACAGGCTTGTGACGTGAGGTCACCTCAACCAACCGGGTAAGTAACACAGGGTAACGTGGGGCGACAACCAGCAGCCCAGGACAAAATACAGACCAAAGTAAAGCACTTTGCCCAGCCCAGAAGCCAGACACAGGACTGTTTACAGAAAGGGTGTAATTTATTGTTTGATATTTTTAATAACAAAGGTTGTAGCCTGAAGATTCATTTTTAAAATCAACTATGTGTATTCTCATTATTTTCTGTTTATATCAATTATCCTTTGTTTCATATCCAAAACCACCCTCCCTTTAAATTCATCAGGCTATAGGCAGGAGTTAAAAGAAAAGGAAGATAACATTTCTGGCTCAACAAGAATTGAGACTATAAAAGAACTAGGACAGTCACTTCTTGTTGCAAATTTTCTGCCTGATACACGAAGTATTGAAGACAGAAAGACTTTTAGTGAGACCAGAACTTAGTAAATGCCTCAAGCACATGAAGGGGGACAGTGGTTACACCCCTGAAGTGACAGCGCAGGTGGAAAACAAGAGCCTACCTACCACACAGCAGTGTGGTTCTCAACAAATCAAATACCTATTTGCCCAGATTATCAAGTTCGAGGCGGCAGACTGCTGCCAAGCAGCATTTTACACCTATGTGCTCAAAACCAGGCAGTACCATGCTGCACTGTGCTTTATCAGCTTACCCACAATTCAAGCAGCACATTCTGCCAGGAACCTGTCTTTCCCTCAAAGGGATTGAGTGGTCTTTGACTGCCCCATCACACCAGTTCTTCCCAAGCTAAAACACCTGCAGCCTTCACACGAAGATACAAATGTCTGGGGGTGGGTATCACAAGGCTTCTCCGTTTCAGGTTATTCTCATGCTGAAACTCATAGCCAGTTCTGTCCTTTGTGTGACCAAGTTCAGCACCTTTCCATCATAGCACAGATTCATCATGCCTGACTCCCTGTTACTTGAGGGAACCACGTGGAAAGCCCAACAGCCAGCTCCATGCCCCTGCTACACCACAACCCAAACAGCGCTTCTCATCAGTCATCGAGAAATTCAAAGCATTGGTACAAAAACTCAAAAACCACAAAAAGACCAGCAGACACAGACTGAGAATATAACTAGCATCCAAGATTGCTCTAAGTGGGGTGATCTACTGTTTGAAACTGCCCAGACTGTGCAGTAAGTCAACCTCCAAGATGATGATCCTGTCTCTACCCAGTCCCAGGACCATGTGCTTGCGCTCACTGTTCCACAAGGCTTGAATTGGCTGCATCCACAGTGCTGTTAAAGGCCATTTTAAAGGCTGGACTACCAGAGAGTTTGCCTCAACAGCAATACCTGCATTCCTACACGCAGTGAGCCAGGTGGCTCATGCCCAAGCTATACAGCGATGGGGATAACTGGAGAATGTAAAGTGAGGTCAAAATAGCTAACACGGTATTGCAGGCTTATCTCAAGAGACCTAGGAGTGATTAATCTATACAAAAGCATCCAAGATCATTCTCTTTCTGTCTGAAACAAAAGCATATCTAGCTGATGTTTAATAGGACAAGACAAAAGAAACAATGAGACAGAATTAAAGTGGCTTTGCCAGACATTGTAAAACAGCAGGCTGAAACTTCTAGCTGAAATGCACTGTTTCAGATACCTGAATAACTCGAGAAGTTGTTGGGCTGACTCAGAAACAACAAAATCGCAAGGCTCTTCCGTAGCTTGCTTGATCTGCTTTGTTAAAGAAAAAAGGTTGAGCGACCAAATGCTTTCCTGCTCCCTGGCTTTGCTCGACACGTCAGCTTAGAGCAAACACCTTGAAGACAACGCAACCTGTGATTCGTATCACACCCCTGTCCCCGCGCCGTGCTGCTCCTTTTCTGCAGAAGTTCCCTGTTACTTTATGTGCACGAGGTAATCCTGCAGCTTGGCTCTCTGTAAGCGTGGCAGGCAGCTGTGCCAGGCACTCCTGCCAAGAAAGTATTCTGAGTCACTACGATAATACAAATGCATCAAAGTAACAGGGTTTTTTGTCTTCTTTAATATCACTAAGTACATAAGTCCAGGCAGGGCTTTCCTGGCTCTGCAAGCTTTAAGTATATATACCCAAAGTCCACAGACTTAACAGGAGACTGACGATTATGCATCCTGCAATTCTCTGAAAAGTCACTCCAAATGTGCCACCATTTACTGTTTAATTCCTATTTGCCCCAATCTCCTGCTTGTCTGGAGAAACATATCTGTACAGATTGCAATTTTTCCAGCTGGGGCTTCAACCTCTGAGCCACTGTTCCACGAGGAAGGGAAATTCTGCCCATAAACAGCAATTTGTGGAAGAGGCTTTAGTTTAACAGGGCAACAGAATTGGAAAAGAGGAAGAAAAGTAAAAACTATGGCCAAATGAACAGAAATGATGCAATTATCCATCAAAAAAATAAACACGGACAAAACCAGGATAATTTTTTTTTTAGTATCAATAATAATTTCACAGTTTTCCAGAAATTTAATTGCAGCAACTGCAATTAAAACCAGTGAAAGACTGGGGCAGATGGCATGATAAGAGCTTATGATGTATTAAGATATATTAAGATGATATGATGACAATAAGATTATATGAGAGATTATTATTGTTGACAGTCCCCAAAAGAAGTGCACATGGATATGAAGTCAAGGGGGCATTTTCTTTTTAATTTCACTGTAAGTGAAAAAAGAAAACAACCTACTGAGATGAAATATTTTGGGATGCAATTTTTAAGTGACAACAGTTTGGCTAAAAATAAAATTTAATCAACCTTAACGTTGATAAAAATATTTTTCCTCAGATTACCAAAAAGGCAACTTTCCCTAATAAATTGACTGCTGCTAACTCTGAACCTTACTTGCACTGGTTTCACTAGACCCAGCAGTTTCAATAGTAAAATAAAGATTTTGATTTAGGCCAGAAAATAGTAAGAAACAGATGCCATGTAGGTGGCATGCAGAAACTGTAACAGTACATGCTCGTAGAAAACATGAGCAATCCACTCCTAATTGCTTAATTGGGTCTGTTCAGCTGCAGCTCCCACCCTTATTCTTGAAATTTTAAACCTCCTCATGACAGGAAGAGCGTGCCTGCTCTATATCCTCTGGCCTGGGAAATCAGAGACATCTTTCATAGTTAAACTCAACATGGGAGCAGAAGAGCTGAAATGCAGGCCCAACAATCTGAGACCAGACAGAGGGACCCCCGGCTACCATTAAATGCCCCCTGGGTGCAGTGGATGCACCAACAACCTGCTGATTTTGGAGCTCTCAGCCGGATCTCTTCAATTCCACCAGCTACATAGAAAGCCGACAAAGTTGCCAAATAGTAATTTAATGCCCTTCACTCTCGGACCTGCTTGCCTGTCAAATTAACACCCACACACAGAGCGCTGCCACATGCTGAAGCATTTTTTTTTTTGGGTTCCCAAACTGGAAAATCAAGTGAACTGAGGAGAGATGCCACAAGGGTAAGAAGGAGCAGGCAAGCTCGCAAGAGAGTAGGAATGGGGAGGACACACAGAACAGGTCCTTCCAGCTGCCCGCAACTTTATGACATCCCTTAAGTGTGCCTGAGGGTGTCCCCATTGCTCCTTGCAGTAAAACCCTGATTTTCAGTGATGCCGGGCACTTGGAGGTGCTATGCAGAGCCCATTCCTCCCACATCTGTTCCTAATTTGTCAAGACAGGTGAGCCAGCCTTCAAAACTTCAAAAGCCTGTCTGTCAAGAAAATAAAGCCAGGGAAATGAAGCGTAAAATTCTGGCCCAAATTGCGAATATGACAGAAAATCTGGAGCTACTGAAAACTGAAGCTGAAAATGGCTAAGGCATGCTATGTCTACTTAAAATACTAGCACTGATATACATTTACTAAGAAACTACGTAAATGTTTATCTTCTTTGATTTGCAGATGTTTCTTCTTTTTGCAGAGTGCTAAAATTGTGTTGGAGGAGAGGAAACAGATGGTAGCTGTAACAGTGGCACCTTTCCAAGGTGGAAAGAAATCCTTTGTGGGGCTACCCCAGGCTTAAGGCTGGGAATGTCAGATTTGTATTGCCTGTTTGCAGGAATTTGACATCATCATCATCACTGCAAGGCTTCCAAGCTCAGTGGCGATGCAAATGCCAGTAGTGATTGCCAGAAAGAGCTGGTGCCTTAACCCTGGTTTTGTATCAGTCAGAGCAAATAGAGTCCTAAGCAGAAAACCCACGGCAGACAGGAATATGGACAATATATGAGGTCCCAGACCAGAACCGTTTATAAGATGGGGCGGGGAAGGGAAATTCTGCCCATAAACAGCAATTTGTGGAAGAGGTTTTAGTTTAACACAGCAACAGAATTGGAAAAGAGGAAGAAAAGTAAAAACTATGGCCAAATGAAAAGAAACGATGCAATTATCCATCAAAAAAATAAACACGGACAAAACCAGGATAATTTTTTTTTTAGTATCAATAATAATTTCAC
>JAOXJK010000001.1:147792158-147822627 GCA_025774025.1 Xenus cinereus
TATTAAACCTCATCCCATTGGCCTTGGCCCATTGATCCAACCTGTCTAGATCCCTCTGTAGAGCCTTCTGACCCTCAGGCAGATCAACACTCCCACCTAGTTTGGTGTCATCTGCAAACCTACTGAGGGTGCACTCAATCCCCTTATCTAGATCATCAATAAAGATATTAAACAAGACTGGTCCCAAACACGTTCATGAGAGAGTGAGGTCAAGAAAGAGAGGTCAGTAATTTACCATCGGGGCTGGGAGTGTGAGCAAATCAGAATTTAGTCAGAGCAGAGGAAGCAAAAGGAAAGTGGCGGTGCGGCAGTGAGGGACCAGTAGCCCAGAAAGGCAGTGTCAGGGCCAGGCTGACACAGGGGGCTTGCTAGCAGGAGGGCAGCCAGAAGCAGAAAGGCTGCGGTGGGAAAAGAGCGCAAGATTACAGACAAACCCAGATTTACCATACCTGACTTTAGGCTTCGGGGACATGCTAGGTTAGGAGCTGAGCTACTCCAGGCTTCAGCCCGTCAAGAGAAGGACAAGCACACCTCAGAAGGTAGAAGGACTTCCTTTCTGAATGTGCCCCCTTCTCTCCTTTCAGTGCCTGTGGATTTTAGAAGAATTCCTCCTCTGACTTAGATGCTTAAAACTCATCTGGGCTGAATCTCAGCCTGTCTGCGGTATCCTTCAGAAAAAAAAGTGAAGGAAGAGGAATAGTCTTTTCCTCGGGTCCTACAAAGGAGAAAATCCCTTGAGGGATGAGCCCGAAGGTGGATAGCTGCACTATGGGGAAGCCAGGGGAACCTTTGCATTTCAATCACTCCTGAGCAGAGAGCTATTGAAAAATGGGCTTGGAAAAATCCTGCACACGATTTTGGGCTGTTAAGGAAATCTCTGCTTACAAAAGGTTTCTGAGTCAACAGAAAGACAGCTGTGAAGCCAGACAGTAGATAATTAGACCCGAGGAGAGCTGACCCAATGGGAGACAGCAGCAGAGAAACACTGAAAAAAAAGAAAAAAAAGGAAAAAGGAAAACTGAAACAGTCACCTATAAATACAGCCACTGGCTGTAAAAAAAGAGGTGCTTTGGGTTTAGGAATACCCGCACAGGGATTACAGAGAGGAAAAAACAGAAAGAGAAAGGGGAGGAGAGGGACCAGCTAAACCACACGAACATGAAATTGGCAGTAAAGTAACAGCTGCTTTTTTGGAAAAACATGCACGTTTAACAAGCTAAGTATCAGCACACGGTCAGAGCCTGCCGGCAAGTGTGAAAACAGCACTGAGAGCCGCTGGTGGCTTACATGAAGGTCACAGTGTACCTACATCCACACAGCTGAGAGACAGGCGGTGTCACAGGCAAACCAGGGAGCCTGCTGCCAGGCTGGAGGCTCCTTCTACTTCAATTCAGGAACAAAAGGCTCCCATATTCCCAACTAATTCTGCCATACATTATTGAAACTTATCTTGCCTCAGAAAAACTATGACAACAATTTTAAGGGAGTGGAAAAAAAATAGTGTACAAATGATTAAAATAAACTGCAAAAGATAGTATGCCCCAGCAAATATTAGGCTGTCTTTCTTCTTATTTAAACATTCAGAAAAACAAAACAGGCAATAAAACAAATATTCAAGCATTTAATAAAGACGTGTTTTGAAAATAGGAAGATAATCAGGGGAAAAGCACATAGGAAAAACATAGAAGGAGAAAATAGTATGTATGGTGACCTTTACTTGTAATATAATGCTTGTTCTCCTCATGTTAAGTCTTTCTTCCCTCTCCCTCCCCCCTCCAAAAAAATGTTACTAAGGTGGTAAAATACCTACTTGCCCTATCCAGGAAAACTGACGCAGCTAATCTGTCCATTCCACATTTGTCTTTAATCTATCTGTTCATCGGACTACAGCATCAGCCATCTTGCTAATTATGTCCTTGTAACACACGAAAATTGAAAAAGCTGAAAAAGACACCCTTAGGACACAGAGGACCAGGGAAATGGGAAGAAAAATTCCAAGTTTTGATACTGCAGTGAATAATACCTTAAATATTCTGTATCAGCAAACCACTGGTCTGCCTCAGATAACCAGATGCAAGACTTCTGACATCTGTCAATAGACTAAGAATAAAGGGCAAAAGAAACAGTTTCAAAGGATGCAAAAACCACATCTCTTCTCTTTCCAGGTAACTTTTTATTCTGAAATATGTTTACATCTCTGCATGAGCAACAGACAGGAAAACACTCCTATATCTAATCACAGATCACCTTATTGTACACAGCTGTTCAGTTCTAGTTTTGAACACATTAACATTTACATTTTCAATAAAATAAGAAATTGTCTCAGAAATCATAAGGCTGTCTTTCTAGAATGCTAAGACCATTTTAGTAGCTATGCTGCAATTTTTAACCCATACAGATCTAACACTACATACATTTACCACCATTAATGCATTCAACTCTTCATTCTCATGAAAGTGCAGTTGAGACCCACCCAAAATACCGGCTGCGGTGCCTTACAGTTAGCCAGGCTTTTCACTGCTTCATATTAGACCCCTTTTGCTAGACAATTCTGTAATTTCCCCCACTTCTTAGCTACAGCTGAGTCTGAGATCAAAAAAGGAATCAAGACCCATTTAGAGTATTTGACTGGGCTAGCAGCTACCCAGAACTATTCAAGAGGATCTTCCAAAGCTAGCCTCATTAATATCTAAGCACTAAAAATGTTAATTAGTGTCAATATAAACAAAAGTTTAACCCGGTGGCAAGAGCTCTTAACATTTTCCTTCCTATTAATGCGAGCATGCATAAAGAATGCTAGTCAGATTACCAGGATTGTCTGTAAATCCTACAAAATCACTAACAGCATCCACACAACACGTTATTTAAGACCAGCAGCTCCTCCTACCAGCACACTGGGAAACCGCATTTAATCTTTGCATCAATTCTTCTAGGGCCATTTCTTCAATTTTCAGCCAGCATCTCATTTTCTGATAAAACAAAAAGAATCCACAGCAAACATGCTCCCCCTGCTCCAAGAATGAAGGGAGAGGGAGGGGGGGTGGAAAAAAGCCCCAAACGAGACCACTACAGCAGTGCTTCGCAGCCCTGCATTTCAATCACTCCCCACGGATTCCCCACGGCACAAAGAGAGGCAGGAGTCCACGTTCCCTCCCGGCAGCGCCTGGGTGAGGCGGGCGCTGCTTGAAGCCGGAGCCTTGAATGTTAATGACAGCAGGACCACTCAAAACTTCTCTCCCCTCCTCTAGAGCGCACGGGTTTGCCCGCAGTGGAGTCCTCAAATGCCAGAATTAATGCGGAGCGTTGATTAGCCGACGTATCGCCCGTCTCTCCCCAGCCCGCAGCGAGCGCTGGGAAAGAAGGGCTGCGCCCAAGCGAGAGCAGCCGGAGCTCGCAGAAAGCCCCAATCCATCCTCGCTCACGCTCCTGGGAACGCTCGGCTCCTACCTTCTTCTCACCAGTTTGCTCCTGGGTGAGTAGCTGTGGAGGAAAATGCCTTCCCGCTGACAGCGCCAAGGCTGTCCTGCTCTCACCAGCCGGCATGACACCTTCACGTTCCGTTTGAAATGGTCATTTTTGAAGGCTGAGGACCTCAAATTTCCTTTGAACCCCAAAATAACCACAGCCACCTTCCAGATTATTTGGAGGAGCTCGATTGCTTAAATGTTGTACCACAGGAATTTCCAAAACTCTGTTTTGCTTTTCCTTACAGTCATAGAATCATCCAGGCAAAGGGTTTTTATGAGTCAGGATCTGCAGACCCCACAAGGTGTGTGGAGTATGTACGTACAAGAGAACGGCTGCAGAAGGGAACTAGGAAAAGCAAGCCTAATAGCCAGTAAACTTCCATTTGCTCCAGAGGGTACATCACCCCTGGAAAACTTTCAGGGATATAGAAAATCCTGCAAGCCTCAGAGCCGTAAAACGCCTCTCTGTACAGCTGCTCCTCATAACTGATCTTCAGTGCTTTTATACAGACTGTTTTACAAGTTTCAAACGATGAGGCTTTTAACACTTTCCTTTTTCAAGATTATCCCAATGCCTACCAAATGTCATTATTAGCATCCTTTTGCTTATGGTCACCTGAATTCTCCCAGTCTTCTAAGCATTCTATTGGTTTTAGTTATGTCCTCTTATATTTTAGCCATTAAAATAAATAAATGGTTATCTATGCCTAAAAGACATGTTTCCTTAAAAGGACTGCACTGTGTTATTTAGTATAAAGATTATTTTCCACAGATTACATACAGCAGACAAAAAGCAGCAGTCCTTCCTAAGAAAATATGTGGATACCTATGATGACTTGCTCATAACTCTCAACCCTAAGAGGGCATGAACTACAAAAGATTGTTTTAAGAGGACCCATCAATCTATCTGGGCTTCCTCTGTCAATAAAATTAATTGAGTTCATATTTAAATATTCATTTATAAAAAGCCTGACATCTTTTCCACTGCAAGTATGACAGGCCTACAGCAGCTCCATGTATTATATATGAATAGAGTCATATATATTTCCATTTCTATATTAATAGAAATGAAAAAATTGTCCCCAGTCAAGCTTTTGCATAACAAAACATTACTTTAGAAATTACTGTAGAAATATAGCATCTATAGGAACTTTATACGTGAAAAGTATTTTGTATATATGACTGGCATTTAAGATTGCATTTCTGAAAGGGAACAAGTGACGATTACCAGGTCAGGCTCTGGCCATTCAGGCGGTGAACCAGGAGCAAACATACTAGGAAAGGCGGGCAAGTCCACAGGTGTGGCTGAAGCTCGCCCTGAAACAAAGGCTGGGGATAGAACACCTTGTCCAAAGAGAGCACAGGGATGTCAGGAAGCCCATGTTGACTTGTTGACTGCAGCAAGTTAAAGGTCTAAGACATTTTAGCATATGCAGAACAGCAAAGTTCACTTGTAAGATTACACTATTTCCCAGTGCAGCAAGAAGTTCAGGAGGCATATTCATTCATAAGTATGTACTGCAACAGAAGATGCTAGTTCAATCCCAGCTTTCCTGGAGTGTCCTGTCTCAATTCAAGAGCAATTTCACATTTTCCTTGGAGAATCAGCAAACTGCTTAAGCCTCTGCTATATGACAAGTTTCATTTTTTACATGGCATTTTCTCAGTGAAATAACAAATGAAAAGCAAGATATAAGCGTACTGATGAATTTTATCACATCAGCCAGTGAACTTTCAGGATCACATGCACAAAACAGCTATTTATACTTGTGCAAAATGAATGGAGAACTGTACTGTATCAGTTACACCAACATCGCCACCCTATATATACTTTCTACACCTTCAAACAAATTCAAAACACGCAAGGCACAAGCAAAGCATCAAAGCAAAAGGTTTCAGTTAGCTGGACTGAAAGTTAGTTTACCTAGAAGCGGGGTGGATTTTTGTAATCATGTACTTGTTTAATCATGTTCATTCAAGGAAATGAGGCAGCCTTGTCTGAAGTGATACAGTAACAAGCTTAGCTGTAGTTTCTCTACTGAAAGAAACAGAGATACAGTATTTTCAATACACTTAAGCACAGAATGTGGGATTAGGATCCTTGCTGGTTTGAAACCGGAATCTAATGAGATCATCCGTGGTTTAATGAATAACCTTGAGTCACAGTAAAGAAACAGACCTTCAACTAATTAAAATCAGCTCTTAACAAAACGGGCCAACTGAGCCTTCTTGCAACAAAAATCAAACCAGTATCCTACCATGAGCTACCTAGGGAATCAAAACAGTTCTGGAAATAACAGCATCAGTATGGCTTGGGGAAGAGCTACTGCAATTTTTGCTCTCTTAAGTTTGTACCTGACCCCCCACACCTTTGCAGGTGATCGTGATAATCATATTAGGTAGTTAAATATGCCATTTCATCCTCACACATCTCACACTAAATTAAAATTTGAGAGTAAAAGGATTGATGTCTATTTCTAGCACTGAGTCTGTAAATACAATAGGAGATGTTTTCATTTTTCAGGTAAAATGTGATATTTTTAATATGTAACTTTTGTTTTTACTGAAAAATTCAAGCTGCTTCTGAAATTCTGATTTTCAACTTCTGCTAATGTATCACTTCTAGCACAAAATCTTCAGTAGTCCCAGGCAAGCCCCAGCTGCAGCAGAGGAATTCATACTGAAGTACAGCACTGTGTAAAAATACTTTTATAAAGAAATCTGAGGAACACACATCCTTTCAGTTCTGTCTTAGATATTTAAAATTCAGTGAAAACATTTTTGTCAAATGGCCTGTAGTCCTATTTCTTTCAGTGAAACTGCAAAGATAATAAGCAAGGAGTAAATATATTGTAGAATTTAATCAACCTCCAGGGGTATATAGATGTAATATTTGACCTGATTTGTGCAGGTTTGTATTGATTTTCTTCTAAACTTCTATTGGGTTTGAAAGCCACAACCAGATTACTTTTTTCCTTCAGTACTCTACTTTGCTCTGGTTTTGGCTGCGGTCTCCAGCAAAGCCTGTTCAAACACAGCAACATTACACACCTCTTATTTTCAAACAGCTCCAGCCAAAAAGCATTACCTAGTTTTTCAAGAAATTGTAGCTATTTTGAAAATCTTCCAGAAGTAACATAACTATCCTCTTGTGAGGAGCCAAAGCAGTAACCTTAAATCATTAACATATAATCATGTAATGAGTTTTGCCCAAGCGAAAGATACTTGCAACTAAAGATTTTTCTGCTCACTTTACTTTGATCTCCACGCTATCATTCATCAACGAGTTCCAAAACGTAATGATGTGCTGTGTGAAAAACTGCTTTTGTTTAAACTACCTTCCTGAATTTTTTCTGGGTGCCCCAGTTTGCCTTTTGTGAAGCAGTGGGGGAAAAAAAAAAACCAAACCAGGAAATAAACACTCTCTATTCACTTCCCCAAGCCATTCATGACTATACAGACTTCCACTGTAGGTGATATTATGTCCCCTCCGATCCTTTTTTTTTTTCCAGGCAGAAAATTTCCTACACTAATTAGTTCCTATTTGTGCAAAAGCAATCTCATACCTCTGACCGCCTTCACCATGCCTCCGCGTACCCTGATTCAACTCTAACAAAGCAAACAAAACTGGACACGGTACTCAAGAAGTAGGCACAGCAGAGTTACAGAGTGACATAAGGATTTTGTTGTTCTCGGTTTCCCTCTCAGCCGTTTGTAATGCTCTGTTTGCCTTTTGGACCCACACTGAGCGCCGGCTGAGCTGCTGCTGCTTTCAGGGAACTACCCACGATCAGTCAAGGTCTCTTACTGAGGGTACAGACAGCTTTGGGAATAGTGTTGCTTTTTCTCATATGTACCACTCCGTACAATTAATTAATTTCCCTTACTTAGCATCACTAATTTATCCTCCAACCGTTTGCATTCAGCACTGAATTTGACTATTTTGAATCATTTCACATATTTGGAAATTTTGTCTTTCTACAACTCTTTTCCACTTCCAACTAATTTGGGACTATGTTGAATAGCCGAAGCTCCTGCAGAAATCCTTGCTTTAGTCCACCAGTAACTCCCCTCCACCCACAGAAAACTGACCACTTAAAGCAACTCTCCGTTTCTTGTTTGTTAATCAATTATTAATCTACAAGAGGGCTTTCATTTTAACCCATAGGAGCTTAGTTTCTCTAAGAGCCTGAGACAAGCTGCAGTGGAAGAAATAATGTTTACGGAATATAAAGCAGAACAAGAAGATATTAAAACACATACAGGTTTCCCTGCCCCTTTGCACGGGCCCTACCACATCGCTTGCTGCAAAGGGAAGGGGCAGAGCATATGGATGGTTACGCCTACGAAGCTGAATCCTCTGCCAAACACGCCATACTGCTTTCCAGCGATACCACGTGGTCAACATCAGGCAGGCGAGTCAGCCACGCTCTTTTCTGGATGGCCCCGACATCACATGCCACAGAACTCTATAGACTGTGTAAGTAATGAAGCTACAGGCATCCACGTCACCAGCACGGCCCTAAGGCACTGCAAATATAGCCAAGAAAGACTTACCTAAGCTGGGCTCCTGCAGAGCGGGAAAAGACCCACTGAATGTGGTTTTTCATAACCTAGGGTCCTCACAGGTCCTACAAAAAACTTCCACATGCACCCACTGCACAAAAGCAATACTGATCCGCAGCCGTAAATAAAAGGGGAAAGAAAGGGGAGACAGGACAGTTGATATGAAAGATCCAAACAGAAAATGCATTTTTAACATTTCAACCTCCTCTTGGCACCAGTTCTTCCTTCATGAAGCAAAGGGATTTTTCCCTTTTATTTTTCTGAATGACTGAGTTCTCTTGGTAATCAGCCCAGTTAGGCTTTATTATGTAAAGCATCTCGGATTTGAAACTGGGATTCATAAGCAGAGATGGCAGTATTCTGGTTTTGGCAACACCTCAGTCTTTCACAAGGAGAAAATTGTTCCTAGATTCACAATCTCAAGGAATACAGAGAACTTTGCATTGTACAAGTCATTACCCTGCAAATACATGCAGGAAGGAAAGAAAAAAAAATAAAGTAGAACTCTTTTCTTCTTAAAAACTTGACACTCAAAACACTCGTACAAAGCTGGAGTATGGGCAAGGTTCATACAGGAACAGAGACTAAAGAACCCTTCAGATGTGCAGGAGCATTTAATAGAGGAATTCCACCAAAATTATGACTTGTTTTACTAATCTATTAATTTACCAAATCTCTATCGAGTCCTCGGTGTCAGATCAAACTCAGTATTTTCCTTTGAGAAAGTAAGTGCCATGCAGAAAAAAAGGCCTAGCAGCTGCTCTCCGTGCTCCCTCATCTGGGATGTGTGTTAGTCCCACACAGGGACCAGGCCGAGTTGGCACCCAAACAAAGTGCTCAGCATAAGGGAAAAGCTTCACCCTCACCCTCTTTCTACATAGGTGCTCCCCTTCCTTTCTGTTATTGCTCAGGCCCATGGCTGAGAAGTCGTAGAGGATGAATGAAACGCAGCATGCTCATTTCTGTTTGGTAGCCTCTTCCCCAATTCAGCCCAATCTTGCTACAGTCCAGCTCCCAGTACTTTCAGTCTTCTTCAATAAACACCTTTCTTTCTGCCTTATCAATCACAATCTAGATTCTTTAAAAAAAAAAAAAAAAATCAAGATTCATTCTTAAGTCTTAAGCTGAGCCACTAACTCTTTCATAATTCATTTCTTTCATATCCTGTAACAGTTCCACACTAGAGCAGCATTCCTCATACTTCTGTGAACTTTTGTAGCTAGGCTTTTCAGCCTGAATGAACTTAAAATGATTGAACTGATCGAGGATTTCAATACTTCCCAGCGCAACAGGCAGAGTATTTTTTCCCCAGCCTCCCTTGCTTGTAAGTAGCAAACAAATGAAATGGCATTTGAATATCTTCCAGCGATCTTCTGTGTTCCTAAAGAGTGCCAAGTTTCCCAGTAACTGCTTCATTCAGTTTTCTTCTTCATCCTCCTCTTTTGCCACATGGGATTAAGTAATCACTGCAGAGCCTTGAAATAGTTTATTTTGTGTAACACCTCCAACTGCCCCTGCTCCAGGGGCTTTATCCCTCTCCAGTCTGAAGAGCTAAACCCCCCAGATGTGCACTGCTCTAAAAACAGGCACCGCAGTGAATGAATATTGCCTTTTCATCAGTGCAGTGCCAAATAAGACACTACCTTTATAAGTTTACTGACATATCTTTACAAATGAAGGAAGCACTTTCTGTAGGAAGTCAGGAAGACTGAAGACAGGGAGCATATAGGTGAGTGGGAAAAGAACTTGCTGCAAACAGAAATAATATGGAAAGAAATGAAGTGGCACTCTTACGTTCTCCTTTGGGGCACTTCCGCAGGTAAGGAGAAATAAAGGAAAGGCCACACAAGGGAAACTAGTCCAACCCCTGAAAAAATTGAAACCACACTACTTTAAACACAGGAGAAAGTTGAAATTGGGGAGCTCTTGTTTTAGAAGATCAGATTTTGAAAGGTACCATGAAAATTAAATAGGTGGTAGAGTCTGGATGAAGACATGTCATAGTCATATTCTCCCCCAGAGTCAGTGTTCTGCATTTAAATGCAGAAATGAAATCAATCTAGAAAACACACATCTTTTGTCTTCTCTTGCCACGGTGGTTTTTTCAAAGGAAATACAGGGTGAGGAGTGACAAAATTAATTTCTCGCCCCAAAAAAAGTCTGTCCAACATTTTGTAAAGCTCCAACATTTGAGGTCTCCTAAAAAGTATTAGACTTTAAATCAGTCCTTTTTTGTGTGTGTGTGTGTGTTCAGATTTGGAGTATTAAAAAAAGTCCAAATTTTATTACATGCCCCACTTTGTAAAAATCACTCTTTCAAAAGAACTGGCTGTATACATAAAATTTTAGCAGGTTCAAGAGTCAGGGTGGATTGAAAATATTCTCAGGAAATTACTCTGTAACACAATGTGATATTTAACTGTCACTTGTAATTGTTCATCGGCGATCTAAAAAGTACTCAGAATAAAAAAAGTAGGGTATTTCCAGGACCATTCAGTTTGATTGCACAGAATAAATCTGAAGTGCTTACCCCTGAGGAACAGGATGACAAGTTTTATCACAGATAAAGGACAGAGTAGAAGGATGTCAACTTTAATTCGGAACTTTTTTATAACAGGATATATCTTAAAATTTGACTGCCCTTTTCCACTTGTACATCTTTTAAAATGTAGCATTCACTGGAGCTTTAGGCTGACAGAAAGCTGTTCCCTTTTCAGAAAAGGAAATAGTGCAATAATCAAGGAACTCACTGAAGACATGAGAAAACTCACTTTGTGGTTGGTCTGGCTGAATGGCCCACCTCCAGCAGATATGTCTCCCTAAGGCTACTTGCTATTCTGCCCTGGGTGCTGGCCTCCCTGCTGGACTGCACCCTTAAAGGACTTGGCTTTGTCTTGATGCAGAGCAGGAATATTTAAGAAGTCTCAAAAAGCATCCAGGAATAGGAAAATCATTTCCAACAACCAGGAGGGTATTTAGACTGCAGCCAAAGAGGCCAAATCCCGAACAAGGTCTCAGTCTTGCTGCAGAACGCTTGCCCTCACCACAGGTCCTTCAATGGTGCCTTTGTGTCTTTCACCACAGAGCTTGAAAATTTCTGTGTATGTTTCCTTAGCAGGCCAATTCCCTCATCTATTTCATTGCATACAATCCTCAGTAAATAAAATAGCATTATTTTCTTAGTCTGGTTATTTGTGTTGATGGATGTTTAATACAGGACAGAAAAAGCAGGTCAGATCTTGTCAAAAGTGGCAGGAGATTCCAGGTAGGGAAAAAAAAATGCCTCTGAAAAAAAGGCTTGTGCAGACAATTACAACTTTTTCATTTCTTGACAACCAAAAATTGCTATGTCCAGTTCACAATGATTTGGGGTTTTTTAATTAGAATATGAAATAGTGAGCACTTTCAGGTCCCATAATTTTTTTCCATTAAATATTCTTCACAGAAGACATTACTTCCCAACCCAGCCACATGAAATTGACCTTGCCTGGGAGCTGGTCTGTACAATCCCTCACTAGATGAGGAAAAATGATGGCTCTTCAGTTTATAGTTTCTCTGCCTTCATTATGGTAAAGCTGTCAGAAAGGAAAATGTCATCTAGGCTTCTTTACATTGTAAGCCACATCCAAACCACCATCTCATGCTTTCTTGAAACAGAAAGATTGAAATTTTGCTTTAACGGGCTTGTGAAAGTGTTGTTAGTTTTCTTGAAGGACCACAGTCCTGAGTAGTTACTGCTTTTGAAAGAAAAAAGTGTGCATGTATATGTTTCCTTGTTATTTTGATTATGTCCTGCTGTTGTTTTTTCTTATTTTCCTGCCTCCACTCTTACAGCTAATTCCAATCCATAACAAGGATTCTTTTGTCAGTGATAAGCTTAATGCAATGCTGTTTATTTTCACTTTCTTTGCCTTTAAAATGCAGTTTAAAAAGTGCTTTTTGACAAACCATCTCTTCCACATAAGAGGTTGCATGGTCTTCAATTTAAAATAATTTTTTAAGCTTTATAACGTCTGGATACTTTAAAAAAATGTCTTTTGAATTGAGTCAAACTCAATTCAAACCAAAAGCTGGTTCCATAAATCCACAAAGATTAACACAGAGGGATAGGATCGGAGACAGACTCCCCCCCCCCGCCCAGCCCCAAGCACAGTACACCATTTCTTCTTCCAACTCATGAGACGCATTTGTTTCTAATCCTCTCCACTGCTGTCAGGTCAGCCTCACAGTTATTCATGACTAATAACCTCCTCTAATAACCAACTGGTGTATCAAAATATTTTCAGCACTGGAATTTTCAACAGTTGCTTTGTAATCATGCTGTTCTTGCTCTGCACTCTGTTGTCCATTGAGTAATGTCATGTTTTATGAGACCTAAATAAAGTTTGCAATGAGATTTCCACAAAATGTCAGGTTCTGTACTCTCGCCATTTCTTAAGTTCTTCAAGTTTCTTTCTGCAAAGTTTTGCTCTCAGAAGTTCTTCGCTTTACGAGGAGAACTGAGAGTTCTTCTTGGTTTCAACAGGCTGAAAATGACTCGCTCCTTCAGCTGCCAGCTCTTCCCCAGAGACTCAGCAGAATGTCAGTGCCATCCTGTCCCGTACTTCTGCCACTTACCATCTGTGTTTACTCATCAGATATAACTACTGCATCAGGGTTGAACAGTTTCCTCAAAATCTCAGTAGGGGAATGCCTACTCAAACACAGTTGCACAACTTGGTTGTGGTAATTCAAAGGCTGTATCTACAATGCTGGTTTTGGCTCAGCTCCAGTCAGATGTTATTTACGACAACACTAAAAAAAATTATTACTTAATAAAAAAGTTCAGAAGTACACAAATATTTCCCAGAAAGTAAAGGAAAAAAAAATACATGAATGTATCAGACAAAAACCACTGAATCTCACACTAGTTCATTGTGCAGAGTCATATATTTGTCATGGCATACAACGCTTCTGCGTGATTATTGTCAGGGTGTTAGGTCTGGAAGGGACCTAAAGGAAAGAAAGAATTATGGTACCGTATGCCCCCTTCCAAGACAACCAATGCATAATGGACCCATCGTGTTTCTTCATGCAATGCCTTGATCTCTGAAGGACAACATTTTGATCGTCCTCACTATTCCCACCCGTGCACCCAAGAGGAAGAGCATTTTCAGAGATGAATAATGTCAATGCATCAGCAGAGTACAAACGAGCAGCAGAGAGAACAGGTAGGCTAGAGTTATGAACTATAATTTAAAAGGTGTGATTCCAAAGGGCAGCATGTTGAGGAGGCTTGAGTATGCCAGGTACCACGCAGCGGGAGGCTTGACTTGAAACTTTAGCTGTATCACAGCAACACACGAAAGGAAAAGTCTATTTGGCCCCTAGAGACTGGTCTGCACTAGCATCCTCCTAAGAGCCATTCACTTCCTTCAAGATCTTGACCAACTCTTTAGAGAAACAGCATAAGGTATTAAGGAAATAGTCACCTTTGCGTTTGTGGATACTAGCACAGTTGGATCCTTTGGCTGGAAGGCTGGAAGGCTGTAATGTGTAAAACTAAAAAATGCCTAAAAGTAAACCCCCTCACAAACAAAGTTTGAAATGATGTTATCAAATACAGAAGTCAGATATTCTTCAACTATCCAGAAGTTTTCCATAACACAATGTTACTCACAACTTCATCTTTCTAAATATCAGACTTCTCTTCACTGTCACATGTATGTGCAAATGGGATGTCTTTTAGAGTAATCAGCAGCGGTGTAGTAATGGCTTGCAGGCAAACAGCTCTCAAAAAGTAGTAGTTATCTCATTAGATGGCTTAACTTTAATTTTATTGTTTTCACAGGATTAGGCGGCATGTGGTTCAAGGAACTGCACTGTTTGTTTTACAATAGAATAAATATTTTTGTATTAATTTTCTAAGGGTAGTATAGGGTTCAGAAAATAGATCAAGAATAACAGCTGACATACATGTAATTCTTTCACTTGACTTCTATCCCTTTCCTTCCTCTCTCCCTGACATTTGCAAAAAAAGTACTTAAAACTAAAGACTCATTTCTCATGGAAAAGACAGCATCTGCCTGCTCTCCCCACCTCCCCAGCCCCCAAATAGGCTCGGTTTGTTTAGACAGAACACGTGGACCATTCTAATGTAACAGTAATTGAGAGCACCTAAACCAAACAGTAACAAAAAGAAGTCCATGAAAATTTCACTTCAAGTCCTTTCTAAAGAGACAACTCTTTAGAAAGATATACCTCAGCAATGACAGGCAACACGGGGAACACAGTAAGCTCTCAGATTCAGAGGTCGTTTAATACTCATGAATAAAATCCCAAATGCAATGCACCTAGTGACTAAACTTATATATAATTTCATGTGAACAGCTGCCTCCTTTTAGAGAGGAAAAGGAGTTTCTGAAACGTTTTAAAGCCTATTTTAGCAAGCAATCCCACCATGGAATCACTGCCAGATGTCTCTCTAGTATTTGACAAGCTACAGCCAGTATTTTGTCAACATGTGTTAAAAGTGTTTTTCTATACAGCCTAGTCTTCTCATTACTATATGTTATTTTTCCAATATGTATGGGAAACCATTTCACTAACAGAAATACAGTCACAAATGTGACTTCTACTTCATGTACTTGTGACCCAGGCACACATGTGAAGCTGTGTTAAACATACCTGCTGAATACCAACCTAATACTTATGCAATAGTTGCTTAACAGAACTTCTCTTAAAGTACAATAATGCAAGTAAGTTTTAAATTAATTCTGTCTGATATAATTACACAACCACACTGTTGCACAGATTTGGTTTTGGCTTGAACAGTTGAAGCATCACTAAAATCTTCTAACACAATATATGAAATCATACTCCTTTCACAGCCAGAAGAAGAATACTAATCTGTGAGAACACAAACATGTATCTCATATTGAATTAATTAAACTACAAATAAAATCAATGTCCTGCCAAAATCCTATTACGAGGCAAATGTACCAGCAATTCTTTTCAGCAGCTCTCTGATCTCCAACTCCAAATAACAGCTAAGACTGCAACAATATGCAAACAATAGCACTGAGCTTTAAAAGGCAAGACTTTAAAAATAAGCATTCAGAAAACTAGATACTGTCTGTAAGTATATATATATATATACACACACACACACACACACAGAGTCCATGTTTAGGCTTGTAAATACCAACCTTTCTTGTTGTTCTGTCCGAAATCCAAAGCATGTTGTACATCTCCTTTGATCAGGTGTTTTATGCCAGTATAGCATAAATGAAACAGCATTTGAGAAACAAATGCAGTAAAAAGGTCCAAGTGTGCATGTTAAACTGTTCTCAAATGCAGTAAAATTGACAGGTTCAGTGCAGCTTTTGCAGTGAATTTGTTTCCAAGGAAACCAATAGCTGCAGATGTTTTCCCATATAATGCAGAAAAAAAATTCAGCAGTGAGATTACTTTACTCAACATTACATTCACACATATTTTCTGATCAATAACAAACTATCCCTCAAACTCTGTTGGAAGACCAGACTACATTAAAAAATAATTTTAAAAAGCTTCCTCTACACATAACCGTATTGAACAGGTGCTGCTAAAGGGAACACACCACCTTTAAATGTTTTCCTCCTTATCCTCTTTCAGTCTCCTCCCCCAAAGTGACCTGCCTCCCTGTTGAAGGGGGCTTTGTCTCCTTCAATAAAAGCAGGCAAAACCCACCCTGTATCACGGGTTTTCATCTTAAAAGGTGCTCCAACAACTTGACAAGGCCCCAGCTTCCAAGGAACAATGCTGACTTGGAGAGGCTACAGGAATGCCTATTCTTATCATATGGCATAGCTTTGCAAAATTGTATTGCCCTATAGAGATATCACCATGACTGACATGATTTATGCTTCTTAGGATAAGAGTAAAAAAATACAGATATTTAGTAAAACCATAATGGAGATGCAAGGTAGAAAAATCTCCTTTCATTGTAGTTCTTCCGCAGGACATTAAACCTGTAACTCAAAGTTACACACACAATGCTTATTTCTCATTTATGCTGCAGATTCTCAAGCTGATATATATAAATGAAAATACTATGGGCACCGCATTTTTTAATTTTTTTTAAATTAGACCTCTTTTCTCTGGATAAGATACCTGAATATTTACCACACTTTCTGAGCTCTGAAAGCTTTTTTTTTTTTTCCCTTGTTCTCCTTCGGTGTTACTGATTCAACAGCAACATCTACTGGGCATGGAAGGGCAAGATTCAATTTCTTAAAAGAGATTAAAGGGCCAGGCACAGTTGCAGAAAATACTTCGGTATCTATCTCTGGATACTTTTGCATCCCAGTCACTGCAAAACCAGAACTGAAAGGAACAAAACTTTCCTTTCCGAAAGGAAAACAAATCCAACAAAAAGATGCATAAGAGAATAGCAGTGACTTCTGGTTGTCATTTGGAGACAAAATATTTATATTGTATCTTCTAGGAATATTAGATACACTGGGCTAAAAGAACCAGTTGACAGGAATTTTGCCAGTAAAATTATTCATACAATCTCCAAGTTCATACAATTAAGGTCTATTATACACCTTTTTGCGCTTTAAATCTATTTTCCCTCTTTGTTAAACAATTAGACAGATTTAGAAAAAAAAACCCTCAAACAAAAAAAACCCAAACAAACCAAAAACCAAACAATAGTGACTAACAGCCAGCCAGATCAGACCAAGCAGAAGTTCTTCAAAACTTCACAGAGAACTAGATGATCACATATGGACTTATTAAATGCTAAGAAGGATCCCAAAGGACTGGGCTCTACATTCCTTAAGCAGAGCACAAAAAGAATTGAGGCCTTCAGAGAGGAACACAGGACAATCCATATTTCCGGCATGCTCTAAGCAAGCCAAAGAATACGACAGAGGGGCAGCTCAGCCTCATCTTTCATGGGCCTGCTGAAAGGCACTCATCGTGATTGGGGTTCACAATCACAGCCCTTTCTTGGCTTTTGACATCTACGCAATGCCTTCTTTTAAAATGCAGTCAGATGAGTACAAGATCCCTACTCCAATCACTGATCACGCATCGCACATCAAGTGATTATGTATAAATGTGTGTTGTGTCCGTCTCAACAACGACATAAATGCTGTTGGAAACAGAGAGCAAAACTCAAGACTCCCATTTCACAAGTTAGGGCCTGCCTCAGTCAGCAGGGAGCCAAGTTTCCCCTTGCTACCATCCCCTCTGGTCTAGTGAATCTTGACTCCTTCAAGACACTGTGTTCACTCAGGAAGGGCCCAGCAGCCGGTCAGCTGGACCTTCCCCCAGCCCTCTAGGCTGAGGAGGAAACCTAAGAGCGCTCTCTTCTTCTGGGCAAGTGCTCCAACCACTTCGCTACGATGTATGTTGGGAACCCCAACACCTCTGTATCCAGCCTGCATAAAGCTGACCATCCTGCCTTCTGGGAAGCTCAACAAGGTATATATTGGGTACACATAGCAGCTTAAGAGCATGGCACACGCTAAACTCCAGATAGCCTTCTCAAGAAGGCAGCAGCTCTGGGCAAAGTCAATGGGACACTTCAACCCCAGGTAGCTCAATCCTCCCCAGAAAAAACCTACTGAAAGAATTATGAAGAAAATGAGGGGCACCCTCTTGGACTTACACCTAAATGCTACCGAAGTCCCCCGAATACTGGGACTGCTCTCTCCCATGTGCTGCTGGTGAGTGAACAAAAAACCTTTTGCGGTGCAGTGAACAAAAATAAGCCCAGCAGCCCTGCTGGAGCCCCACCAGTTAGTAACATGGGAAAGCAACCCAGCTGATCCCTTTGGGACCAGTCCTGGCTGCGCACACATATGCCATTGCGGTATCTTCTTGAATCTCATTTATAGCCTTCCTAGGTAAATGTTGTTTGCAACACTGAAAAGGGCAGGCACGGATGACTTCTGTGGAATGCATTATGCAGGATACGTGACACACCATATCGTACTATTGCACAGATCTGGAATGACAAAAAAGCATACTACAGCGCACAGATGGGAGAGCAAATTTCTATATCTTTAGTATAATTCTTGAACATATAGTATATGTTCTAAAATGAGAGGCGTTTCTCAAAATAAGCAGTAATAGGGAGGGGAAAAAAATAAAAAAGCTTCCTTAACATGTGTAATGGGGCATTTTTGCTGTATTATTTTCCCCTACTCCTCTGACTGCAAGCCCTGCCTATGTGGAAAAAGAAACTTCCAGGATTTCTCTTGGAAGAAACCTCTTCTTAGCACAGAGTGCTAATGAAGAGGACTTCAGGCAGCATTAAGAGAACTCACTCCACTTTAGGCTGAACAGCCTTGTTCCAACTGGATTTTTTGGCAAGTCCCAGCTGCATTACAGAGGTCTCCAATACCTTCTCTGCACACTAACAATGTTACGCACGTATCCACGCACCTTACTGGAAGTAGAAGCTGCTGGCAAGACTGCCTGTTTGTTCAAGGACCTGCTCCCCACCTCTTAGAAGCCTCAGCAGAACCAACACCGATGTGGTTTCCCTGGAACCTTCACCTTTTGGACAGGTCTCCTTGGCAGCAGTTAATCCCAGGCAGCTTATTTTCCACTGCTGCTTTCCCTAAAAGAAACCAAGTCAATCCATCGTTTTCAGCGTAGCTGTTCTGCCCCAAGATGGGCCTTGGATGGAAGTCATGTGTGCCGCAGGGCTACCACAGAGCCTTCCCTTCCTCCACACACATAGTAATTAGCAAAAGTACATTTCCCCAGGTAAGCCTTTGCAAAACAGGTCACACAAATTTGGCAGCAGTAAGCTTAAAATGACAGACTCCAGATGCAGCATCAAGTTTATTTCCCTCCACCTCACTACATAAAAAATTGTTTAGTAATGGTCAACGGAAAATACATTAGTTTGTTCAATAATTAGTTTAGATGACATTTTAAAACTACAAGCAATAATCTAATCATGTGTAACAAATAATGTTAAAGAATCACAATTTTTCTAGAACCTTATGATCAACGAATAGGCTTAGGCAGATCTGATAAGCTGAGAAAATAAAACTGCTCACTAAGGAACTTAAATTGCATGTCCAAATTAAATAAACTCTCTTTAGCCTCTAGCAATTGAAACAAACACAGTATCTTTAGCAGGAGGAAAAGGTTTTTCCTCTGGACAACTGGCTGTTTGACCTATTCTAGTCAACTCTAAAACAGCACAATTTTCAACAGCAAAGAAACCCAGTCATATCAGTATGCATCCAGTCTGTAGTTTGTACCTGAATAATGAACAAAAGCTGTTCCTAGAGAGCTGTCTGTTTTCAGTGGTAGGAAGACTTCTATGCACCTTACTTGTGGACAAAAACACCTGTTGTAGTTATAGCAAAATGAAAAAAAAAAAGTATTGAAAAAAAATTAAATAATTTATTTCATTATCTTCCAATATTTCCGTTATCAAAGCTCCCTCCTTCTATGTAGTGATGGTTTAACTTTTTAAATACTCAAAGAGTGTGCATTGATTAACCCCAGCAAACCTGTGCATTTTCATGAAACAGCCCCGATTAATTCTTCAGTGCCAGAGGCAACAACTGAACCCAACATCTAATCTGGGCATTGACTAGAACAGAGGCAAAGCAACTCATTTCCATGACAAACCGTCCAGTGGGAAGCCAGTGAGTCAATCTGCTGAGATGATATGAAAGCAGCATGTGAAACCTTGTAAGCTCAGTTTCCATTGCACCTATGCAAGACAGTGTTTACATTCGCAACTTCTCCATGTTCCTGGCCTTAGGAGCGAGTGCCAAATCCAGTAAGCGATCTGCCCTTACAGAAGCAGAGGAGGCAACAAGGAAGGAAGAACTCTAAACCTGCCATGCGACTGCTTTTCATTCCACTGGGGTGGAGGGCACATCAGAGGCATGAGATGTCTAAGATCATGCATTACCCAGTCAGAAGAATATGTCATTTTCTAAAATAGTGTTTGTTTTTTCCCTCTCTAGGTATTCTAATCAAGCAGATTTACAGATTTACAGTGCCTACAGATACAGAAAAATGGGATTTACAGAATGCCTAAACAAGTTAGACATATAACCCCCTCTGAATTTCAATTACACTGCTGCTTAGGCACTTTTCCAATTTCTTTGGAGCCACCTGAGGCACAAAGGTACTCGCATCAGGGACTAAACAGAACTGACAAAGCTTTCCTACTTTAGTTTCAGCAAGCATCTGATGTTTCATCCTGCATGAAGAATATCTGAAAAGTGAAGCGTGATCTAAATCAAAAGAGAAACATTCATTACATTCAGAGGTATCACAAAAGCTATTAATTTTCATTAATAAATGAAAACATTAATAACTGTTATTGCTTTCTCTTCTGATTAAATAGCGATATATTTCAAGTACGTTATAAACAAAAGGACATCTATAACTACATAATATTAAAATATATAAACCCAAGAAAGTTGTGTTAACTTTTACGAGCTTAATGTTGCTAGAGAATAACTGAGTACCTCCCTATGCAACATAAAAATGCCACTATTTAAGGAAAATCCAACTTTCGGTTTACACGCACCACATCTTACCATGAAAGTGTTCTGAACACCATGCAGAACAAAGCAGATACAGCTTCTCCCTAACTTGATCTTAAAAAGTCCTTGCTGCTTTGTACAGATCATTGGTGTTTGCCTCTCCCTGGGCAAGGAGCTCTTAAAGCACAGACCAGGCAGCGAAACGAAGGCAGACAGTCAGGCTGGCAGAGCTCCAGCTACACCTCCCAGGTTCACATGCTCTCACAGCTAACAGGGAGCCCCAGCCAAACTCTTTCTGAAAAGCAAAAGACTCTCTAGGAAATGGGAGAATAGAAAGGGGGGGGAAAAATAACAAATGCTGTGGCTGGGCTGCTTATTACAACGGAAAACAGGGAAAAAGTAGAAGGAGGTGCAGCAAAGTTATCTCCAATAGACTAATACACCGTTAAAAGCTGTGATGGATCAGTATAAGCCATTGCAGCACACAGTACTTGGAACATCTCCCTAAAATCTTTCCCAGCTGGGTTCAGGGAGCTTTGACGAAAAATTCAAAAATGCTTTCATGCCTTCACTATATCTGCAGATGATACCATAAATTCCTCGACTTTATCTTAGTGGCTAGCAGTTAGTAACAGCAATTTCATGCAGCACTGTTTCCTGAAAATATCCTTTTCTATTTTTTTAAGCTGCATTCTTTTTCTGTTACTGTATGACATGCAGGAAAGCAAACAGCAGTTGAACTGAAAATTCATGAAGTGTGGCACAGAATTACAGACATATATATATGCACACATACATATACACACTCTGAATTTTATTGCTGACATTACTGAAATACCTCTCCGTAGTTCATTTTTTAGCTGGCAATGCCTTTTTACACTAATGGAGCTTTTCTGCTCTAACTTCTTGAACTGAATGCTACTAGCTGAACAAGAAGTTATTTTTATATATTCTATATTTGCTGTAATTCCCAGGAAAGAAGGAATTAGAGTAAGACGTTTAATATTAATTTCATTTAAGAGGCTGGTTAACCTGCATAGCTTAAAAGTCTTAAGATGAAAATCCTGACAAGACTCCTACTGGTTTTAATCAAGCTGGGATTTCATTGCTCTCTTACTTGAAGCAGCAACATAATACAGATGAGGTTTACCATGCAAAGGTTCTCCTTTCCCTGATGCTAGATAGATTATTCTAATTAGCTTTAAACGTGTCTCATTTTGAGGAGTTAAACTCATAAGATTTTGCCAAATTCCTTCAGTAGAAATTCAGTTTCAACAAAAAGCGTCTCTTTTAACTAACACATAAAAATATTGTCTCATAAACAGATGCTGAGACTGATACCAGTCCTGCAGCACAGAGTAAAGGAACAGGTCTGTAGAGACATGTATTTATAAAATTGAGTTCCACTGTAAGCAAATAACCTTGAACACTGAGAAATGTTAACTGTGCACACATAATATCTGCTGTATCTTACTTGGACATGCAATTCACACCAATCAAACTACTAGTACAAAACAAAAAGCTCAGCATGGAGATACTTAAAGCTCCCACAGTAAAATCCAGCCCGTCCTTCGAGGACAACCTACTGCCACCAAGCAGACAAAGAGAAGCGTACAGCAAAACAAATAATTTTCTCTGCCAACAGTTACGCTGATGCCAGTTCTATGTTCATAAAAAAGAAAATAAATCATAATTCCCCACGCTCCCCCTGTCCTTGAGCATTATGACAGACACCACCAGGGACAGTAATAGCTCCCAGCTCTGTGGTGGACCACGTATCACTAAGTGGCTTGTGTATTACAGCTTAGGGACTCCTGCTCTAAGTGGCTTGTTTTTAAAGGCAAAAAAGGTCATGGGCTATTCAGCATCCACACAGACAGGCTGAGAAATCTGTTATGCCATCTTCGTTCCACAGAAGTTGTACCGATGATAATCCACTGACAGCACGCGTGTGTCACTCCCATGAAAAAAGCTGTCTTGTTGCAGACAGAATTCTAACACTGAAGAAATCTCCAACAGGCTCACAAATTTTGGTCTTAACTTGACATTTTGATATTATTTTTTTTGAGTATGCAAACTATCTCATAAAAAATACTTGGTATAATATTCATAGCCTCATTTTTTACATATACCTGCTCGCTGTATTCACCTAGTTCGTAAGTAATCCCTGGAAAAAAGTTTTTCGTTCAAGCGGTTACTTGAGGTTTGCTGTAATGTACACAGCTTTGCAAATTAAAATTAAATTTCTAATGAGATACTGAGTATGATAAAGCTTCTCAGAGAACACAAATCAGCTCCAAGAAACAGGGAACTTTCCAAATACATTGCATAAATGGAGGACTTCTCCCCAGAAATGCACTGACACTCTTTTAGCTACCAATAAAAGCAGCTTCCAAGAAACGATTTTAAGTTTCGTATTTTTAGTTAAGAGTTTTAAAATGTTCCATTTGTAGACATTAACGAATTGACTCGATCCAAATAGCATTAGCTATTGTTCTTCTGAAAAGTCACTTAATTTGAAACCATATGGTGAGGGGTCTGGAGAAGAAGTCTTCCGAGGAAAGGCTGAGGGAGCTGGGATGGTTTAGCCTGGAGTAAAAGAGACTGAAGGGAGACCTTGTTGTTCTCTACAACTACCTGAAAGGAAGCTGTAGAGAGGCGGGGGCTGGTTTCTTCTCCCAAGTTACAGGCAATAGAACAAGAGGAAATGGCCTCAAGTTGCACCAGGGGAGGTTCAGGTTGGATATTAGGAAAAATTTTGACACCGAAAGGGTTATCAAACATTGGAACGGGCTGCCCAGGGAAGTGGCTGAGGCACCATCCCTGGAGGTATTTAAAAGACAGGTAGATGTAGCGCTTAGGGACATGGTTTAGTGATGTTTTATTATCAGAGTTAGGTTGATGGTTGGCCTAGATGATCTTAAGGGTCCCTTTCAACCTAGACAATTCTATAATTCTATGATTATTATAACAATGAATGCCTACAATGTTTCCCTCATGCATTACTACTGAAATCTTATATTTATACACTTGTGACTAGTGGAAGCAAGGGGCTAATAAGTATAACTAAAGTTATACTTTGGGTTCAGAATATAACTGGAGTTAGCAGGATGTACAAATGTTTAAGAGACAGCATGTTATCAGGGTTTTTCCCCTCTCTGATGCAGGTGATGGGTCATTAGTGGTCTTGATAATGTAACCCAACCACACTGGTCCAGACAGTGATGTTGTAGCAGGTATATAATTCAAAGCTGTCAACTTCAGTAACACCACTGAGCAGTGCCTAAAAGGTGTTTATGTATGGAAAACAATGCAATTTAACATTTTGAAATGATACTAGGCACATTTGTTTCCAAGAGCACGTGAATATAACAGATGACCATTTCAAGTGCCTGTGAGTGCAACAGATGATGGTGTGTTTTGCAGCACTGTTACAAGTGTTAGAATTGGCACATCTCAGTCAGCTGTCTTTTCAGCTACCTTGTAATTTCTCATGCAAAAATCCTAAAAGTCGTGTAAAATGGTAAAAAGACCCCATTTTAATATTTAAAATGGTTTAAAAAGTTTTTTCTACTCATGGTAGAAAGAAAAAGTTTTCTTCTCAGGTAAGTTTGCACCAGGGAGACTTCAGTCAGCAGTCACCTGTATCCTTGGATTCCTCAAAACCTGGGCAGGGTCATGGTAGTCCCCTTATTTCTGTAAAAGCTTTGACTGTAGCATCCTCATGGGTGTTTGCTGCAACATCAGCAATTACAGTTCCCAAGATGTCACGCTAGCAAATCTTGATACCACAAAAGGCTTCCTCTCCTTCCCTATTGCTTTAGCATCACGGCAGGAGGCTAAAAAACCCTGTGCGAAAAGACTATTTTCCAAACAGATCTGAACTGAAGGAGGAAAAAACATCAAACAAAGTAAAGGTATCAATATTTGAAGGTGAACATTTCCAGAGTAGAAAAGCCCCATTCAAAAAAAACCCCTGTTGTTATGTAAACAGCCTCCAAGCACAGCACTCCTGAAGTCCAACCCCAAACATGTAGAACATAACAGAAACTGAGAAATTATAGAAATACTGGATTTTTAATTCCTTTTTTTATTTTTAGAGACTCATGAGTGTCTTCCCTGCCTCCATCCTTTCCATTTTCCAGTCTCTTCTGAAGACAAGAAGGGGAAGAATGTATTATACACATGATCTGAAATGAGGCAACAGCACATGCAAGTTGGTTGGATGTTATCGTGCTCCCATCTTGGTTGTGCTCTGCCTCAAGCTCAATTTTGCATGTTTCTTCATCTATCACTTTCAAGCTAGGCTATTAAGCCTTCTGACATGCAAAATCTGTGTGTAAACTCGCAGACACAATAAAGATCTGACCTTAATTATAACTTCTAGGAAAACATTGCAGTAAAAAAATTGCTATTAATATAGTACCAATAGTATAGCAGATCAATTCCTGGGGAGGGAACAAACGCGTTAGAACTTCAGCAACAGCAACATATGGTTTAACTGAGAAGAGCAGCAAGATGCTCTCCATCCTACAGTATTATTAGTTTGCATGAGAGACTAAGACCCCTCACATTTGCTTACAGAAGCTGAAAATAGAGAAGAGACTACAACAACATTGCTGGAGTTTATTTTCTGCAGCAGTATTTCTCTTTCTGCCTTTTCCCACCAGACGACTATAAGGCTTAGATTCACAGAGCAAGGCACTATGGCTTTCATTACCAACCACAAAAATACTTGCTTCTTTTCCTGAAATAAGTATTTGATAAAGTATTAGAACTAGAGCAAAACAACTGTTTATCCAACTGCATCCCCAGCATACAAATTGCTCCTTTTAAATATTCACCATGTTATGCCGCTGTAGCTCTTTTCAGAGCAGATTCATTTTAGCAGTCCCTCGATAAAGTCAGAAAATACTAACATGCAGATTGCATAAATTAAGAGCAATAATTTTTTGCAAATCAAAACCCAATAAAATGGCCACAAACACAATGATTCATTCAATCCCCAATACTAGCAAAATTGTTAGTTATGACACAGAAAAAACTCTCATACTGAATTTAGTTTTAAAATTTAATAACTTTACTAGAAATTTATCTGCAACTAGGTTTCTCATTCATAGCTCTGGAAAAGCTCCTTTCCCAGTCTACACAATGTTCTCTTCTTCAAGTTAAAAAGAAACATAGTTTTTTGGGTTTCGTTTGTTGTGGTTTTTTTTAAACTACGTCCCACTTTTTCCAGGCATAAAGAGTATTGTCAAATGCTTTTCAGTTTTGATTAACAGCTTGCAATTCAGTTGTTGATTTCAGTGACAGAAGGGCAGTAGCCACAGCTAAAAGGTGAAATTAGAATAGCCAAGGTTATTGTAAGCAGTCCCATGCCTATGAAGTATGTATATACACTCAGTTCCTGGTCCACCTTCGCTGCTTTCATTCTGATCTGTGCAGCCTACTAAGCCTCCTTTGTAGATCAACCAGTCAACCATTGATTCACTGTTTCATTAAGAGAAAATACACACCACCACCCATTAGTCTGAACCTAACACAGCTCTCCCCTCAATTTCTGGAGAGGAGTAGCAATTTCCCATATACAATCATCCAGATGACACAAGACAGAACTACCTTTCCTCTGACTTCATACTCCAGGCCTGCCTTCCCAGGACTTGATCCTTCTTCCACAACAGAAGCACTGTACTAAAAAAACTTCTTGAAATCTCTTAGCCTAGCTTAAAGCACCGAGATGGAATCAAGTACACCTAGCTCAACTCCGGCAGTCATTTGTTTCACTAGAGATTTCATTAAGAACAGGCTAGAGACTGTGCAAGCTCTTCAGGGAATCTGTTTAACAATCCGCACAGTTCGGTCTAAATCTTCTCTACAGAAATTAAGTTCTCATTTTCTTGTTCTTATTCGATTAGATATGGACAACAAGAAAATTAAAACAAGCAGATGTCCACCTCCTTCCACAACTTACAAAGATCTCCACTAGAAACTCAAAATATGCGTGCTCTTCCTTCTGTTTTCTCTTGCAGTCTAGATATACCCTCCTTATTTCCACAGAAGTCATATTTTGTAACCCTCTGACCAATCCTGACATCCTCCTCTGGGATTTCTGCAGGGCTTTGTTTGTTTGGGGTTTTTTTGCATCTTTCCTTGTTGCCCTCAAAAGAAATCTCATATTCTGGCTGAGATCTCAACAGAACACAAATAAAATGATTACTCTAATAACTACTTCCTGTTAAGCCAGAGCAGAATATGAATCATTCTGTAGTAGCACTAACATCATTAGCTCATCCAGGCTGAAAGAACGAGCTTTTTTTTTCCTTTTATGACAAAGGAGTCATATCCTGCCCTGTAATTGTATATTAAATGCAAAACTGCATTTCAGTGAATTTCACCTTTCCTGTTTTGAATCATTTTTCCAGCTTAGAGGTTTGCATGAATACGTGTAGACATTTTTTCATTACCTAGAAGGCTTTTTAAAGACTTCTTTAACAAAATGAAATGAAGATTTGTTAGTAAAGACCAACTGCTATCAGATGCAACTCCAAATCAAATTATAGAATTATAGACCATCTGCACTAGTACCAACGCAAAGGTCACATAGTTCACATATGAATGCAACAGCCTTCTGCATGGGTAAATATTAAGATCAGATGGTACAGGAAAAAATGTATTCTTAACCCCTGTAACCATTAACTAGCACTCACTACAGCTTTCTGCTTGTGGACCATGGCAACAAAAGCAATGTGATAAGGTGCAGAGGTATTTTGTATTTGCTTCTCAGCAGTTTCTCTAGAGTATGATTTTAAAACTGTAGGAAGGTAGGACAGGTTTCTTCGGGATGACTATTTTTTGCTAATCAACTAATTTATGGAATTATTTTAATTTCGTATAACATGCATCAGTCCTCCCAAGTAAAGATCTTCATCCCTCACTAGCTGCTACTAAATGTTTATTTTTGTGGTGACATCAGCATCCTCCAAGTGAATACTCACCTATTCCTTTATTTGGGCTCCCTGCCCTACTCTTATTGCTAGCGATGAGACGCTACTGCTAAAATTCTTAAAGCCGTCAGTCCTCTTCTTAACGCAGTTTGGCAGCCAGCTGGAAAATTTTCAAAATATATTTTTCTCACCTGCTGTGCTTTCCGGCACCTCCTGCTTCTCTCGCACAAGCTGCATGATATCTGACACCACAACCTGATGGTTTGTATCTTCTTCTTTCTCTTCATTAGACCGGTTGGCTGTTGCAAAACAGTTGCAGCTTCCAGTTTCTTTGCATGGGATCAACCTCCAATACCAGTAGTCAGACATGAAAATGCTGTAAGTTGATTTCTGAAATTTAACAACAAACAGAAAATCATTTTCTGAAAGAAGAAAAAACCCAAGCTACTTTAAATAAAAGACTCGAAGAATGTTAAGATTGACAGTTACATGCAGATTATCATATATTTGATTTTAGTTAAAGAAAAAAATATGCAGTTTATAATAGGCATTTATGGTATCATATGCAGTTTATAATAGCCATCCATGACACTATACAGAAAATAAATACTTCAAGAATCCCCTGTAGTTTCTCAGGCCAGGGAGCTAATCACAAAACGCCCCAAAAATATACAAATATCAAATTCCATATGATCTTAATAACAACTGCATGAAGGCAAAAAATAGCAATATCACTCTGTATTTTCAGCAGAACAAGTCAATATTTATCTTAAAAATACCTTTTGAAATCCGGTTTAACTACGTGAAAGAACACCCCAGAATACAGACTGTCAAAAAGTGAAATACTATAAGAATAAAATAATATTATTTTATATATTAAAAAAATAATAAATACTACAATTCCCATGATATGGTGGACTGAAATGACAGTTCAAAATTTTCATAAACAGACTAACTGGAAATGTGGCAGGAAAAAGAGACGCTTAGTTTCTGACGCAGTGCCCAGGTCCTTCAAGGCTGCCCTCTTCTTGAGCAGAGGAAAGGGGCCACAGTTCCTTAGCCCTGATAGAGTTAATTACCAGGCTTATTTGTGCTTACAGGTACCAGAGTGATCATGTTCTTAAGCATCTGCAGGTTTCTCAATTGACATATACAAATGCCAGAGAACTAGTGTTTTTACTCTTTCACATAAACAAAAATCACCCTTCTTGAAGAGTGTAATTCTTGAAATTACAACTAAATTATCATTAACTGTAAAAGACTTCTTCCACATGAGAAAAAGAGCTTGAGCTTTTCAAATACTTATAGTTGCTAAAAAGCATTTCAGAATTCTGCAGAGTGCTAGCCAGGTGTCATTTCTTCAGGAAATTACACCGCATCCAGAGACAGGTTTATTCCTGCTCTCCTCCAGAGGGCACGTGGGCAACAAAATAAATGGCCCAAACCTCCAAGCACAAGGGGCCTGAACAAGCTTTTCCACGTCTACCTGGAAAATGCCAAGTCCAAGCAGGGAAGAAGTGTACCCCTCCGAGTGAATTTAATGCTTTTTGGATAAGGGAAAGATGCATGACCTCGGTTTGTCCTACAAGCATCTAAATCTAAGTGTTTCTAGTGTATCTCTTTTCCAGCTGCTGATGAGCTTGAGTAAAAGCATCACTCCAGACTATGGATATTAACAGTGATACATGCAGGGATCTCTACATTACATTTAAAGGTGGAATTTTTATAGACCTGAAGAAAGTATAAAAGGGTTATCTGTTTAAAAAGAAAAAGCTAAAAAGAGAGCCACACGTTATTTAGTGCCAGATCTCCCAGGAATCACCCACGAATGATACAGTACTCTCTCTGTCATTTACTACATTACTTCATCAGAAGAGAGGATTTTCAGATAAAACACTCCTCTTCAAATATTACTTACAATTGTCAGAGGGTGGGTAATGCAGTTAGAACCAAATGGCTCAACCCCTTCTATAGCTGCTGAACCCGACCGGGTTTAGGGCACACATCCTCCTTGTCACGCAGTTACAGCTGTACTAAAGCACACGCTGCTTGTAAATAATAATGTATGTAGTACATAGTACATACTTTTGAGCTGCATCTGCCTCTGCAACTGCCTGATATGACACACGCAACGACGGGCACAAGCATGCACATACAGGTACATAATGAGCACGTGCATGGGGGTTTTAATGAGAAAAGCATTTCATAGCACTTCAATGGATTTTTTAGTTCTGTGGGAGCAGGGGGAGTTCTTTCTATTACCCTTACACTCGAGACATTAATTTAATAGATTTTACTTCTTAAAGCCACTTAGCAAGGTTCAAAGGTTTTCCTGTCCAGAACTTTTCCTTTTCACCCCACAAATTGGGGCAGAGATGGGGAAGTCTCCTCTGAAGGAGACAAAAATCCCAGAAGCTTCTAGTAGTGTTTCCCCTGCTCCTGGGCAAGGTGAACTGAAAAGCAGCTGGATCTATGTTTGAGTAGTCAGCGAATTGCTCTAGGAATACATTTTTAATTTATTGCCTTTCCTTAAGGAATGGAAACTCCTGAAGATAACCTGAAATAATTATATCCAAACATGCAGTTAGAGACACACATTTATGACCTTAATCCTACTTTAATTAATTAGTTTTCTGATCTACTCATCATCTTTATTATGATTTTAAGAGGAGCAATGTGAACTTAGTTTTTAAGCCAACAGCTCAGGGATTTGGAGGGCAAAAAAGTTGGATAAAAAAGTATGGGAGAGACATAATCACTACATATGTTTTTCATACTTTCACGAAGAGAGGCAGCTCACAGAGACATTCACAAAATTGACTTGACCAAGGTCTCCTATAAAAAGGAAAACATATTAAAAAAAAAACAAACCATGAAACCCCAACTTACTCTTTTAGAATCACGGAATGGTTAGATTTGGAAGGGACCTTAAAGATCATCGAGTTCCAACCCCCCTGCCATGGGCAGGGACACCTCCCACTAGAGCAGGTTG
>JAOXJK010000001.1:147843780-147863759 GCA_025774025.1 Xenus cinereus
ACGCATTCTGATCTAATTTCTACTTTTTCAACCTTTGTATGGTCTGATCCATTTACGATGGCATCCAAGCTAACACCTGCTGCAGCGGATGAGGTTTGCACGGCAACAGGGACAGGGACTGAAGCAAAAGCACATCAAGTGAAACCGAGTTGATGTTTTATGGGGTTTTTTTCCATTAAACGGTCTATTTTAACAAACAGTACCAACTTTTAAAGGAAAAAGTATTGCTAAATCAAAGCAGAAACTTCCACTTAAATTCAAGCATTCTTTCTCCTCCAAAAAATGACATGCTTAACTGAAATTTCTCAAGCGCTTCTATGGGTGATTCCCCCTGAATATCGTTGTCAAGAATTCCTAAGTGCGGGCTACAGGAAGTTTGCAATGAACTGCTTCATTAGTAGGCAGAAGAGGAATGCAGCATTTTCAAAAACATCAAGCAAAAAATCTCCTTACTTAAGGCTAAAAGATGGAACTCAGAAAAGTAAAAAAAGCAGGAGGCTATAATTTATAGAGTAAAAAAGCTAGCAGTAATAACATAGCACTGCAAGTACAGTGCTCTAATTGCAGCTATCACAAATACCAACAGAACGTCAATAGTTCGGGTGAGACTGACAGAGCAACAGACCTAGATTTCTAATTTGACATTCATTAGAATTTTAACATTCAGCCACAACTCCATTCTAAGCTAAATTTAAGTGGCCAAAACTCATAGGTATAAAAAAAGCCTTCAAAACATATACTTAAAAAAAATAGAAATGGTGTGTTAACAAATGTATGCGTAAAACAGATTTATAAATAGCTACAGTATGAAAAATATTTCAGTGCAAAGGCAATTTTAAGATTTCTAAAAAATACATTACAAATAATTTGTTAACTACACACAAGAAATTTGTCACTGCTACTGGTATAAAATTTATACCCATATTAACTTTTTAAAAATATATACACCAGTGTTTTATGTAGGGGACGGTTCTAACTGACCAACATTCATGTCTGCAATGGCAAGTACGTGCACACACACCCACACACATATGTATGTATTTCAAAATGTTACTGCTGTGAGGACATTCTTTGAAATGTAAAAGTGCTACATGGTAAAAGTAACTCATCTGTGGTGCTCACCATTAGACTTTTGAAAATTCTCGTATCTTTGGTATACTGAAAATGTCACAACTCGCTTTACAACCTCTGCTTGTCCCAGGGCTTTTTAACAATATTTCACTGTTTGCTTAATGCAAAAATCACTCAGAATATTGTAAGGAACATTTCCTATTAAGTTGATTTTTCTCTTATTAACAAGTAAATTAGTAAGTAAACTATTTTGCCTCTGTTTCTTTATTTTCTTTTTATAAACACAAAAAGGGTGATCATTTTTCTCTGCCACCATAGTTTAATCGAAAGACAACTAACGATGTTGCGGCCAGGTCTTCCAATAAAGGCTGCTGCTTTGATTCTAAACATTTTGTTTTCACATTGAAATAAATTTTTAGCTAATGTCCTCCCAGAGGTATTTAATGACTTATGGTTATTAACCAGTTCTAACCACCAGGCTGGAATTGACTGAAATTAGATTACTCCTTCAGGTATTTTTGCACCCCAAAATAAAACACTGGACTAAAGAAACAAGACAAAGACACAGCTAACAGTTGAATTAGTGCAAGGTAACATAAACGTAGCAGAGAAAACAGAAGTGCAAGTTGGCTGGCATTCTTAAAGTAATTCAAACAGAATCCTTGCAGTCAAACTAGTTTCTACATCACAACTACAGTTCAACTCTTAGTAAACAGCCATGTGCCACCTCGTGGTTTGCTCGCAGAAGTTAACAGTTGTGTGCTTTGCAATACATCTACCAAACCAATTAGCCAGTATTTAACCGTACATATCATAAAAAAAAAATAATCAAAATTAAGAAGATGAATCCAGGTAGTAAAAGATGCTTATTTGGAGAAATAGCCTTTCTTCTCTTAAGGAAAAAAAAAATGTGTCAAAAAAAAGCTTAATATATACTACTTTCTGCTGTGCATATTTTACAGTCACGGGAATAGGACGTGGGAACACCGGGTAACCTGCACCTTTGACAAATTCACAAAGACCTTTTAGGCAAAATGCTTACATTCGATTTTTCAGTAGATATTAACATTGGTGATATTTACCTATTGAACAGCCAACTTGCCTTCATACAGTGTGTCCATACTCTATGCAAGGATTGCTTTGTCTATCTTTCTACAGGGGAAAACAAACTGAAAACCAGACATAGCCCTGATTTGGCCACTTACAAGGAAGTGAACATTAGAGAGTGTTTCTTGAAAGCAGATTTGCACAGAGGAAACACCAGTTTGTTCTACAGAAAGAGCAAAGAAAGAAAAAAAAGGACAGAGGAAAATCAGAAACAGCACTTGTTAAGTATGCTTTAGGAGACTTTCATTGGAGATAACTGAGGTCATTGCTTCTGGCTGAAAACTAAAACTGTTGATCTCAAAATGTAGGTCACTGACTGAAACTATACACTTCAAGTAACAAAGAAAATGACTAAAGATGACAGAAGCAGTAAATGCACAAAAGTCTTGACACAGGATGAAGAGAATTTTTAGTGCCACCAGTCTCACAGTACCAGACTGTGCAGATTGTTCATTGCTCCAGTAGTTCAAAACATAAAAAGAGGCCTATTGGCCTGGAAGGGTTCATACTTCTAGCTCTTGTTCCTGTTTGTCTGAACATTACCTCAGACAGCAAAAGCCACGTATAGTTTAATATATTTCCGTGACATGTTTTGTTTCCTGAAAAAAAGAAATAAACAAAAATACAGTTTTTAAAGGCTTGACTTGGTGTTCTGTCATACAGACGTTTCCAAACCTGACCCACTGTAGCGGTAGCCTGCACTGGAACGGCAATGCTTATTTGAATAGCCAAAGACAGATGGAAGTACTGAATAATCAACGCCTTTCCAGTGCGTAAACATCATTTTTTTAGAATGAGAATTAGACCTTCTTGCTGGGGAATTGCTGCAGTCACTGCTCCTGTATCTTGGGCTTTTCAGACAGGCAAGAGGTGTGAATTCTGAGATGTGCTCCTGACAGTGCCTCGATGCATTCTGTTAAAAGGAAAAAAAAAACAACAAATACACAGTGAACAGTTGATTTTGGAGCTAGAAGTCTACAATTGTGTTCTCTCATTGGGCCATCGTGCCCTTGGTATAATAATGCCTTTCACTAGATCATAACTCTAGTGGTGGTATTTGTTTCATGTAAAGGTATAAACCCTCATGTTGTTGAGCAACCAACCACTTTCAACATGATTAGTTTTACATTAAGACCTACACAACCAGGCCTAATTTTACATATGATCTCTAAATCTAATAATGGGCTCTTTAGAGAACAGATGAGGACACAGAGAACTGCCTTCAAGTTGAATTGTTTTAAATCAGGTTTATATTTCATTTTGCAGTCTCTCCTGGTACATCTTTTTATCTCTAAACTTTTTTAGCCAGGATTTCTTACAAGGAATTTTAAGAAAGAACAAATTCAAGTACTTTGCTGCCCTGTACTTCCAAAGAGAGGGAATTCTTTACAGTCAGTTTGTGCTAACAGATGAAAGTTCCAGAGGTTTAATGCACTTGCTTTGTACTTTTAAGCAGCATCTGATTTTGGACTTGCTTAGGTTGCATGCAGCAACCTGTACAGGTGATTTATACTACACATCACAATGCTATCTTGGCAGAATCGTCCATTAAAATTTATGTGTACCACACCCTGGCAGAATTGGCACTTCCACCCAGAAAATACTGAGGACTATAGTAACACCATGGTTGCATGACAAGTCGCTGGAACATGGGCACAAACTGAAAGAAAATCAGCACAACACATTCCCCAATGAGTTTATCTAATTCTTCTCGCTAAATGCACATATAATTTCCAGTGGTGGTTATATGATGGTATTTAAGGCATGAATGCATTATAAGCATGATTCAAATCTATGTTATGAATCACTCCATAATGCTATATAAGGCAGTTAATCCTCTGTCCTTAATCATCCCCTTCCTCCTTTCCTGTTAACAGCAACACAGTAGTAAAAGGGACAAAGTCACAAAATAAATATTAACGATGTAGCATATAGAAGTTTAACTGAGATTTAATATTGCACTTTTTAATGCCAATCAGAAGCTTCAAACATTACTCTTGCATAACCAAGAGCAATCAGAAAGCTCTCTTACAACAGTTACTCTTGGAAAAGTCAGCAGACTATACCAAACTGCTCACTAACAGTAAGGCTTAGGTTCTTTTAAACACACATATAGACCAAATACCAGCATTAATGCAGAAAAATGTAGATAATCAGGTACCAGATTAGCAGACTTTGTTTTGGAAATGTTGGAGGAAGTAGTCATAAACTGTATGGTAACTATTTTTCCTATTCTTCCAGCTAGAAAATGAAACATTTTAATTACCATATGTATTTCTAAAAATAAAATCAGGGTTTTTTTTCTACACATAGCTCCAAGGCAAGTGCTTCCAATCTGCCATGCTTGAAGATATTCAAGAAAGCCGGGGCTTTCTACTACTGCTTGTCCAGCAGTCATTAAAAGTAAATCAAAAGCACCCCTCAAATATCTTGAAGCCGTAGAGCCAATACCAGCTCATTACATTGCATTTGGCCTCTTCACATATTGGTACTTCGCACCTTCACTTAGTTCCTCTTGTGCTGCTTTTGGGGTCAGGAGAGCACGTAGGGACTGGAGGCAGATACAGCATCCAGGTGGGAAAGTATTTGAGAAAAAGTAAAAAGCGTACCTTCTAACTTACACTTGTTTAAGAACTTCATTCTGTTGCCTAATGTTTGGAGGATTTAGGAGCTCACCACTCATGCTGGTGTCTCGGGTACTTGGCAGGGCTGCCATGCTTCTCTCTTGGTCCGAGGCAGCGATGCACTTCTCTGTACAGAACACTGTATAGATACTGCCAGATACACGGCCCCGGCCTCCTGACCCAGCGTCCTACTCACAAGTAACTCCCTCGTGTACGGTTATCTTCCTCTCTTACTGCCTGCATTTGGTCTATATGTGTATTCAAGAGCAGGAGCGATGATGGATAAACTGCTAATGGGTGAGAATTACTGCTGACTTTACATATTCTACACTCTGCAATAACAACTGCAGTTCTTAGAGAAGAAATGTCACACAACACCTATACATAACACAATAGGCTTTTAACATGGGTGTAATCTGTAGGCCTTTAATATGGGTGTATTGATTCATTGTGTTGCCTTACATGAGTTAAGTGTCTGGAGACAAAAAGATCTTACCTGTGGCAGGGAACATCTATTGCAAAAACTAGGCTCTCCGAGTAAAACACAGTCATTTTGAATCAATATTAATAAAGTACATCAAAAACTCTGGAGGAAACAGTTGATTTGTAAACAGCACAGTTCACCAATAGAAATTAATCCAAACTGGCAACACGCACAGTACTGTTACCTAGCTTTGATCTAATTATGGCTCGGAAGCTGAAAGAATTCCTTCAAGAAGTCGCCCATCGCTGTTCGCCAGTGCATTTAGGGCTGTTTTTTGTCTCATACTCTTCTGCAAGGATGAGGAAAAACAGTGAGACTTGCTGAATACCAAAGGGAAACGTGAATGAAGGGTACCAATTGGTACAAATGTAACTATTGTAGCAAAATCCTGTAAAAGTAATGGATTTTCTGATAGATTTAAAAAGGAAAGGTTATCCAGTGTAAAACAAGGTTTGTTTCTTGATCCCGAGGCTAATCCTTTGAGCCACTCCCAGGACATTTTAAATTCTATTTCAAACTCAGTTAAAAATACTTAATTACTCTCAAAAGCACTTAACTGTACCATGACTAAGTACCGTGGGCTGCATGCATTGCCCCTCTGACAATGACATGTACTGAATGGGAGAGGTCCTCATGAGATGATGAGGTCAAACCGATTCCAAATTAGGGAGCGGACGTCCCGCTTCACTACTCCCCAGAACAACTGGTGCACTGAAGGGAGCGCTGCACACGGAGGTGAAGGGGCCAGTGCTAATGAAGGCTGATTTACAGCTTACTCGTTACACCACGGGGAGAGAGGGCAGGGGAGTTACCAAGGTAACTTCTACCATGGGATTCAAATACTGCAACAGAAAGATCCATTTCTTTGTTTTCCATAGAAGAGGAGCCCAACACATGACAAAGGCAACAGTTTGCTGGCGACCAGTTTTTTAAGAGCCCTGTGCAGTCGTTCAACAGCAGCTAAACCCATCGCGGGACAGAAGAACGATGAATCCCCAGAGAGGCTTCCCCAGGCAAAAAGCACCACTTCGCGTTGCCCCAAGCACAGCAAAGGATAGAGATCTCATAATGTGGCTGATGGGCCCATCTTGTGACTGAAGTGAAAATGAAGTAAAAAAAACCCATCAGTCAGAGGCAAAGAGAAAAAGAAAAATATTTCTTGAAAAGGAATGAAAGCACAGAAGTTATTTACAGCTTGGAATCTAAACACCTGGTATTTCAGCTATAAAATATTTGGGATTGCTGAAACACTGTCAAAGTGACAATAATAAAAAGAGGATAATTTAAAGTGAATTTACATTTTCCCTAACAGAGTTGCTGAGCTTCTGCTATTAATGAAAAAAGAATAAAAAAAAGGGAAATATAATAATTTGATGTAGATTGGATATATATAGCTTTTTAGAAGTAAAGGCTGAAAGAAACCTCACAGCTGCACAATTTCCAGGTAAAGCACAAAATTCAGCTTCTTTCATTGAGCCAAAGAGTCACTGGGACTGCATATGTGAGAGACATGAGCAGATTTTGACCAAAATTACCAAAAGACAACAGATTCCTCCAAAGCTTTTGCAGAATTAGTGTTTTAGCCCAAGACAGACAACAGTTCATATGTGTGTGTATATATAAATATACATGCACATATATATACACTTGTACGTACATATATGTATGTGTATACACACATATGTGTGTATATATATATACACACATATACATATCACTGAAAAGCTCTCCCAAACAAAACAGAACTAGATCTGGAATGTTTAAAAACCTCTGAATGATAATGATGGTAAACAATCACCCACCACACACTGGCATGACTCACAAATTATTGAAAAACTCAGAAGCATAAGATTTGCTTCGAAGGTTTTATGTGATCTTCCTGCCTAAGAAGAACTAATGTAGTAACCTGTGAGGTGGCTGCTGGTCCTGTGTTAATCTTGTCAACTATTCCAGAAGCCCCTTGTTACAAAGAAAGCAATACAGCTGATAGGAATGCAGTAAGTTTAAAAATAATTGCTTACAGGCTCAGTTCAAACCAATCCTAAGACTCAAAAGCCAATTTTAGCCAGAATTTTCAACAGTGGAAAAAGCTTTGTGTATTTTCCCTATGACTTAAGTAATTACAGTAATTTTTATTTACTATACATTTTTGAAGGGGGGAAAGAAAGAGGAAATGTGTATTTTATCTTAACCAGTTAAGAAATAAAGATATAAAATCTGCAATGGAAACCAGCAGTCTCCTAGTACTAAGTCAAAAATAGTTTTCTTGAAGACTGTAGGAAAGCCAAGATTTACTACCATTTCTTCTACTTATATATTATATTAAATGTCATATACTTCTCGATCTTGAGCTGTTTTCTTTCTAGAAAAAGCACAGAATTTCATAAAATGGAATATTAGGAAAGCTCAGTTTCAAAATGCATGCTGGAAATAACATTAATAAAAAAGTTGCATTTTCTTCTATCACAGAAGAGCAGATATATTAATATATTCCAAAGATAGCTTAAATGGCTTCCAATACCACATTTTCTGTATTACATTAGTAACATCAGCATAATCAGAATTATCACTTGTGGGCCAACTATTCCATTTACTCAGGTACAATGCAGGCGTGACATGCATTCACCTACAGACAGACCAATGATTAAAATGAGGATCTAAGAATCCTAGATTCTTGAGGCAGAAACATTATGTAAAATTTAGTAGCAACAGTGACAAAAATGATAGCGATAGTGATGGATGGTGACAACAATTCACAGAATCTTCGAGATAAACAAACAAAAGGAGGAAAAAAATATACTAAAAAGTATTCAACATATAGTTGATGTGAATCAGAAATGGAAATAATGAGTATGGTAAATAACTTCAGATGATAAACTTTTTACTGTCCTTTGAATGAAATGGCCAAGCATGCAGAAAGGCAGAAAAAAGTCACCTTTTGTTCCATTAGAAACTGAGACTGCTTGAAGTCTGAGAAAGCATAAAGATGGTGGACTGCTCAACAGAAAGGCACTGATGTTTAGTCTGATTTCCCCAGCAGATTGCAGGAAGTAACCGTGCACATCATTTACGTTTAATGCAAGGTAGCAGTTATTAAGACAAAGCAAATTGGAAGACAGGAAGAAACAAAGAGAGGGAAGAAGAAACACAAGGGATATATCTGGTTAAAAGTCAAAGATTTTCTACTAAACATTAAAAAATGAGTATTGCCATTGTTAAGCCCAAAGCCTGCTTTACAATTGATTCATTTTCCAGCAGTAACATACAATGTCTGTAAGAAATGCTGCAATTCCTTTGTTTGGGGCTTTTGTTTGCTACCTTGTTTCTTTGCATTAACCCATCCTCAGTCTCTCTTCAGACTTTAAAATTAAGCACGCAGAACCTATGCTGAGATCAACTTCTTCCACAAGTAGCATATATAGCAAATATACATCTATTAAAGATATCGAAATAGAAAAATGCTGATCTTCCTGGGAATGCTTTTCTGCTATTATTTATTCCTTCCTGTCCTCCTGAAGCATTTTCACAACTGTACATTCAAGGAATACAAAACAATGGCAAGGTTTTGCAGATACAAGAGAAGACTTTTTTACCTTTGCCAAAGGTAAAATTTGACTTTCCCTGGAAGTAATGTTCTTTTATTCCTTTCCTCTTAATGCAAAGTATCTTCTCAAATAAACATCACAAATGCTAACTAATCCCTACACACACAGTTCCTGGTAGCTCATTGTTTTAACCTACCAGTGGTGGCTGATGGGCTGAAAATGGTTAAGGGCAATAACATTAAGTTTTAGGTTCAATGCCTCTACTGTCCTTCACCTTCTAACATATATAATACATGAAAGTTTGTTTGGATCAAAAATACAGGTAAAATTTTTTACTGGGGCTGGTTTGATGGCCCCAGAATAGTATCGTGCATCCCACAGAACCTGACGTCCCTTTCAGCCTCATCAGAGCAAGTCTTTATTTACACGACAGTTTCTCATTTGGGGCTTATCAGAAGAAAGGTGGCAATAGATTTTTAAATACTCTTCCCATTGGCACAGAAAAGCATATTTATGTAGAGATAATGTAACAAAACAGGCAAAATATAAGTTGAAATATAAAAGAGGAAATAATTATTAATAGAATGTGAATAAGTTTTAATAGAGGTGTTTTTTAACAGGCACAGCATCAATATAAAATAGTTTGCTAAGGAAATATTATATTGCACAGGCCATGCAATATGAAGGTTGGCATGAGTTTACTTCATATTCCTTACCAACATGCTATATACTTATCACATTTATTTTAAGTGTACAATTTCTAGATTTATTCAATAATAAACACACATGCACCTGTAGAGTCCCTTGGTATTGGATTGTAACTGCTGGTGCAAATCCCTACTTTAAAGGGGATTTCAATAAAATCACATGCTCCCTTCCTACCGGTTTTATGTTCAGCTTAGCTTATTTTAGCTGGTTTTCCATTTCAGATAACTATGCTCAGCTTGCACGGTAAATGCTAAAATGTCCATAGTAGAGTTCCATTTATGCAGTAGAATGATTTGGTATGAAAGATAATTACTTCAATTCAGGAGTGTGGGCTGTGCCTCTGAATGCTCCACAGCAGCAGGAACAACTGCCATCCAGGTCGATGTAAGTGCCTCCTACCTACCCTCACCAACATCCCAGTCCCCTTCCCCTTCTTATCTCCTCAAGCCAGGAAGCGTGTTGAGCCATATACCTGTCTCCCACCATTCTCATCAGCTGATTTCCCCATGGTTGCTGGTAGGGAGGCACAGGGGTTGCCCCAGGGTTTAGGTAAATGCCACCATGTAAATAATAGGCAGGGTCTTTCACCACACCGCTCAGAAGTGGCTGGTGTGTGACCAGGGACAGACACCACAGGAGGGGAACCTCTGTTCTAAACTTGTCTCTAACACCTTGAAAGAGGTCTAATTAGAGACCTGACATACAAAAAACTAACTTCACAATGAAAAACATTTTTACCTGGATTCTTTCTGTTGCTGTAGGCCACAACTGTCTGCACAAGACCTTCTTGAGAACATCTGGAAGAAGGCTGACAGTTATGAGCAGAATTATGCCCAGCCACGCAGGACCACTAGACAGCATTTGCATGAACACATAATACATCCTCTGATAATTGAGAAAAGGCCTAGAAGGAAAAAGAATAAATAGATGTTACACTTCAATACAGAGAAGAAAGACTGTCAACGTTAAATATAAAAATTATCACACTGATGAAATATTTCAGATACAACTTGCCAATTTGTGGCAGTTCCTCCATCCCAGTTTCCTCAAAAGGAGATCTAAACATTCGCTGACTAGAGAGAACTACCTTCCCCTTGTCCTCCCTCCCATGCTGCCTCTCCCTCGCAAAGATAAACTATCTTATCTTCTTGTCCTGTTTATGCTCTTCTATCTATTCCTTATCTCGCTCCAGGTATTTTCCACCTTTCTAAGAAGTGTCCTACCCGTCGCTTTCCTACCCTTTCCAAATGCACACACCAAATAAGGCTTGTCGATCACACCTTTTTTCGTACCTCTCAAGCTCCCTTAAGCATCTCTGATGGTTTCATGTTATGCTCCCTAACCTATTCACCGTATTTTTATCTGCCCTTACTTTCACTCCCTTCACTTCAATGTTTCCCTGTATCTCCATGGCAGTTGTGAGGTCATCAAAATGCCATCACCGCACGGCAATGGGAACCAGAGGCCACGTTTACTGAGAGCAAAGTTCCATGGACAGTTTGTAGCAACACTGCAGTGTAAAGGCCTCCTACCAGTAGGGGCAGTCTCCTGCTGGTTTCCAAAATTTGATAGGAGTCATTGCATTCTAAAAAGGTAATCAAGTTAAAATACACTGCTGCATATAAATAGTCACATCTCTAATACACAGCAAGGTTGGCTAGAAAACGCTAGCAGGGAAAATGTCATTTTGGTAAACCGTTTTCATTTGGATGCTGAGGAAACTAAGGTCTGATCTTACTTGAAAAAAAAAAAAAAGGGGGTTCGACAGGTAGTTACTAATTTGCAATGAACACATCAAAATACAAATCCTTACTCCAAATTGAATGGCACCTTAATCACCGTGCAACACCCAGCCTCTGCTTTCACTTTCGGCCCTCAAAATGTTTGCTTAAAAGTAGAACAGTTCCAGCAGAAGAGGTTAGAAAAGATAACTGGGCACTATCTACAGATGAGAAAAGCAAATTCAAGTTCCTGTTGGCAATCAGGCAGAGTAAGAACTTGAACCTGTTTCAACTTGATCTCCTTCCTAAAAATTTCAGTTTCAAAACCACAGAATTTTTAATAGAAAAGAAACCCAACAGCTACTTTCAATCAGCTTATCAACAGGAGAAACAAGTAGGTGCTCAGACATCCACAGAAAATCTACTTTGTTAAATAAGGGGGCAATTAGTAAGCTAAAACACAGGACTCCTGGCCACCCACACAACTTCAATGTTAGTTCCTGGCCCTAATTTAGACTGCTACAGCTTGTTCCCCCCAGGACAAGCTGACTAGATGGGTGGCTGGCCCTGAGATGCATAGGCGTGACCTACTCTGTGACATTTTGCCTCAGACAAACAGCCTCAGCTACTTGAGCCAACCCTTGAACTGCTCTAGACTGATACTACTGAGATAGCCCCAGTGGCAGCCTGAGCTCTGATACTCTTCTCTAAGAACATTTTAGCAGCCATTCAGTGAAAGAGGAGCTGAGTGTTCTGTAATTACCATTACCAATGTGTTTAAAATGTGACTACTATTGGGAGTTCTGCAATACATAAAAGCTAAATTTAGTTCTGTTTGGGACAAAAAAGTGAAATACATAACAACTTTATAATATCTTTCTGAAATAACATTTGTGACGCAATTTATATTAAGGTGCATACCAAATAATTCCTCCCCAGAGCAGAGAAAAGATAATGTAGAATACCAGTGATCCCCAGATCATGAAGTGATTTATCCACGTCCAATAGTGTGTATCTAGTGCAAGCTGAAAAAAACCCAAATGAGATTATATGGTGTTATTACTATCTAGCAGCAACAGAATACTCAGCTGGAGATGAAATAAAATTACACCCATTGAAAAAAGGGAAGGATTTTACACAGAATTAACTAAAAAACGTTTTTCAATTTTGAGCACAGTTAAGAAGGCACAGATAGCAAACTAATTTAAACTAATATGACAATGTACATAGAGGAAACCCAATATAATTTAGTAGCAATCTTACTTACTTTTAGGAAAACAAGCTCTAAGAAAGTTTCAATGGATAAAACGCAGCACACCTTACCTTCAACGTAACCGTGAATACTAGCACGGTAAACACCAGTGTTCCAAAGGTCCAGTTTCCAAACATCTATAAAAAATGGGCCAAAGCAGTTATAGGTAATATTGTCCACTACTTTGTGAATTGTCCAGAATGACCTCTTAAAGCTATGTATTGCTCTGTATCAGGAACTGACACTTAAGCAACAACACTGAATTATTACATGATCTACCCAGTACAAATTATTTTGGTTTCTCACCCTTGTGCGTACGCACCTCAGATTTCATAGAGACAGGAAAAAACCACAATCAATGCACTCAACCTAAAGTTCACGGGTATGTTTCTTAATAAAAATGAAGTATAGCACAGTTAACAAATCACTGAGATTTACAAATGAACTGCAAAAATTTCATCAGTCTTCTTAAACATCATCTTTTCTCTGTCTCCTTTCCTGCTGTCCTTGATGTTCCACGATTTCTTGGAGGTTCAACAGCATGTTATACATACGAGTAACAGTACAAGAATGTGATACCATCAAAGCCATGTAAGTACTTAAATGTCCTACATACATTTTAAGATAAGACACTTTTGTATTGTGGTTGATTTTCTTCCCACCTGCATCGTGGAATAAAAACACCTTCAGCTTTTAAAGTGGGCAGAAATGATCATTAATGCTGATGGAAGAAAGAACCAATGGTGAATATAGTCACAGAGGATTGTGTGGACTGCAGCAGCTATGAGAAGACCAAGTTCAGGATCCAGAGAAACGTTGGGAAAGTTAAGCGACCGAGTTAGGACACTGTATTTGAGGAGAAGAGACTTTGTTTTATTCAGAGCATTGAACCCATGAAAGACAAGGATGCCCAAGAGACATGAATGAATTTTGAAAGAGAAAAATGGTGAGATCTTATGAACTCTCTTCTGCAGAAAGATGTGAAATTTCAGCAGAAGACCCACCTGGCCAAACAGGGTATTTCTCAATGAATAAGAAGGCAAAATGGGAGCATACAATAGATGACAATATGGGCAGGCAGCAAATGGGTAGTGCAAAAGCATTACCTGGGTACAGAGGAGCAAAATCACACAGATTGAAGCTCAGTGAAGGATGTTAAGGGTAATAAAAAGGATATTTACAGGTATCCTAGTTTCAAAGGGAAAATGTAAGTCCACTTACTGGAGTGGTAAGGCAACCTAGTGGAAGGTGTTAAAGAAAATGCTGAAGTATTCAACATTCTGGATATTAAGTCTTCAAAGCCTGCTCCTTGCATTTAACAGCAAGGCTTGAGAAGGAGAGGAACAGCCAACAGCATGGGAGCAACAAGTTAAGGAGCTGTTAAGGAATGTGAGCAGTGGATGCAATCTATTTTGAATTTCACAAGGCATTTGATACTTGACTCAGACAGTCCAGGCTGGGTAAACAGCCTACAACTTTAATTGAAAACTGGCTGAACCACTGGACCCAAAAATTTAGTGATCAATGACTTGATGTTTGGGTAACTGGTGGTAATCAGTGAACGACACCAGGGACTGCGAATGGGACTGATATTGCTGAATATCTGTCAGCGGCCTGGATGGTGACACTGACAGCATAATGAGAAAATTGCCAGGTGGTACAAAAATAGAGAATGGCTGACAAAATGAATGGCAGAGGCTCAGCCCAGAAGAACCTGTATTGATCTGAGAAGTTGGATAACAGTTATCTTAGGAAGTTCAATAAGGATAAGTGCAAAGTCTTACACCTATGGAGGAGTAATGCCATATATTGGAACTGAGTGGCTGAGCGATGGCCCTGCTGAAAAGGAAGTTGCAGTGGGGTTACAGTAGACGCCAGGCTGAATACAAGCCTATACTGTGCTCTCTCTACAAATAAGGGAAACTGCAAACTGAGCTGTGTTGAGAGGAACGTGGGCATTGAATTAAGAAAGGTTACCACTCCCCTCTACTCAGCTATAGTAAGGTTGAATCTGGAACACTGTGTCTGGTTTTGGGCTTCTCAGTTCAGGAGGAATGTGAAAAAAAAATTGTAAAAGATCAAGTGGCAGGCAACTGAGATGGTTAGCAGTCTGGAGCTCTCCTGTGAAGAGAAGCTGAAGGACTTTAGTCTGGTGGAGGGGAGGTTAAGGAACAACCTAGTAGCTGCCCACAAATATTTGAAGAACAATTATAAAGATGAAGAACTGTAACAGACCTCTCTTCAGGAACAACAAAAATTCTGCTTAGGTATTAGGAGAATTTTCTTCACATTGAACACAGTAAAACATTGGAACAGGCTGACCACGAAGGTTAACAACTCTTCATCCTCAGGGATATTCTAAACAAAGTCTTTTCTAAGTCTGTTTATTAACACCTAGTTTATTAACAAAATTTTTTCTGTCCTCTGCTCCCAGCCTATCCAAGACTTCCTTCCCCTCCTTCTGCAACTGTATTTGTTGTATCTTCCATATTCCTATTTAATCCACTCTGCATCAAATATTAAAATAAAAAAATCACACAGGAAATACATTTTATTGTATGGGTAAACTAAGATGACACAATCTGCAATCACTTCTACAGTGCCTTCTTTTCTTCTTACCTTCTTTGTGTGGTTGGTCTCTGACTATATGTTTTAACAACACCAACCATGTCATATCCAAAGTGGAACACCATACACAAAGTAATATCGCCAACTAATAACAATTAATTAGAGATAAATCTTTGGCATCTTAGTTTTGTTTACCAGAAAATGATTGAGGCAGGCATTTATGAAGTATGTCTCAGCAATCAAAAGTATACATTTTTCCATTATTCTAGTAACATCACTCTACAGCATGCAAGCAGTTTCAAACAAATTTCTAGATACTGAGAAACATCCTTAGGGGATTACGTTTGGAAGCAAGCTTAATGGTCTGACACAGCCATCAGTCTTAATGAAAGACATTGACTTTCTTCAGTTTTTACTAGTTTTCCAACAATGGTGATTAGTTCATTTATGGAGAGAAAGAAGAATTCAAAATTTTTGCTTCAGCACCCATTTTAATCATGTGGAACCTAACTTGAATCATCTTGTGTCACTGATGGCATTAGCGTTACCTTCAGCCATTTTATCCCCTTTCCTGCTTTCTACTTTTTCCCTGTTCCATAATAGCATATTGTTGTGGTAAACTTTTCAAACTCAAATCTTTCATAGACTTTTTCCAGAGGTAAGCATAATTTAAATACTTGGAAATAAGCATCAACACCAACTAGCATTCGCGTACATGTAAACTGGTATTTGTATCTCTGGCTATTCCTGAACACTAACAAATTCAAGCCTTTAAATCTGAAATTGCAACTCAAAATCTGTAAGTTCTATACATACAGACAAACATGCATGCTGAATGATGATGAATTTTCTAACCCACTCTGACACTCAAGAGTCAGAATGTCTCATCAGGCAACATATTTTATCATAAAATATTAACATGGGTAACTAGTTGGATAATTTAGAAATTTAGCACTAGTCGGACTTTAGAGCTTTATCAAGAAGAATTTGATTTAATGTCTGTAACAGAAGTAGACTAAAATTTCAAAAAAGAACCCAGTCAGAATATTTAAAATACAAATAATTTACGAAACGTGTTCAGGTATGAGAAGTCTAATTTTCAGGACTATAAATACAAGCTGATGCAGAGTTTTGCACATCTAACAGAGAATATAACAGTACCAGGAAAAGAAATGCTGCAGTGTACAGTTACGTCTAATGGAAATTCATTCTGTCCTTAGAAAAGCTCTTTCTAACAAGTGTTCTCTCAAATGCTAGAAGTTCATTTCCCTGACAGGTGTCACAAAGATGATATTTAATGATACTTGAATATCGCGTTTCTAACAAACATATATGTTACATATAGGCAACAAAATTGTGCCCAGTTTATTTTCTCTCACTTTGGGGGGTCGTTTCTAAAGCCATTCAAGCACTTTATAGCATAAACTGGAACAAATTTTCTACAGCAGCGAGAGTCAGCAACAAAATGTAGGTTACAGAAAAGCATAGAAAAAATAACAAAATGCAAGGAAGCAAAAAGACTATTTTTTTTTAAAGTTCATGGCTCTTTACTGCACCTCATACACCTTAATATACCTTATATTCTATATAAGTTCTTTATTTTTTAAATACTTATGAAGTAGCAATAAAGAACATTTCTATCTATAGGTTTAAGTGATATTTTGACATAACTATAGGAAATATTTAACTGCTCTTTAACAGTTGAATTAAAGAACAGTGAAAGATGAAATGGATATCATGACAAATCCACAATAGTCTTACCATGTGAGTGCTGGTTGTCATTAGCTGAGGATAGGAAGAGAAGCAAGTAGCAAAAAGAAAAAAAAGCACACAAATAAAATAGACCAAAATATCAATGGGTAAAATAAATAAAATGCAAAAGTTCTTAAAATTTGCATTCACGTGACTGCAAAGCAAGTAAAGATAGATTATTTTAAGCTGCCATACATAAAAATAATTAAAATATTAAAAAGCTTGTTATATTTAAGCTCTTTTATGATCATTCATAACTACTCTACCAACTATCTTTTGATATGTTAATCATATATTCATCAGATACATGTTTGGCACAAAATAGAAAAGGTACTATGATAAATTCTGAACAAATGCTTGGTATTTACGATATATAGTTCTCCTAAATTTTATCTAGTCCTATGCTTCTGTTTACTGATACACAGATTTCCTGTTGCATAGTTCAGACTTTACTAAACAGATAATCCATCTATCTCACCATAACTCATAAAATAGTTATCATCTGTGTTAGAAATCTTGAAGAAAACAATTAAAACTTGTGTGTTCATAGCACACTTGACATTAAAAAATTACCTTTGACTGACTGATCAAATCCAACACTAACCTGTCCATTGCTGGTCAAAATTGTGTTGTCAAACAAGAAATAGGCACCAAAGAAAAATACCACAGCATCAAACACTCCTAGGAATGTCCAATAAATAAATGCACGCCAGCGCAGCAAAGCGTTCTTGGCAACATCTCTGTGTAAAAGAAAATATAATGCATTCATTATCCGCATGTTTAAAAAGCCTAGACAGATGATGTCACTCATATTGGTTTTTGAAGGAAAAGCAATTAAGAGACTGGATGCCAGACCACCACATTACCACATGACAACCGTTTACCACTTTACATCCAAATCCCTCCTGAAGGTTTCCTCTTTTACTTTATTTAATTTTATACCTTTTAACCATTGCCTGTAATTCTGCCTATTTCAACCGTTTGGTAAATTCTCCTGTGCTGCACCTTTTTACTTTTCAATCTTTTTACAGAAGGTACCTTTTTTCCAGTGTTTGCTATGCATGTGATGATCCACTGAAGATTTTAAATGGAAACACTAGAGGTCTCTGGAGACTTTATTTCCCATGGGGTACTTTTGTACAGAATATTGCAACAGAACAATATATTAATTTTATGTGGAACACGCAAAGCAAGGATTTTGCAGTTCAGTTGAAGCTTCAGGTTAAATTTGATTTCTGGAATGTTTCCTCCCCCTCCCCCCCAAAAAAAATACAGGGATTGGTCAACAATAGAACTGTTGACTAGGATGCATTTTCTTTTACAGAAAAATGTAAATATTACAGCACACAGAATTAGTATATATCAACATGGCATATATCGTAAGACATATCAGAGTAAATCAGCACACAGTTAAATGAAAACGCTGAATTACAGAAACTTTTACTACCAACTAATACTTTCATCATATGACCATACCTTAAAGCCTATCTGGTAACCATACAAAGTAACTTCTCCCCGCAGTTACCAACATAACGTGTTTTTTGACTGAATAACCTCCACTAGCTTTCAGAAACCAAAAAAGGTCTTCTGAATGACCATTTCTAAACTGAAAACATTTAAAATATAGAAGAGAAAAATAAAAATGGGGGGCTTCAGTTTCAACAGTAATACCTTGTATTCCTCTTCAATTTCATAGGCAAAAACATATTACTGCATTGATTAATGCATAGATGACCTTAGGGCATCTACTAATACCTCTCTTAAATTATATACCATTACCGCTTTCTGAAATGTACTGGTTTTACAGCTAGAAGAATCAAAACTGGGCGCTGTTCCTGATTTAGATGGTCACGTACTGTTAATGAGCAAATAATGTATTTCAAATGGCTAAGAATCTAAATCAGTCACAGCTGCAATGCCCAGAAGTGACTCAACAACATGCAGACAACAACGTTGAACACCACAGAATATGTCCTATGATAACAACACTCTACAACTCACTCCTCTTTTCTTTCTGAATAAAAAAATGTATATAGAAGAAACTGTATGTTTTCTCTTTTTAAAATACTTCTGTTTCCCCTGGCTGGAGGAAATAGAGTGTACTAAAATAAATCATATTTTCATTTGTAGAACAATAATTTCTATTTTGGTCTCACTCACTAGCATAGCAAGTGAATGGTGTGGATTGCAGTATGTAAATCTACATATAAAAATACATGTGTATCTACTATATGTTGTAGTTTATAGATTGTGCACATGGTCTTCAACCTTTCTGTCGCAGTGTTGTCTGATGTTTTACTGTAACCTTGTGATACAGTAATCCCAAAGACTTTGATTATAACAGAGATAGATATCACAGTTGAACAGTCAGTCTTTGAGGCACAATGTATTAATTTTACCTGTATAGGGAAGGCTCTCTTTTGAGTGTGTCTGCACTGACATGTTGCTCCATTAAACCGTACAAGAGGATAGGAAGGGAAGTGAAGCTGATATTGTACAGTGTTAGATATGCAGTATCGTATAAAGTCTGTAGATAGAAAAGAATTGAACCAGCTAATGTTAATTTTACAACATGACCCACTGCATAACACTTGATTTAAAATGAAAGAGTCAACTTCAGAAAAAAACAAGACTATATCCCTTCAGAATGGGGGCAAATATCCCCAAACAGCTGCAAACTGATATAAGACACAACTCTGCACTTGTACCCTATTCATGTCAACTAAAAGATTCATTTAACAGTCTGGTCCACATATCAGTCCCTCTTATTTCAACTGTAAGACCAACTCCAAATTACACAAACTGAACAACAGCAGATTCCTGTAGAGGCAGAAATTCCTCTCTGGCACTTCCATCCCCCTGTTTATCTCTTCCACATCTATATAACACGGAGACATGCAGGGAGGAAGGGGGAGTACTCCAGAGGTTCTTGAGCTGTGGGTGACTGCAGTGTGCTGTACAAAGAAACACTCCAATGTGTCTTTGATTCTTCTTCTCGATGAACTATTTTTCCATGTATGTATCATCATTGACACATCATCATATCCCTCAAACTTACCACATCACTCCATAAAAAGAGAGCTGTTTATTTCCCAAATCCTATGTGGAGCTCATTTATGCCATAAAACTTGCGGTCGGGGGGGGGGG
>JAOXJK010000001.1:147868719-147883160 GCA_025774025.1 Xenus cinereus
CCAGAGCAAAGTGGCAGAATCACCTCTCTGGATCTGCTAGCAACACTTCTTTTGATGCATCCCAGGATGTGATTGGCATAATAATTTGGGCATTGCTAGAATTGTAACCGTGGACACATGAAGCACAGTTTACCACAGTAACACGCTGAACAACGGGGGGAGATGGTCTGCAAGATGAGAGCAGTTTTCTGTGGCATCCAAACTACCTATTTCAGAGCACCCCTGCATTTGCCTGCATCACTCAGCAGCCCCAAGCTCCAGCTCAGCAGCAAGTGTTGTATAGACATACTTTGAGGTTTGTTTGTGTTTCAGCACTCCAGGGTTATACTACTGTATGTGGGTTTTCAATAAACATGGTTTCACCAGGACCAACATATATGGGGAAAAAGCATTTTCACCTTCACTACTGGAACACAAGCTATTTTTTACAAATAATAAAAAGTACTCTAACCTATATTTAGTAACAGTTCACAGGTATTTTCAGCACTTTGTTACCATTGGCACAACTAGGGCGATGCCGTTAGTATACAATTATATCAACAGAAATGTAGTATTATGACGTTCAGGCAATGTACTGAACGTTTGAAGTATTATAGTGAAGGATTTTCAGCCTGAATTTGAACATCCAGGCAGAATCCTGTTATTACTATCTTAGCATGTTCTTCAACTCTGGAGCCAAAGATAAAAAATTCTGATGAGTCTCAATGTGTAGAAAATTGGCCTTGCACATAAAGTTAAACAAACATGTTTAAACATACCTTGTAAGACCTGTGGGACTTAAACTAAATGTGTTGCAAATGACAGAGAGAAATATGATTATTTAACTCAATATAAAAATGTTCTTGATTAGACCAACAGGATTTAAAGTATAAGGAGAGCTAAAAAAAAATGCTCTGGCCCAGAGTTTCAACCTGCACGGCTAAGAGTACAGAAACTGTCTGCTCAAATAATATCACAAATGCTTCTTAGCTTGTTCCTTTACTACAAACTTATTACAAAAGCATATAAAAAGTACTTACTAGGTGGTTCGACATTAAAAAGAAAAACAAATCAAATATGCGCCATTATGTCCGGAAGACCAGCAACTTCTCTTCTTAACATTTTAAGATGATAAAAATGTTTTAAAATCCAATTCTTAGGTTTTTACAGTGGGGGAAAAAAAAGAGCAAGTAAAACGTACCAGCTACAAAGCTTCAAATAAGTAGCCTAATTTACTACCTGTATGAGATCTAATTTACACTATACCTGTTGGGTTTTTTTGCTTTTTAATGTCATTTTCTATCTCATTCCATGTTGTTTTTCACTTCTGTATACATGATACCTATCCTTCTATGGATATTCAAAAAGTCAATTATTTCTTTATAATTTATGCCACTTTAGGTATTTTAATGCACAGCAGAAGATTCGGTACTACATTGTTGCCTGTCACCTGTCTGTAAATGTAGCATAATCTTCCCTAGAAAGAGAGCCAGGTATTGTTGCTGTCTGCGGCCTTGGTCTTATCAAAAAAAGTCACATCACATACTAACTCTGATTACAGGAACGTAACAAATCTACTTCCTTTTTAAAAGTTAGAAACAGTATTTTTTTTACAATCATTTTTTCCAAGAATATTTTTGCAGTGCAAAAATATATAATGACGATGTCAGTTGTGAGTTTTTCTTTTAACAGTTAAAGCAGTACCAGAAATAAGATAAAGAACTGTGGCTGTGAAAATTTAAACTTATGTGGAAGGAATGTATACTTAATTGCTACACAATAATTCACACTTTAACAACAGAAACTGATACATAGTATGTTGCTGCTCTTAAGGTAATTGATCAATCATTTAATTGTTCATGAAACGCATAGAAGCTCATTCCTGCACTTGAAAACTCAACTTTTTTCTTACCCTGAGAAAGTATCCCTGGTTAAGCTGCCGTTGTGTCTTAAGACAGTTTTGCTTAGGTCAAAAAGCACATCATGTAAACTCTGTTCCTCAATTTTCTTTGTGGTTAGCTCAAGTATTTGTGTATTTCTCCGGAAGAGTTTGCAAGCATAGCAAGTAGCTGCAGCAGTCTCCATTTTGTCTCCTGTCAGAACCCAAACTTTAATTCCAGCTTTCTGGAGCGCTTCAATAGTGTCAGCAGCTTTTTCTTGTAGTCTGTGGACAACATAGATTGATAGATTGCTTGGAAATTAGAAATTCAGACATCCTTATTGAAAGGTTTCCATAACCAAATTAAAAATGTCAATAAAAGTTATTGGATCTAAGAATTTTCCCAAAAATGTGAATCTAAAAATTATTTATAATTAGCTTTGATACTTTCAAAGTGCTCAAAGTTTCACCTTTCATTTATATAGCCTAAAAGACAAGATGCTTCATTGCCCAGACAAGTACTTAAATTAAAGCATTTTCAGTGCTTTCAGCTAATGACAAACAGTTAAGTACTGCTGAGTTACTAAAGTTACTTCCCAGTTTTAACAGTTTTTGAATTTTAAGACCTAAAGATCCTTCCTTCATTTCCTCCATACTCATTTTATAGTTCTTTCCTCCAAAACTTTTTGCTACAGTTTGTTCAATAAAATATTACATGACCTGCATGTAAATGCCTTGAATATACTGATTTTTGTACACTTAACTATTGTTACTAGCCTACTAAATTATAAAGTTACCAAGTGTAACTTCAGTAAGCTAAGGGTATGTAATTGATTCAAATAAAAGGTTTTTCAAATAAATCTCTAATCCAGTAAAAGAGTTACAATAAGAGTCTTCAACTGCTTTGATAACATCACTAAACATAAGAAACTAAGAAATGTACGAACCGATCTTCAACAGCTGTAGCACCAAGTAAAATAAAATCTCTTTCTATCTTTTCATACGCTTCTGCCAATTTCTTTTCCCGGTCCTGGAGGGCCAGCTTTGCATTCTGAAGCAGCTTCTGTGCCTTGCTATATTCTTCTGCTGTGAGTTTTTTATATGCAACACACAATGTTCGCAGTCCCTCCTAAAGAATATAATCAAAAGAAACAACATGCCTCTTAGAAAACTCTTCTTAGACTTCTTGCTGGTGTGTATGCAGGAGTATTTGAAAATTTGGAATGATTTTACTATTAACATGAAGAATCCTACTACTCATTTTTATAGTGAAGTAAGTATAGTATAAAATAGTACAGCATCATCTAGACTAGAACATGGGTCAGCTTGATTCTGTGCTGCCCTGGAAGCAGTTACTACCTGAGGGACACAAAAGAGAAACAACTCAGCCGCCCAACCAGATGTATAAGATTACCAGGGAAAGGAGAGTCAAGGTAAAGGTTTCCTTCCCTATGTGTACAATTAGTCAGGATGAGTCAGAATAAATAACAATAATATAAATAGTAGCTCTGCAGAGTCTGATGTTGTCTCTATTGCAGCAGAGACAGGGACAAAACGTCACAGAGGGTATTGAAAGTGAAAATCCAACTGTGCCACTTTAATCGAGTGTGGGTGTTTCAGACTGGATCAGACTTCTGGTCTGTGTGATGAATTACAAATGGAGTATATGGACTGTGTAAGGCAGGTAAAAGCTGCTATAACACAGAAAAAAAAAAAAGCTGCTATAACACAGCTGCTATAAACACCACAAACATATTGCCTCTCACAACATTTTATCTTCATAAACTTTAATCCAGAAGGTCTTTGTATATTTACTTATTACCAATCTAAGAAGGAGAAGTATTAAAAAAAGCTCCCTGACCCCTGCTACTGAGAAGGGCAGGTGCCAGGTGGCTGCCTGGATCTTCTTTCAGAAGCTTCTGTATGTAGGAGCCAGCCCTATTTTCTAATTATCCAGGATGAAGAGATAGCTGTTGGCCTGGATTTCTCTCTTGACAGACATTGGATGGATATGGTATGTAAACTATTATTTGAATTTCATTAGCCTCCTTCACTTGTAATTATGAGACAGCTGCTTCATATAGTAAAACTTAGCAAATCACTTTGGCAAAGAGTTTTGAAGTCTCCCTTCAAAACAAAAGCCAGTAACACTGCTTTTCACATACCAGTAATAATACTTTGTTTTCAGTTTGAGTACTGAATGCTAGCAAATTTTATCCTATTTATAAGACTGGCAGTTATATTCCATTGCAATAGGTTCTGCATATTTTTGTACACAGGCAAATTCAGTATTTTACAACTCCAAATACTACCTTTTAGGTAAAAACAAGTTCTGAATTTTTTTAAAAGGTGCTCAGGCAGCTCATAGCTCATTTTTTGGAAGCAAAAATGTTAAGTATAAGGATGATCACTGCACTGTTTCCCCATAAGAAGTGCATTTGTTGTGACACTGTGCTCTAATGGATTTTCTCTTTTAACAGCTTGTAAAGCAATCAAAGGCAGGAAATCCCAATTGCTATGGCTGGGGACTGAAAGCAGGGATGAGATTTTCAGTGAAGTTTTTCACTTTTCTTCTATTTATTAATTAATTCAATCCACCACAGTGCTATACTAAAGAGCTAATTGATGGACCTCTGGTATAACCTACAGTTGTGCGTATCTAATGCACTCCTATCTCACCACACCTACCATTTGGAAGATGAGACAGAAGACAGATTCAAATAAGGGTGTAACACAGACTGCTACCCATACGGCCTGTGTCTGCCGTGTGTCACAGAATAACCTCAGTGCCTGGGAAGACAAATCTGTTACTGGATCAAGCAGGAGGTCAGAAAAATTAATATTTTTTTGATGCCGGTATCATATGAAGAGATGAATAAAATGGAATCTTACCACTGCATTGCGTTCAACTCTGGATCGTATTTGGTCAATTTTGCCTTCTTTAACTCTAGGAAATATGGAAGAATCTGCTCCCTTACAAAACAGAAATATATCACCTAAAAGAGACAGCATATGAAATTCAAAATGGCCAAATGTATCTTTCTTCAAAAATCATCTAAATTACTACATCTTGAAATTTTTTTTCCAATTTTTTTTATAAAGAAAGGCACAGAGACTTTGATTAATGCTTAACTCTTTGATATCTGGTATAAATTCAAGTGAAACAAAAACATCTAAGAAGAAACAGAATGTGACAGCCCTACCTGTTGAAGATTTAACAATCACACTCATTCGCCGTCTCACAGAATCAAAACTCAAAACCTCTAATAATTCAAACCTGAAACAGAAACAGAATATTTTTTAAACAACTCTGCTTTTTCAGATAATTAAACTGATTATTATGACTTCAAGAATATCAGATAAAACATGACTTTCTAACATGGAAATTTATATTGAATACTATGGAACTAGTACAGAAACAAACAACAATAATAAATAATAAAAAATAATAAATAATGAATAATAATAAATAATAATAAATTGGGGAGGTCCCCAACTCCTAATTGCTTGAAATAGAATTTGCCCACATGCTGTTCCTAAGTATCTTTGGATGTATAGTCAATATAATTCATTTAAGCAGAAGATTAGAAACCTTGCAGTAGAGCACTCTACTGCTTATAAGAACACAAATTCCTACCTATAATACCTAGACACACCCTTAAAACGTTAAATGTGTATGTATTTACACAGAAGTCTTTATTTAATATTTTGCTGATTTAGCCCATTTCTATCTCCCAAAAGTGCCCACCTAATTTCATGAATCTTGCTCAAGTGTTGACAAGTTATTCAAGTGAAGAAAACATTTGTTTTTTTATATGGTTTCTGGTTTTATATTTTCCATTGTTTTTATGATTTGATTTTATCCCATGTTTCTTTCCTTTCTATGAAGAAAAATGAACACAAGCTCCTGTTGTACTGTTTCTGTATAATTCAACCGTTTATATATTTTTATCATTTACTCTCTTACCTATTGCCTTTTATCTAAGAGAGCATCTCTTTTTCCAGCACAAAAATAAGCATCCCCAATGACTAATCCCAAACTCTTCAGGATTCATCTTTGTTAATGTCTTGCTTATAAAATAGATCCATTTATTTAATTAGATTGTTGAGTTCTAAGTCCTTACAACAGCCTGGAATTCAAACTTGTGAGAAAAATCCTCCATATTCCCCTTAAAGGAGTAAAAATACCAGCAGGGTTCCTGTATTTGTGTCTGAGACTCCCTGTGTAGTTAGCAGAGTACACATCCAGACACATAAAAGACTTAACCAGGAAGCATCTACAGAAGTATAAGGTAACATTTTCAAAAGTACGTACATCCCATTGAACAACTGTAACACTTAAATGTTATTGAAAGTTTTCCTCATATTATAGACTACAAAATGTATTCTATAAGTCAAAGGAAAATAAGACAAAAAATAGTACCTGTTTTAAATTTTCTTTTAATCAGCTATAGAAATTTATTCTATATATGTTACCCCCTCCTGTAAATTATACAGATTATTTGTGAAGAGCAAATGGGGTACATACCATTTTCTATTAAGAAAAAATTATTTAGCATATAAAATAGGAAAAATACCCATAGTTCCTAAAATTCTTAGGAACTACTAGATTATGTCATGAACCACTACATCACACTTTTGTTGTTACATGACTATTTCATATTGCATATACTGTCAAATTAACAGACTAAGTGAAAATATAAAACTACAGGGTCCATTTAAAATTATAAATATTAGTAGACCTTTTTTTCTACTAAAATGTAGAATTTCTTAATTTTCCAAATTAAAAATTTATTAAATGCATCGATAAAAATTATTCTAATTAGTCCATTTTGTTATATTTTTAACTACTCACTTCTCTAGGTTATTTTCCCGATTTAAGATCTCCATAAAATTGTCCTTCAGCCTTAGATAGGTGTAACCAAGTCTGCAAAATGAAACACACATCAAGAGAATGAATACAACAAATACGTAATTATCCAGTTTAAGCATGTCCTAAGGACTTAAGATTGAGTTTATCTTCTGAATAAAAAACAACAAAAAAACATTTTTCATTCGATTTATGAATATGAATAATCATGAACGTATGTTAAGAAAATCATCACCTTTAGATGACTTGGTGTTTGTTAGTAGGATTTCTGTGCTGAAAATAATTTGGACTTCAGTGATTAGGATCTCCAAATTAAAAAATTGTAATACCTAATTGCACACATACCTCTGTATTCCCTCAACTAAAGCAACTTCATCAGGTGATGATGATATATATATGCAAGATCTTCTTGAGAGCTGGCTTTTCTTCAACCCATCTACGCTGTCATCATCTTTTACCTGAACTGTGTGGCAAAGACAAAGAGCTCGGAAAAATAGTTCCTCCCTCTCCTAAAAAATAAAAGAAATGGCTGTCATTATGTGTTATGACTTTCAAGTACTCTTTTGAAAAAAAATTATTTTTTTTTAGAAGGTTAGCAGTGTCACTGATTACGACTGTATTATCAGGCAAAGACAGCGTCACAGGTCACCTGCCTTTTAGAGGGAGCCAAGTCTTTCCCAGCAGTAACCACACATCTGTTAGTGCCATGCAAGTCAACCCACTGATGCCCAAAAAGACTGTGCACATTTTGCCTCCTCTGAGGTCCCAGATGCGGCTAAAGCATTTTTTCTTTACTTTTGTTTAAACTTTAACAACCTGTATTAAATACTAGACAAGGAACAATTTTAGGAGTCCTGAATCCAGTCAGAGCAATGCAACACCTGGAGCACAAGCGTTTACAGATTTCAATTTCTTACACAGTTTTAACACCTCTCAGAGCTATATAATATAAAAAAAGCGTGGGCACTTTGGCAGCTGCAGCCAACAACTTCTATGAAGGTTCAGATGACTTAGTAATAACAACTTATCCATTTCTTTTTTTCTGGTTTAGGAATCACACCAGAAAGAGATTTGTATTTAATGGATAACTGGCTGTGTTCTAGCTGTATCTTTGTATCTCAATCTTATTCTTCTTTGCTGTTCAATACAAACCGTGCCATTTCAATTCCAAGATAAAAACACGGTGTACCATGGGTGAGAGCCATAAGGCTGTTGATTTACACCAGTATATTTTAAGGGACCTGGTTTTGCTATAGTGAAGAGTATGGCCAAAGTATGATTTGTGACTGTATTGACGTATTTAAAGAAATATTGTCCTTTGGCTATGATTATCCTGCCCATTTACACACTGCTTATCGGTTGACATTTGAGGTCTCCTTAACCTTCAACTAACTTATTTTGCTTTACACAGCAAAAGCACCACAGCACACATATGCTGTTTGTAGCACAATTCAGAAGTCACATTTAAAAGTAAATTAACTTGATCAAAAACCATTCTCTGTCCACATCTTTACTCACTGATGATTAAGTAAGTGCTTGCATTGAACACTCATTTTCCCTCTTGAGGAGTTTCCTGCCTTGTTTTCCCTACTCTAGCTAATGTTAAATGGAAACCAGTTATTATGTTTCTTTAGCTATTAACCAGAGAAAGTTCTATTTTAGGGGTTTTTATTTAATTCTGTTTTACAGCTGCAGTAAGTTGGGAAATTTCCTATTAAGCATCTAAATCTTACTCTGAACTAGGAAAGGAAAATGTTTATGTTGTGATGCATTTCCTGCAGACATCTACTTTGATTATTTAAATTGAAGGATGTTAGATTTCTAATATTCCCTTCATTAGCATAGTTCAATTTCCATGTTTTATTTCAAAAAACAAGAACTTACAAAGAGTCAACATACCTTTCCACTTCCTCCTGGAGAAGAATCGATCATATCAATTCCCGTACAATTGTGGAGAATTTGGCCATTGCAGATAACATCTGGTACATAAACATGCCCTTCAATGCAACATTCTACGAATTCCATGTTGTTCTCAGTTAACGTTCCTGTTTTATCTGTGAAGACATACTCAATCTGCAAATGAGCACAAATTAAAAACAGCAGGAATATGAACAGAGATCTTCCAAGGTCTTTTAACATAACTGAGATTATTACAGGGTTACACCTTCCTTTAGAGATCCTTATGCAGCCTCTTTCAGAAAAGGAACAATAAATTATTTTGGGAATTATCTTCCCCAGAAATGCAGGCACTGACAGATTTTAGTATACAAGAGTATCAGCAAAGCTATCATTTGCCTCATAACACACATAAATAATGCGCTTAACCTCTTTTCATGCTTCTCTCAAGCTCTTTTCTGGTTTTTAATATCTTTCTTGCTGCAAGACAGATATTCATGGAAACAAAATGCATGCAAGTTCCATTTCCTGGGGATCATTAATGTACGTGTCTGGATTTGGATCTGTTACTGTCAGAATGCTCCTTAGGGTAAGATCAGAATTTCCCACTACAATTATGCTAGTATGAGGACTCTGGACTAATGGTCACATACAGTTATACACTGTTATTGCCCTGGAAACATTCCTTTGATTTAATTTCATTAATTTTATCTTTTACAATGAGCCCCAGCACTTAAGGATAACAACACATAAAATAAAACCGAAATCTGAACTATAAACCAGAACAGCGAGAACACACAAGCTCAATTTTGGATATTTGATATAGACATTGTATACAGACTGCATGTATATATTTGATAAACTGGGAGCACTATGCAAGGTTAGGAATTAAACACTAGAAGTAAGCCTATTATTTACTATTCATCAGATTGTTTAACAAACTTCAACATTTACCACGCACATCAAACAAAATATAAAACAAATTTTTGTTCTTTTTGTTTTCTTACTTCTTCTAAAAGAAGTTATTAAATATTTGAACCTTCCTCCTAGACTGACTTTTCTAATATTCATTAATCTGAAAGGGCAACTTTCCAAATTTTCCAGTGGTTTGTTATCTGTGGACTTAATACCCATATTTAACTGTTTTTAAAGTGGACAGGATTTAGATTAATTTCTTTCATCTCAACTCCTATATTCAGTTTCACAATACGTTTATAAAGGATATAAAATGCTACCAAACAAAGGTCTTTTATTCATTCAGTGTGTTGTTTTGGGATCAACAGCCATTACACAAAAAAAGAAATACAGCATCTCCATCACTATGACACTCTTTGCTACAAGCACAAATAATGATTCACAATCAAAGGCTTAGAAACACAATGTATAATATCTTTCAAAAATGTGGATGCAAAATATACTTCATTGGATTGGTACTGATAATGTCAAGTACTGATGAAGGTCCCATTCTTGGGATGATGCTTAAATTAAGTACCAGTACCTTATTTTTTGTAACAGAACCACGGAGTGGTTGAGGTTGGCCAGAACCTCTGGAGGTCATCTTGTCCAACCCTCAGTTCAAGAAGGGACACCTAGAGCCAATTGCCCAGAACCATGTCCAGACAGCTTTTTAATATCTCCAAGGAGGGAGACTCCACAGCCTCCCAAGGCAACTCAGTCACTGTCATAGTAAAATAGTGTTTCCTGGTGTTCAGACAGACTCTTCTGTTTCAGGTTGTGCCTGCTGCCACTTGTCCTGTCACTGGGTACCACCAAAAAGAGCCTGGCTCTGTCCTCTTTTCACTCTCTAGGTGCTCTCTTCAGGTATTTATGTATATTGGTGACATCCTCCCTGAGCCTTCTCTTCTCCACTCCCCACCCTGTCCTCATGTGAGAGATGCTCCAGTCCCTTCATCATCTTTGTGGCCATACATTGGACTCGTTCCAGTATGTCCATGGCTCTCATGTACTGGGGAGCCCAGAACTGAACACAGTACTCCAGGTGTGGCCAAGCCAGTAGAGAAGGATCACCTCCCTCCATTTGCTGGCACCACCTTGTCTAATGCAGCCCAGTATACCATTCACCTTCTTTGCCCTAAGGGCACATCGCTGGCTCATGTTCAACTTGGCATGCAGCAGGATCCCTGGGTCCTTTTCTGACAAGCTGCTTTAAGCTGGGTGGCCACCAGGGTACACTATGCCCCATCATCCAGACCATTAAAGATCAGGACTGGACCCAGTATTGAACTCTGGTGTACACCACTAGTTACTGGCCTCCCACTAGACTTTCCACAGCTGACCACCACCCTCTGGGCCTGGCCATTCAGCCAGTTTTAAATCCAGCTCATTGTCTGCTCATCCGGTCCACAATTCATCAGCTTCCCTATGAGAGCTTTATGGAAGACAGTGTGGACTTCCAGAATAATAAAATACTTAGTATCTCATTTCATCCAAATAGATACGTGACCCTAAAAGCTTAATTACTAGACTGGCTATACAAAAATAAAGAAATACAGCAACTTATTTTATTTGAAAGCCTATGAAAATATTTTTACTTTATAGAGATGTATGTCTAAATTTTTGTATGTATGTATACGTATCTGTTGTCAACATGACAGACCGCTGAAGATAGAATTTCTTTTGGAAAAGGACAAAGGACAGCCAATCATTTTACTGGGTATGGAGATTTGGTGTCAGTCTAGCCAGACAAAAAAGGTAAAAAGGTTTTTTTACCCTGACTTTTACTTTAAGGAAGTTAGATGCTTATATAATCTCCCTCTATAGTCGATGGAGAGAAATCATTATCTTCCTAAGCTGTTTATCTTTCACTAATAAGTAAAACTAATTGACTTCCACTGACTGGTTGAGAAATTAGAATATTTGACTCTGAAAACCAGAAGAACTCAAATTTTATTTTTAAGATTAATCAGGACCAAAGAAAACACACACTAAGCTGTAAAAAAAAAAAAAAAGTGAAAATTAAAAAAAATATTATGGTAGAAATAGTTAAAAAATGTATCATTTGATGAAATTTACCTGTCCCAACTCTTCATTGAGGTCAGAAGTGTTCACCAGCGGCCCTTCACCTGTGTCCTCATCAAACATTTCCTCATCCCATGTAAGGAAATAAGAGCCAAGAAATTTCTGCATTTCCACAGTGACATACATGGATACAGGAATAATGTAGTTGAAAAGAACCATGAATGCAAGGAAGTCTGTGAAAGCTTGTAGAAACTGCCAAAGAAAGAAGATGAAAATACTGATTTTTACATACCAACAAAAAACAAAAGGTGACCATACACATTTGCTATTTATTGTTTTTCTAATAACTTTCAAACAGTAAGCACACCTTTAACAGCTCACAGTTTGGCACAGGATGTATAGGTTCGTGATTTGTTGCATCACAACTAATTTGGCATGAAGAAAAAAAACTTTTTTAACTTTGTATTTTTCTTTACAGACATACAGGTGTAGAGCACAGTTACACATCTTTGTTGTAAAGTTTTGGAGCAAGTAACAAAAGTGATTATATATAAATGGCAGACATCTGTATGAGAAAAACGAAAACAAAATGTATGTTCACCTATTACCAGAATACCATAAAACTACAGGCAGCATTTTATTAATAAATAAAGGGTTTCCCTTCCTTGTCTCAAGGCAAACAGAATGACTTGGCTTGATTTTTTCACTGGTGGAGACTGGCTGGAGGTATAGTCAACCTGCTGAGCAGGTTGAGATAGCGTTTCTGGTGGTAAAAGAAATATAGAACATGCCTGGCTAGCGTGAGCTCATCCTGCATTTAGGGTAAAGAAGGAAATCTTCCCCTAGTTTGATAGGAAAGTTTTGGTGAAATAAGATTATGCTTTCTGTAGTGCTGAGTTCAGTTCATTACTTTGGATCATCTGTGAATCCATTCTGGACTATGTCCTTGCTCCTGTAAGGACACTGCGCACTGACTGCTGGTCTCTAGTGCTCATGGCAGTGTTACAGGGCGATATGAAACTAAGCTTTTGAGTGATATTTTTACAGAGATCCCTATGGCAGACTCTTTTGAATACATCCATCATATCATTTCTAATATGACTCCTTTCAGCCCTATATTTCTCTGCAAGAGGTCAGTTCTTTAGTAATTCGCATCAATGACAAGAAACTCCAAAACACTTTCATGAGGCTTTCTAGACTAAGACAGGTATTTTCTCATCAGTTAAACTGACACATAAAACTTAAGTGTAGAAATTTAACTTACAAGCCTTCTGCAAATATACTGTCACTGTTGTTAGCAAAAAAAAGTAACAATTTATGACTGATAAGTAAGCAGGCTGTATATACGTTTCTAGTCGGATTCTTGTAAATTGTTTAATGAAACTTTTTTGGTATTTTAATTTATTTCCATACCAAATTTCTTTTCCTTTCTGGCTCTGTTTTCTGATTATACCATGGCTCATCACGAAATGGTTCACTCTGCCAGACGTACTTCAAGACAGTATTTATTAGTGCTTTACTGATGAGAATGCAGAGGTATACAATAAGGAATACATTCATTGATCTAAAAAAAAAAGGCAAAATAAAAATTCCATTAGCGTATTAACTACATGGTTTATTAAAAAATGTTATACATGTGCTTCAGCCTAACATTTTGCAAGTCTAACAATGCTATGATGTTAAATAACTTCTCCACAGTGTTTTCCCAATGAAGAAAAATATTACTGAGGATCATTGTCTATTTATAATATTAAAATGCTATAGTCGTTTCAAAAATATGTGTGACACATTACCAAGCCTAGTACACTAGTGGAAACAATAGCACGGATGGATTCATAACAGAATAACCAGGCTGGTATTTGCAGACCTTTTTATGTCATTTCCCTGAACCAATATAAAAACACTCAAATAAGTACTTTTATTGAAACATAAATCTATTGAGAACATTTTGCTATGTAGCTGTAATGCTTTAACTCTTCCTAGACAGATCTAAAAAAAGAAAGAGCAAGAAAACTTCACATTTAAAATTATATTTAATGATAGGAATGAAGTAAAAGCCATGAGTTATACATCAATAACAATAGAAAGAGATATATCATCATTGCTCAGTCACTGCGTAAGAGAAAGTCTGTCAGCTGGTCCGTACATCTTGCCTTAATCAATAATATATTTTTTTTTTTTTTCACAAGGTTGGACATCTTACTCAGAGCTGATGATTTCAGACAGTGGAGCAGAATTAGAAAATAATCTCCATTTTAGAAAAGTAAGTAATCAATGCCAGCTCATCCCTTGAGGATAGCAGTGTCTTCCTTTCCCATCATCTATGCCTGTATAGAACTTTTAATTTTTGCTATACTATGGAAAACATGCCATAGATGGGCTTTGTGTTACTGCAGTTGATCCAAAGTCAAGTGCATCAATAGTTATTTTTTCTGAATTCAAGACTGAATTGCAAGAAAAAGGGATGTTAGGATATTGAAGAACATAGTCTTGGAAAAGTGTCAGTAGGTGTACTCAAACCAGTGAAAGGAAAATCTTCTGGAACAGCAGCAAAACACATCATATCTTATAAAGGTAAAAATTAAATTAAGGTGGCTTTTTTAACACTCAACATTTAATAATTATTCAGTACTGACAATATCACTTATATGTCATTATATGACTTGTTTTGTAAGTAAAAAAAGATACACAAAAAAACCAAATTTTAAGTCCCTCTATCTCTTTTTAAATTTAAATCAATGCAAGATACAGTTCTATCAAGGAAAAAAAAAATCCCCTTTTTGTCACCATTCAAGCATGCAGTTTTCCACCCACCCACCCACCCAGTTACCTGTCTCA
>JAOXJK010000001.1:147883260-147899361 GCA_025774025.1 Xenus cinereus
ACGTATGCAGTTTTCCACCCCCCCCCCCCCCAAAAAAAATTAGAAATTTTACTTTTCTACAGCAGATCGCTTCTGTGATTTTGCCTGGTAATTTAATGCCATCTTAGTTTCCATGCCAGTGTAGATAGCAACACCTGAAATTAGACAACTTGTTTTACTAAAGATTGCACAATATAGTAACTTAATAAAAGCACAATTCACTAGATTATTATACTCTGTCATTTCTTTGATTCCCTGTAGTCTGAAGAAAAAGAACAAAGATTTGGATGATACTCAAAAACTGGAAATGGCTTTAATACCTTGGTTCTTAGAGGGAAATTTTAAGCAGCATTTTATCCCATTCCAGAGTCACAGTTCCCAATTGCTAAAATTTGCTGTGTATTAAAGCCAAACCAAAGCCAGGTTTTGAATATATCGCCTTGAGGTTTGAAGTTGGTTTTTTTCTTTTTTCTTTAATTTTAGAATCCAAGTCATACATTGTAAGAGAAAATCCAGGTAGGGCTAAACTACAAGATACATCCAAGAAGAATAAAAGGCATCCACCGATTTTGCTTGCTTTGAGAAAATCTAATAATTCATTAAAACAGTGATCTTTTATATTACCAATTTCTTATTGATAACAGAGATTGAGGGGCTAAACTTCAGAAGATTAAATACAACAACTGAAAGAAGCTGTAAACAAGAAGATGGGATTTTAAGTACTTATTAAACCAGTGCACCTGTACACTGTTAAAATAAAATAATGTAGGTTATGGATTGTGCTGGGGTAATGGCAAACAACTCTATGTGTTAGGCAGAGCAGAAACAGCCATTCACATTAGTAACATCTCTGCCCGATATACAAGTTAACAGAAATATTTAAACCATCCTCTGAAGTTTACAGAAATACTTACTACAAAACTAATTATATTAGTATATCTATTTTAGATTACAATTAAAAGCACAGACAGCAAGTTTAAATTATACGTACTTTTTATGCTCTTTTTCGAGAAAAAGTTGCAAGAGTTTTGGTATTTTAGGCTAAGTGGTTCCCAGCTACCTATGATCTTTCTTGGGAGCAGGGAAGTTGTAAATGATAGAGGATGACTTGTATCCTTGCCCTTTTTGTCACCAGCAAAGAGTGACTTGTAACAACAGAACTATGACTCCCACTAGGCTTTCTTGAAGAATTTCCAAAAAACATATGTCAGTTTGTGCTTCCCATTTCTACTAAAATATTCAAAATATTTCATGAACAAAGACAATTCATATACACAAATTAATAATAAAAAAATAATTTTGATCAGGAACTGTTTAAGTAGTTTGGTGGTTTTTTTATAAGCCATATTTCTACCTGGTTGAGTTATCTGTCTGTTCTGACAAATAAACAAAAGAGATTTCCCATTTTTTAACAGCTCATTAGCTGCTTTGGGACAACAACATTAATTCATAGTGCTTGTTCAAAAGCAATATATTTGCATGAAGAATTTGAGTCACTTTCACTAATCCTTGAAGACTAAACTAGAAAATCTCCCTCCCAGAAATCTCTCTAGTCATTGTACACCACAATAACAGTTACTTTACTGCAATTATAGCAACAGTGAACCTTATAAAAAAGTTGTAAATCAAGTGATTCAATAGAAATCATATGCTCAGTAGCAACTGTAGGGTTGTAACCTTGTTTGATGCTTGCTTATTACTTTGGGGTCCGTTTAAATAATCAAAAGAAATATTTACCAAAGATTTTTTCTGTGTTCTTTAAAGTGGCTCCTCTAAGAAGCAGATTTTCAGATCCTAATGGCCTGCAAAAGATAAGTATTACAAGATATTTAGAGAGAAACAGCAGACCTTGGTGGAAGCCACATAAACCAGGCTATTAGTTTTACTCAAATATTTTATTTTGTGTAACAAAATTACTAGGCAGAATTTAAAGCTTTTAAGTAAAAATAAATAAATGAATAAACAGATGCCTAAAATTAAGCTCATAATTTCACAATCTAAGTCTTAAACCAATACATCTAAAACCCACATCTGTAGATACCACAGACCTAAATAAAGACTCATCATCCGATGAGTGCTTATTTTTATTTAGGTTTATATAATCTATAGTGGCCTGTATGTTAGAATTACTTATTAAGGACAACACATTCTTCCATTTTATTTTAAGTGGTATACAAAATATTGTTTGATACTTACTCTATGCTTTTCAAACCATAAAGATGAATATAGGTAAAAAAAAATTATTAGGTAGGGGGAATTAACATAAGGATCCCCATGCAGTTTAAAATAATGTTTTTGGAGCATGATATGTAATATAAACCACTGTATAAGTGCAAGTATAACTGTGTAAGTGACTACTTTACAGACAGTCAGAATGCAGAATTGTCACACTCTATTTATACAGCAATGGAAAAAAAAAAAAAAGCCCAAAACAAATTGAATACAAAACGAATTTCCCTTGACGATGTCTTTCTGAGCGCACACAACATTGTGGACATTTTAGACAACTGTACAAATACCCTTAGTAAAACTAAACATGATGATTGGGCAAGCCCAATCTCCTCTAAGATGAAGAAGAAAGTGAGAGAAATACATAAGTGATACCATTCATACTGTTTGGTGCACTACTGAGACCCCATGCTAATGGGGCAGTATTATCAAAGTACTGTCTAAATTCTATCAACGTAATTCACAAACTAAATAGATAGCAAATAAAAAATGAAGTTTAATAAAGACATAAATTAAGAAAAATATAACTAATTAGAAGATGAAATATTTATGATAATGAAATTACAGTCTGTAAATGAGAAAAATAGTCTATCAGTAAGACAAGGTAGCGTAACGTTGGTGAAACAAAGGTAATTCTCATTATCGATACTTATTCAACTCTAAAAATCATGAAATGAGTAGAAACCCTGGATTTTCCCTACCTTGCAGTAGGCTCATTCCTATCATGGTAAACATTTATTCGACCAACAAATCTGCAAAGGAAACACACAAGTAGTTTAACAGCACTACTATTTTGTGTATTTTTATGTATGTATGTCCTGGTGTTACAGTTTTTCAAATGTAAGTCACAAGAACATGTCATTCTCTCTATACACAGATGTATATGTAAAACACATAAATATTTTAAGAAGTAAACTACTCTCACTTCTAAAATCTTTAGAAAGCATGTGTGAGAATAGATTATTTGAGAAGAATTCTATATAAAGTATTTATTACAGTGAGCAAACAGCTTCCAATTGAACATGCTTTGATTATCCAGGAAGTAAACAAGAATATAGAGATACATAAGGATGTATTTAAAACACACAGATAAAAAAAATACACAGAACAGTTAGCCAATGTAAAGTTTGCATTCAAGAAGATATAAAAGATTATAAAATTATTGCTAAATCTTCTAATTACACAAGAAATCTTATTCTCTACGCTACCTGAGATAAGTAACAGTGTGATAACTATCCTTTGAAAAACTAAAGACCTACAACTGAGTTAAAAACAAAACAAAAACATAAAGCCAATAAGCAATTTTCCCTCTAAATATCTCCAAGTACATTTTATGTCTATTTGGCGGATTGATCCTGGATAGCAACTAAGCACGAGCCTCTCACTCAGTCCCCCCCCAGCAGGACAGGGGAGAAAATTGGAAGGGCAAAACTGAGACAACAACAGTTTAATAAATAAAGGGGAAAAAAAGCCAAACAAGCAATGCAGAGACAACCACTCACTACCTCCCATAAGCAGACCGATGCAGAGCCAGTCTCCAAGCAAGGGATACTTTGGAAAGACCACCCCCTCCACTCCCCAGTTTTATTGCTGAGCATGACATTACAAGGCACGGAATATCCCCTCTGGTCAACTGAAGTCCGATGTCCTGGCTGTGTCAGCTCCCAGTCTCTTGCTCACCCCCAGCCTCCTTGCTGGGGGGACAGAGTGAGAAACAGAGTCTTGACACTGTGCAAGCACTGCTCAGCAATAACCAAAACATCATGTGTTATCAACGCTGTTTTAGTTACAAATCAGAAACACTACACCACATGGGATGCTAAGAAGATTCCAGACAGATTCGGTACACTGTATTTGCAATACCACTGTCCAAACGGGTAACCTCAAACCAAAAGGGATTAAGCTGGACATTGGCATTGTGGACGGCAAAGGGAACTGTGGGGAGTTGTTGGGTCTGTTCCTCTGACTGTGCCTTTGGAAAGAAAGGCTCACCACTGTGGTTTGTTGAGCTGGAGCAGACCAGTGAACCACCTGAAGGAGCATGTATAAAAGACTAACCTGACTTTAAGCTCACTCTGAGGCCCACCCTAACCAACCAGATGCAGCCAGTATCTATTCATTATGATACTCTTACAATTTATTCTTCGGGTACCTTAAATGAAATAGATAAGAATTATTTTCTTACTTATAAAGGTCAGGCTGAGGTTGTTCACATTCAATGGTAGCATGTAGTGCATCGATTTCTTGTTCATTGCGAAATGCCTTTGTATCTTGAACAGCATAGTAAGTCTGGATGAATAAAAATGGGTAAGTAAAATTTAAAAAAAAGGACAAATATGTAAGACATTAATACACAAGAGTTCAGCATGAAATAGATTTACTATCCTTTACATCGCTCAAATAAGATGCACCTTTAAATGCTGTTAATTGGGCATCTTCTTACATTATATGCGAGTACCTTGTAGTGTACTCACCAATCAGGTCACCGTGAAAGCATTTAAGTACATTAAGTACTGGACACACAAAATCACAAATAGATGTTTTAAAACTTCCCATAAAATGATAATACTTTAAGAAAAATGAAGTCAACTCGCACAAATAGTTATACAAGCTAGTGTACCTGCTCACACATATAAGCACAAAGTAAAAATCAAACGCAAAATTTGCCTTAAGAAGAAAATGTAGAACATTTTATTACTTTATGACTGGATTCACCATCCAAACTAGCTGTTGTAACAAAACATGTTCCATCTCCTCGACTACTTGATAGAAATATTAAGTCACATGGGAATGGTTCATCTTCTTTTACCATTACAATATCTCCAACCTAGGGAAAAAACACAACAAAATAAAATGCATTTATCATTTATGTAGCAGCCCAGATTTCAGATTTCAAACTCAAAACCTAGGTTTACTCAAATATCTTGAAAATTTATGATTTTTTATTTACACCAGGATTTTACCACAGGAGTAAAAAGTACAGAAATATCTCTGAAAAACTGAATTACACCTCGTGGAAAGACTGAGGTCTACTGTGTATTACCTTTCCTCTCAGGATAATGACAAAAAGTTATTCTGCTAACAAAACAAAAATACAACAAAAAACACTCAGAAAAAAAAAAGAGAAGCCTAAATTAACTTCTGAACATAACCTTCAAAATACCAAGAAGGGAACGTAGCAGCATTCAGAAGGCCAATGAAGACACAGGGATTTGATGGGTAAAGATAGTATTCTGAATGTGTGCTATATATATGGATACTTATATATGTGTTTTATACACAGCATAAATCAGTAGCATTGACTATCACCATCAGGCTCAAATAAATTATTAATGTGCATAACCACAGAGGACTGAAAATGGAGAAAAGACGAAAGACAAATCATGAGTGAAATTTCAAGATAAAAAATGAAAAATGAAAAGAACAGTTATGAGAGCAGTTAACAAAGCAAAGATAAAGCAGAAATATATCTAGCTTCTAAAAATACTTTATTCAGAGGCATTAAATTAAAAATTAGTGTATTGTAGATCTAATCTCCATCAAATGTAATACATGCTACAGCATTATCACACTACATTTTTGTATAATTTGTTTTACAAGAAGCGTGAAGTAAAGCCTGACTCCTAAAATGTGTTAAGTTATAGTTACTTACTCTTAATTTTCGGCTTTGCTTTCTAACCAGTTTACCATGTTGAATGAAATGAACAGGGCATTGGTTCATTGCATTGTCAGCTTTATGTCGAAGCCAATCTTCATAACCCTAGAAAACAGTGAAATGGAATGATGCACTGATGCACATTTGGCTATAAAGATACAAAACAGCTCTAGCTTGCAACCGAAATTTTAAAAATTATCCTCGATCGAGATAAGGGAAAAAAGAGAACATTCACACTAGAATAAATGAAATTGTGATATATGTCAGTAATACAGTCCTGTTGCACATAAATGAAAAAGAGCATTCAAGGTTATAATTAGTCAACAAAATTATATATTTTGATGAATAGGGATGTTTACAATGTGTAGAACAACTTCTGGTGTTTAAGCGATCATCAGTTCCCCATGCTCTATTGACTCTCGAGTAAGTGTAAAATACTTATAGAAGTGATTGCTCGGAAGATAAAAGTGCGGAAAATATATTTTGGAAGACTGGGATTCCATATTGAAAGATGATAAGGTGACAACACGGCCTAAGGTGGCCATATTTCCTGACATACAATTATGTCAAACTTTTTAACCGCATATAAATATATATAGTCCTGAGGAATTTCGTTTCAAGAGACTTTGCAGAGTAACCTATTTTGATTGCTCAATTATCCCATGAATTTGTGCTTTATACAAATAAACAAAGTAAGGACACAGAAACTGCAACCTTCCATTGGTCCAGTGGTTAAGAGACGGAAAACACCATGTGTATTCCATAGTATTTTTACACCTAACTCTCTTGATTACATCTGAAAATCCAATGAAGAACAAAGTATCACTACTTAGGATGTTCTCAAAGACAATCTGAGACCTCACAGAGTCTTTATAACTTTAGTGTAATATATTTCCAGGGGCTGGTACAGCTCCTTAAGCAGGTCCCAAGTCTACACCAGTTGTCAGAAGAAAGACTCAGAGATAGACACAGTATATCATAATCCAGACAGTAAGACTTCAAAGCATAACATTTAAAATCTTAAGAGTGGGAAACCCACACCTAAAATACTAGCTATTGCATGTATCACAACTTTCACTCACCAGCAAGAGCTGAATTCTACTACAGAATATATTGAGTTGTGTATAGTTAGCACTGTAAAGAAATGGAAACACTGGTCTCCGTAGTTTCTTTTAAAACTAATGAAAGAAAAGTCTGCATTTAGCATAAAGACTGTGAAGGTAATCAGTTATCCTATTAAGGGACAATCAAAATTACTGTTCTGGGTCTGGCTGGGATGAGGTTAACTTTCTTCCCGGCAGTGCATATGCTGCTGTTCTTTGTACCTGGGGGTAAACCAGTGTTGGTTGCACTCCAGTGTTTCAGCTACTGCTGAAACAGTACAAAACAGTACAAAGCTGTTGCACAGCGTCAAGGCTTTCTCTCCAACCTTCCCCCACCCCCAAAAAAGGCCAGTAGGCTGCGGACTGGTAAGAGGCTGGGTGGCAGACCTAAACTGACCAAGGAGATATTCCACACCATATGACATTGTGCTCAGCCAGCAAAGCTCAGGGAAAGCAGGCAGAAGGGGGTCATTTGTGGTGATGGCATTTGTCCTCCTAAGCACACATTACATGTACTGAGGCCCTGCTTCTCAGGAAGTGGCTGGACATCTGCTTGACAATGGGAAATAGTGAATGAATTCCATGTTTGCTTGGCTCATGTGCATACCTGTTTTCTTTCCTTATCGAAGTGTCACTAACGTGACACATGAGTCTCTTCACCTTCCCTCTATTTTCCACTGGTGAAGGGAGTGAGCGAGAGGCTGGGTGTCTGGCTGCTGGCCAGGGTCAATGCACCGCATCCTCCTTTTTGTTAGTCATCCTTTTAATCGTCATAGTCCATCACACATATGTAAGAATGCTTTGAGCTATAATGAGGAGCACTCTTTCAAAATTCATCACAATCATTCTTTAGGCATTGCCCTAAGACGGTCTAACACAAAAAGTCAGTGAAAATTGAAATGCAAAACAAATAATAACGTTCTCTTTGGGCTTATTTTTTCTCACTAAATTACTCACCTGTTTGATAGCAGTTACGGTAATGACAAATAAAAGTGGAAGTCCACTTGTAACTGGACTAGTAGGTGTATCAATAATTAACTGCAACAAAAGGAACAAATATTTTCTGGTTATATTTTTGTGAATGTAAGCAGCCAATTTTTCAAGCAAGATTGTTTCAGGTAATCATCTCACCAATATGTTACAAAGCACAAAGGAACTTAAATTAAAAAGAACAGTGCTTTAATACAATTTTACGAATAGATACGATACCAACAAAATTTGAAAAGTAACTATATGCTATGAGAAGATACAATACTGTATTTAAATCACATTAACATTCAGATATTAATGCCTAGCAAAAATATTTGCTTGCAAGAGTTTAAGTGCATGCCAGGCTGGAAAACTGCAGCTTTGGAGGCAAAATTACTGAACAGCACCAGAAATTAGCATGGTGCTATTTTTACATGTTATACAATAGAGCTGCTCTTATGCATGCAAGGAGTAAATCCTGAAATATTGAGCTGTGGCTTCTGCAATTATAAACAAAGGGGTAGAATCCAGGGAGGCAGTTCAAACGATAAGAAAATCTAATTTGTCCTGGGAATCTGCGCAGCTTTTCTTCCTACACAATCTGGTGAGCAAATACAGCTTTTCACTTAACTTAGTAAGATTTTTACTGTTTAACAGATCTACGTGATTGTGAAAGGTTCAGACACCTAGAAAGCAGCAAACTAGTTATCTGAGGTAGTAAGTAAAAAACCAAATATTTATTTATGTACTGCCCTAAGGAAGCATGGTGTAAGCACCTACATTTCAGTTTCTCTACAGGCTTTGATGACAGTGCAGTTTGAAAATTTCTGCCAAGATATCACTCTGCTATTGAAAATACATCTTTAGCAAGACTAACAAACGTTTATCATCAACATCATTTATAACAATGGTTTTACTGATGTGGATGTTTATTACAAAATAAGAATAAAAATGACACTTGTTCTTTCCAATTTTATTAAGAGATGTCTTGCTATCAAACCCGTGATGGTGTCAATTTCTCTTCAGTTTAGACTCACGTTTATAAAATAGAAATGAAACAGAACTCCTTTTGTCACATCATCAGTGTAAAAGGCTGTCCAGGCTCAACCATTTACCTCATCAGTCATCAAAACCACCGCATTTTTAAACCTTTGTCAACTTCTTTGTTTTTTAGGAAGAGTCCAGAAGCTTACTGAAAAATGGGGATAGCTTACCTGAACAAGGAAAATGATGAGAAAATAGAAGTTAGCTATTCTTCTGAATTGCTCAAACAAATTTTTTGGTATAAAGTTCCAAAACGTGTACTGAAAACAAATGCACAGATTATCAGCGTTTGTGAAAGAACTATTATATGCATTCTATGTTCTGAAAAATCAAACAAATCCATAATTCACAATACAAGATTAAATTATACAAGAAGTAAGAGTATTTCTGTTACTTTAATATTTTAATGAAATAGAATTTTAAATTGGCAATCATGTATTCATGGAATCATATCAATTTCCTGAACTGTGATAATCTTGGTATGAGGGACTAAAATAATTTTTGACTAGCAACATTGCTAGTTTTCCATTCAGAGATTTAGTGACAGAACAGTCCATTTAAATCCATCAGGGACTTTAAAAACATCTTAATCACTTCAAAGAGCACTTTAAATTAACTTCTGTTTTGTATGCATGGCCTGAGAATGTAGGTGGCACTCTAAGAGTTAACTATGCAGTCATAGCAAGTTGACCAAATAAAAGTTGTCAGCCCCTCTTCTGTTCCTCTGCTTAGACACAAACACACTCCTCAAAATAAACTATAGCAGTGAATAAAAGTAAATGGCTCCATATTCTTCTACTGATCTTACAAATTATCTAAAGATTAATAAAATTACATAAGAAACAGCATATAAAAGTGCAACAGAAAATGCAAAAACCTCAAAGGAAAAAAATCATATAAAAGTAAGACAGAGAACACCTTATGTCATCTAGCCCCCTCCCTTGCCCTGCAGCAGGTTCAACCATACTCTTTTTACACAGCTCACTCTGTAGCTCCCCAAAAAAATGCAACCATTGCCTATTGGAACACATGTAAAAATGTGTGAAAATGTGTGAAAAATTGCTTGAGAAAACTAACACTTATTGGTATCATCTTATTATCCAAATTATCATTTGACATGAAATAAAATGACAACACCGATGTAACTTTCATTTCAAAGAAGACAGGCTAAGCAGCTTCTCCTTATTTATCTGCTCTGCTACAAGTGTGCCTTGTCTTTTCTTGCCAGATTACACTGATACTTGCTGATATGCAAATTATGGCATGAGTTAGACATCCTCTGAATTTGTCCCCAAAAGAAAAGACAGACAGAGACCTATAAGGAAAATACCTCTATTACAATAGCAGATGAAAAGGATTCTCAAGAAGCATGCCTTACTTGTACGTGAAACTCCTATTATGTAGAATAATCTTTTTACCTGCTGGGGGTTAAAGCCTGGAGATGTGTAAGACATAGGAACAAGATGTTCTTTTACTATCATGTGCCAACAATCAGTATCTATTCTAAATTTGCCTTAAGTAAACACTCATCCTGCTTAATAATTACCTCAATATTAAATCACCTGTGAGCAAGCCAAAACTCAGACAAGCATACATGCAATGACTGGAAAGTCAAGTGCTCTCGTCTTGCAATCAGAATACTTTTCATCAGACTGGAATGCTGCTTGCACTCCCTGCTACCCAGCTACTTCTCTTGGAATTGTGAAAGAGAACCGGTTGGACTGGATTATTTTTCCTTGCACAACAGTCCCAATAATTCAAAGCCGCTGTTGTGATATATGACAATATAGATTGTATTCTACGATAATAATTTTATATTTTCATCATTAACTTTATCAGACAAATAATCTCTGTTTTCTAATCTTAATATCTTTATTAATCTCTGCCTGCTGAGGAAGAAAAATTAACAGAGGTTTCAGTGAAAAACTTTTGTTTATGTTTCTGTTTAGCTCTTTTGATAGAACAAGTGTTTTTTCAATTTTAAAGAGGTTTTGTGACCACTGAAGTCTGATGGTTTATACAAGCTCCCCAAATCACCATTCATAAAATAAAAATGTAGTCTCTTCTGCAATAACTTCCTGTTTAAATCTCCTAGAGGGTTATTGGACTAAAAGCGTGATGACAGAATATAGTTGTCAGACTAACTAGTTATTTTAAACATCTGATTGAGGAAGTCAAGTAAATTAGTTAAAACAACAATCTATACAAAGGTTGAATGTTCATCTTTACCCTTAGTATCCGAATCTCCTCATATTCCAACCTCAGCTCACTGCTTTCCCTGTCAAGCAGTGATCTTTCCCACAGCTCTACCTTTAGTTGGCAACTCTTCTTACCTGAATAAATATGAATAACCTGGGAGCAGATCACTTGAGAGGTGTTACTTAAAATGGATGCCTCTTTAACACAGAGAAGTTAAAACTTTATTTACAAACAACCTGACAGACTTTTAGTACTTTATTACTCTGGGTTTCAGACATCCAAAGTACATTTTTATTCTGCCCATTCTTCTTCAAAGTAGCAATTTTTGAAGGAGTTTAGGCACGGAAGACAGACCACTAAGATGTCTAGACAGATCTCTTCCTGCCCCAGCCATTAGTAGCCCAGAGAAGTATCTACAAATGGATGATTAGTGTTTAACCACCATAATCACTCCCAGGAGAAACAACAGAGTGGCTGCCACTCAGAACAAGATTTATCTCTTAACTGCATTCAAGGCAGTTTCTCTACCCTAGTTAGGAACAAAATAAAAATCTTCAAAAAGAAGACAATAAAAATGAAGACATTAAATTAATCAGATTACTGTTCCCAGATGGAGAGCTAATCCCACCTCTCTTCTTCAGATAATTTCTAGTCATGCTCTTTGTAAACTCTGAAAAGCAGTTTACATAAATTTAACTACCTTTTTTCACTGTAACTCACTTGAAGGAAATAAGGTTATCCAAATAGTTACACACTTGGAAGCTTTTAAACTGGGGGAGGTTTAACTGATCTTTTTCAATTGCTGCAAAAAGACTTCGAGGCCACAGCACATACTTGCCTTTTGCATACAGGAGGTAATACATCAGACAGCAAGTAGTAGTTACATATTCATCCAAGAGATGAACACATTGTGTGAACAGATGCATCTGAAGCACTGTGCAAAGAACTGTAAAATCAGTCTGTCTCAAGTCAAAACAGCATAACTCAAGTAGATTTTCTTCCCATTTATAATCTTAATAGCACCTGCCGTGCTGGTGTATTTCTGTAATCATATGATTGGACTACTTATGTGCACCTCTGCACTATTCCCACTCATGCCCCTGCTCCATCTTACCAGTTCTCACATCCCTCTTTGCTAATGCTGTGTTGCTTCCAGCTCCAACACCTCCTTGTTAGAGCCAGCCTCATGAATTCAAAAATATAAAATAGGGTCTTCTTAACAATTGCTTAATTTTTTTTTAAAGATTTTGTTTTGACTTTTTCATTTGATATCCGTATGCCAGAATGCTCACATTTCAGGCTTCTCTTTCCATCCTAAGAGGCAGATATTTTCTTAAGTAAAGGAGTTTTTTAAGTAAACACTTGACATCAAAAGCTGGAGCTATAAGAAAAAAGCACTCCATATTGCATCGAGTTTTGTCAATACCTCAATTTCTTACAGCTTATTTGTTTTAAACAGTCACCTCACTTCTAACCTGCTCTGATTTCACTCCTTTCCCTCAACCTTTTCCACTGTTTCTTGTAAATGCTTAAAAATGCTTTTCTGACAAAAACATCTACTTTGTTGCTATCTTGCTATGCTTGTTCTCATCTCATGTAAAAAACAGAATTCATCTTGAAGATAATAAACACAGGGAAGAACAGATTAAAAGCTCAATAGTTGCAGTCGCTTCTTTAAGTTTTTCCATGTTTCTCTTTTAACAGATCAAGACACATACACAAAACTTGAGCATGTCCATAGTGATTTTACTATTTTTAATACACAGATTTTTATAGCACTCATCAATTACAAAAAGACAATACATTCTTAAAACTACGAGCTTAACAACTGGACTGTGTGTGTTTGTATATATGTGCACATAATATTTTATATAATAATACCTTATATATTATTACGCTATTAAAACAACCTAAGTATTACATATTTTACAGACATATAGTTATCCCCTTCAACAGAATAGTTTAAAAAGGTCTGATAAAAACTTTGACAAATTCTTAAAAATTAGCTTTATGGATTCACGGATTCAACAGAGTTGGAAAGGACCTCTAGAGATCATCTAGTCCAATTCCCCTGCTAAAGCAGAATTGCCCAGAGCACATCACTCAGGACTGCATCAAGGTGGGTCTTGAAAATCTCCAGAGAAGGGGACTTCACGACCTCTCTCGGCAGCCTGTTCCAGGGCTCTGTCACCCTCACCCCAAAGAAATTCTTCCTCAGATTTTAGTGGAACTTCCTATGTTCCCGTTGCCCGAGCTTATGCCTGTTGCCCCTCATCCTATCACTGAAAACCACTGAAAAGAGTCCGGCTCCATCATTCTTCAACCCACCCTTTAGGAACTTGTAAACATAAATGAGGTCTCCCCTCAGTCAGCTCTTCTTGAGGCTAAAGAGCCCCAGCTCTTTAAGCCTTTCCTCGTAAGGGAGGTGCTCTAATCCCTTAATCATCTTAGTTGCCCTACGTTGGACTCTCTCCAGTAGTTCCCTGTCCCTCTTGAACTGGGGAGCCCAGAACTGGACTCAGAACGCTAATTTTGATTAAAACATTTTTTTATGATTTTTGAGTAAGGCTGAAAGGGTGTTTTTTTATGAGCTACCTTACTTTCATAAATACAGGCTCATGGGGAAAGCTAACGTATGTTAAAGTATGTAAAAACATTTCTTTACGAGCATAGTCATATCTTCCCTTCTACTGCTTATATATAGCAGTTATATATGTTGGAAAGACTGACTGATGAAAATACTGATGAGTTAATATACTGAAGCTGCTCATTTCTGAGAGCATCTAAAAACATCAATGTGTGGAAGAATTTCTGTTTCAACAACCAGTAACTTGGAAGATATTGAATGCAATTTCTCCTGCTACCACACAAAGTAAAAAAAAAAAGTTTCTTATCCTCATATGAATTAACAAAGATCTGTTCCCCATGGCAATGTTCCAAGGGATTATAATTCTGCTTTGTTCTTGGTTTCCCACATAATTTTGTGCTTGTGTAGATTAGTTATGCAAAATTTTAGGACAGGTTTTCCAGTTAGACTTGACCAGCATTGGAGAACAGCTGACAGCAATGTGAGGCAAAGTACGCACCAATCACTCATACATATTCACTGTTCAGTAGACATTGCCAACCTCCACAGCACTGTGCCATCTTTCACAAGGTTAAATTTGGATACTAGTATTCAGTCTTCCATCCTACCATTCAATATAAAACATCCTAGCATTCAATGTAAACATATAAAAAGAATGAAATGAGTTGGAGATGCCTAAGATTTGACAGGCATGACCAAATAATCTTAACAAATTTTTTTAAGACTCCCCACTCCCTAGCAGTACCATCAATGTCATACTCCATATCCATGGATGTACATTCTGTTAAGGTTGATGATGGGAATATAATACTGAATTCTATTGGACTGCAACATCTGGCGCCGAGTCACGTGCTATGGATTTCTCCATAATGCACATATTTGTCATGGGTAGACAGACATATTTCTGATAGAGAAGAAGAGAAAAATTGTCTGTTCTTTCCTCTCTCTCTTTCCACAGTGTGGCATTCCCATGTTTTAGATTCTGTATCTTGTAAGAAACAACCCTGAAATACAGTTTGAGTATTCACACAGTTTGAAACACAACTTTAATATTGCAAAAAACAACGTAAGGTTTTCAACTTTCCTCAGGTACTCTTGGCAAATCAGATCTTAACATTTATTTTGGACACGTGTCATTGAGCCATAGTATGAATACTGGTAGATCAAAAGTTAAATAAAAAGCATGATCATTGTAATTTTATTTGTTGCTGATGAGTCTTCCAAAAGATGAGCTATGCACAGTCAATACCATGGCTGTATTTTATTGAATTAAATTGGTTTGAATTCCAGCACTATTTTCAATTTAGTGAGATTTATGTTATTCAGTGGTGTAGCTGTAGTTATTCAACCTATTGTGGATCACCCCCACTAGGGCCCATCCTGTCGTGGGTGACAATTAATGCATATGTCAATTGTCTTGTAGCCTGCTACAAATGATTTGTGTGTTCAGCCCCTTTACATGTGCAAGGAAGCAGCACTAATCACAGAGCACTGAGCTCTAGAACTTTGAAGACTGAATGCACTAGCTCATTAAGGAAAGTGAATTGTAATGACTGAAAGGATTCCCAAAACTAAATTTGTGTGGGTGCAAGTATTATCGGACTAATCCCGAAAGAAGTGTCACATTATTTTTTACTTTGTGTTTTCACCTGCTTTTTAGTAACAACTTGCTTTGCTTTACTGTTCCTTTGTTATCAAAATTTTTAAAATAAAAATTAAGATAATTACTTCTTGAGATTTTAGCAATTCAAAGTTGAGTTGTTAATTTATTGCTTGCACATACCCTCAATGAGCTTTCAAATACTAAAGAAATTTAGAGAAGTTACAATAGGTGACAATATTTATGTAATTTGTGATATAACTGTCCAATCTAATACTGACCCATCAAGTGATCATATGAAGTACAACTGTATTTGTTGGCAGCCGGTCACCAGTGGTCCCTCAGGGCTCAGTTTTGGGGCCAGGCTTGTTTAATATCTTTATTGATAATCTAGATAAGGGGATTGAGTGCACCCTCAGTAAGTTTGCAGATGACACCAAACTAGGTGGGAGTGTTGATCTATATGAGGGTCGGAAGACTATACAGAGGGATGTGGACAGACTGGATCAATTGAGGTTCAATAAGGCCAAGTGCCGGGTCCTGCATTTCAGTCGCAACAACCCTGGGCAACGCTACAGGCTTGGGGAAGAGTGGCTGGAAAGTTGCCCAGAAGAAAAGGGCCTGGGGGTGTTGGTGGACAGCCGGCTTAACGTGGGCCGGCAGTGTGCCCAGGTGGCCAAGAAGGCCAACAGCATCCTGGCCTGTATCAGGAATAGCGTGGCCAGCAGGACTAGGG
>JAOXJK010000001.1:147899461-147910182 GCA_025774025.1 Xenus cinereus
TCCAATAACTTCTTTATCTTCAATGTGTTTGGAGATGACATCCAGAACAAGTCATTCCATTATTTTCCCAGGGACAGAGGTGAGACTAATTGGCCTGTAGTTCCCTGGATCCTCCTTCTTGCCCTTTTTGTAGATCGGTGTGATATTTGCCTTCCTCCAGTCCTCAGGCACTTTTCCTGTTCTCAAAAACCTCTCATAAATTATGAAGAGTGGCTCAGTGATAACATCTGCTAGTTTTCTCAGCACTCGTGGGTGCATCCCATCAGGGCCCATAGACTTCTGGATGTCTAGTTTGGCCAAGTGGTCTCTAACCCAATCCTCCCCAACAGAGGGAAAGTCTTCATAAATAAAAGATGTTAAAAAAATTTCAAACACAATTTGTCTAACTACTAGAACTACTAGACAGAGAAAACCATAGTAAAGAGTGTGGAAAAGGAAATCAATAATTTGCTGAAATCCTAAGAACTTAGTTGAGTATGACTTGTCTATTTTAAGTGACTTGCTTTTAACCACATGGGAAGTTTGTAGCAGAACTGATCTATGTTCTTTGATGTATTAAATCAGTCTCAACTCTTCAACTTCTTCAAGCAAAAAACTTCAGAATTCTGTGCTTATGTATGACTCAAAATTTGAATAGTAATATCCATGAAATTTTGAAAATTTGCAACATTTAGGACAATTTGGAATGAATGTAGAAATACACAAAATCACTATATTTTGATGAAAGTATTAACATGCACACCACCTGCACAGTGTTAACCACTCCATTAAGGAAGAGCCCCCTGTTTCTCCACACCACATGATGTTGAGTAGTTCACATGACAGGGATCGCTGTAAACTGTGTTATGTGTAGGGCTTTTGGCATGTGACTAAAAGACAACTGTACATTCAGAGAGCACAAAAATGAAACTGATTTGTGGAAATTAGTTCAAATGGTGCCTACACATTTGAATGAACAAGCATACATAACTTGTCATAGGGTTTCTTAAAAATAGTTGCAGGTAAAATAGGATTTCTACTACAAACAAAGCAGCAGTAGTCCTTGTTCAGCAACTCTGAATCTTATCAAATAGAGGCTATATCTCCAGGAACAATTCTGACAAAGACATCTCCCAGAATCTGGAAGATTATCTTATTATAATTAGAAAAAGAAAGAAAAAAAAACCCAACAGCAAGGATGACTGACTACAGACAGAAGTCACAGAAAGCATTAGGAAAACAGAAAATGTGTGTGAGTGAGCAAGCTTCACTTTCTTATATGTAAAGTGAGGAGAACTACACTCCCCGGTGTTGAGTTTAGACCTGCTTGCCTTCCTTCCTTTCTTCTACATCTCTCTTACTGCATGCAGACTCCATACTGATATGAAATACTTAAAGGCTTTGTTAGGTGCAGTACCAGCAGAGAATGGAAGAGTCAGGGGAAGAGTGGCTGGCTTCTCCCAGGAACACAAGGGAGGCTGCAGAGAGCCCTTGCCTTGGAAATCCCATCCTAGCAGCAGCATCAAGAGCTAACAGCTCTTCCGTGCTCTCTTTAGGCACTGGCAGTTGTCCACAGAAGGAAATTGCATTATTATGCCTGTAAGGAAAACTGCACGCTCACGCACTCCCACCTCATCACAGGTATTGCTATCCCTGAGCTGGCACCAGAGTTCAATAGATTCAGAAGCATTTGAGTTTGACTGCTGATCATGCTCATTTACTCTTATTCATTACTAACAGTTCCTGTCCCTTTGACACGGATGGGCAAGCCTGACTAACACTTGCAGTGTTGGATCTGACCTTCTGCTTCAGCCAGTATGGCTTGTGAGTCAATGGATTACCTGTGCACAAGCTGGGAGCTCCATATTACAGCTGCTTTTAGATCAGATCAGTATGTACACACTAAAATGCATACACCAATATTCCCTGCACTGGTACCTCTCCCATGCCCCCACATGGCATGCTACACAAATATTTATCAGCTTCACAAATACATGCTCATTCTAGTTCCCACTGTGGGCTCTGGATGCTTTTTTTGACTTTCAAATCTCATTGCTTAGGGCTGTGTTTGAACTCCTCGTCTTGAAACTGCTATGGTCCTAGAGAAGGCAGACAAATCCTTCCAATTATGAAGCATCACCTTGGAGAGGTTTGCATTCTAAGTGGCTTATCTTGGTGGAGGCATTTAATATTTCCTTAAGCTTCAGTATTAACATTTTTTCTAAAGGTAGCAATGAAATGAGAAATCAGAACCCCTCAGTCCTTGTGTTTTATAACGACACTAAGCATGAGTGCTGCAGGGAAGATGTATAGCACAAGGGCATGAATTTCTGCTGGAAGAAAGGAACATTTCAACAACAGCCTCTGAAACATGTCAGAATCACTTAACTTATATTTAACTATTAGTCACTGCAATTGAGATGACTCACAATTAATCAGATTAGCACTGAAGGTAGCTAAGGTCTCCCTTGCAATTTATAGGACTCTCAACAGGCAGCATTATCGTTTCAGGCCATTCTCATACAAATCAATGTTTGGATCAGTATTTGATGAGAAGTCCCAAGGAAACAGGCAGACAACAGAAGATAGTATTATTTGTGAAACAAAACTGGGAGCACTTCTGGTCCATGACTATAGTTGTACAGTGTTTCAAAACAGGACTTAATATTAGTACTGTTTTCCCATTGTTCCTTTATAAGAAGAACAGGAATAAAGCTACAGTACAAGTCAGCATTTCATAATTTCATATCATAAATTAATTTGAATGAAATCTCTTTACTTTAGGGCAAGTTCAAGTAACAGTTCTGCATCCACTGTAGATTCAATCTTGCATTTCTCTTAAGCATCATATCCCGCTACTCTTCAGTATCATCTTCTGGGAGCTTAGGCCCCACTGCTTTCATGTTATGTTAATGACCCAGGCACAAGTGGGTTTTTGTAGCTGTAAAAATTTCTCTTTATGAAACTATGACAGGAAAAGTTTACAGCTAGGAAGAATCATCAAGGCAAAATACTATTATCGATTACGCATAGACTGAAAAGAAGAATAAAAGACTTTCTAAGTCTCTCTGAACCAGCTTTCTCTATGGGTGGAATGGAAAAAACAATCAGCCTTCCTCCAGGATGTTCCTGGGGTTTCTAATTTTGTTAGCTGTCTCTGACACACCTGGAAGTCCCTGGTCTCTCATTCAGCAGGCTATTCCTATCCTGGTATCTCTGAAATTTTTAGTTCTTTCTTTAGGTTGCCTGCCAAAAGCAGTAAGCTGTTGTAATTAAACATGTTCTTAGAGAACTCCACATTGTTGCCTCAAAAAAGATTTTATTTTCTATATGACTTTCTGAGAAATAGGCAAGCGTACACATCCAATTAGTCTTCAGTTTATTGATTCAGCTAGAACAGAAGATGCAAATCCCTACTCTGTCTACAAATGAACAAGATCCTTGAAGCATAGCAATTCTATAATGATATCGGATCAACATCAGGAAAAGGAATTTGAATGTTAGAAATTATTAACAAATTAATAAAGAACTAAAACCATCATTATGCCACTGTATAAATCCATAGTTTGCCTATACATTGAATGCTCTGTGCGTTTTTCCATCTTAAAAACTCTGCAGCTGGCTTAGGAAGAGGTACAGACCAAATCTGAGCAAAGGCACGAACTAGCTTCCACACAAGCAAATATTGAACAGACCATTACTGAGCCTGGAAAGGAATATGGTGGAAGATCACTAACAGAATCAAGAAGATGAACAGGGAATAACAGCTGTTCTCAGATTCAAGAACTTGGAATGTGAACTGAAACGAGCAAGCATTTCAAAATGAAGGTTCATATCTTTTGGCAAACATTCTCCCAGTTTAGCTGTGTCCTAACTATGTATTCTGAAAATTTACATGGGCTCAAAAAGTATTGAATAAAGTCAGAGAGAAGAGAAATCTATTAAAGACTTATTAAATACAAAATCATCACTTGGCTCAGAATGGCTAAATCACAGATTAGCAAATACTAAGAGAGTATTTGGGGGAAGTATCACTCTATGCTTACTTATTCTTGCATTCTGCCCTAGGCATCTACTGCTGGTGACACCACACTGTGCCAGATGGACCTTTGGCAATTCTTAGCTGGTCAGGGACGTTCACGTATTACTATGCATGTGCAAATACTTTATTTAGTATACTGTTAGGATACTCCTGGCACAAAAACAGGAAGCTTGGACCTTAAGGAAGTTTCACATTAAAAAGCTATTTCTTAATTCATCAGTCTTTAAAATCCTGTAATCCTGTTTCAGAAAGAAAAAAGTTGTCTCCCACTAAATTCTAACTGCTACTGTTGCATAGTTTAACTTATTTTCCTTCTGATATAGCACTTTTACTAATCAGTAAAAAATTTCAAATCTGAATAATTTTTAAAGAAAAAAAAGAAAGAAAATTCCCTGCCAATTCAATTACTTTTTCTTTCTTTTCATTTGGAACATTAGGATTTTCTACCAGCTGGTATTTTGCTGTACTGCATCACTGTCATGAGAAACTCAATGAAGGGCACACAACAGCTACTTTAAAGGCTAATGCCCTGGGCAGCTGAAGTAGCTAAAAGTTAGATCAACATACGGATCCACCTTACAAAGGTCACTACCTCTAGAACATAAGCAAACTGCATGCACAATCCAAAAGACATAAATTTTTGCCGCTTATTATTTCAACACAGCCTTTTTGTTTGTAATGCATTGTAAAATTGTAATTGAATTAACACATCACATCAAAGCACTATTTTTTGTCTGGCCAAGGTCTGTTTAGATATAATTTTTCATTATGAGGGATATGTCATTAAGCAGACAGGACATTTACCACATTCCACAGTGACACTGCAATATACAAGAAATATCCCTCTCTACTGGAATCAAATTATTATCTTGCTGACACCAGAAAACCTCTGGTAAAGCACAGTAAAGTTTACCTTTGGAAGGAAATAATATGAACCTTAGACTTTCCTAGTTATTTTAAGCTGCCTTCTATTTTTAGGGCTTACGACAGGACAATTGTTAGTACAGCGGAATACAGATAGTCTAATTGATGAGGTTTCCTCGTGGTTTTAAACTATCCTTTTAGAAACTCAGTTCATCTTAAATTGATCAAATCTGTACTTGGAAAATCAGAGTTCCTCATCCTTGAAGAGCAATCACATATTTTCTTATATAAGCATTAAAGACCTATAAAAGCATAGCCAAAAGTTACTGTCTGTCTTACTGACAAAAGATGAAGGAAATACCCTTCATGGTTGAGGCAACATTATACAGTGTGCTTACATGCATGTATCTTTATCTTACTCTAACAATTTTTGATCTTAATTTTGTACATTCGGTCATTTTTCAGGAAGCTTACAGCCATGTTTCCTAAGCTGTGGTAGGTGCCCCTCCAGAGTGTTCATAAGGCCACCTATGAGTGCTCAAGGACAGAGTGGAAGGCTAAGAGCTAACTAGCTTACAGAATCAGAAGGAATGCAAGTCAATTCACAATGCTGCTTTACGCAGGCTGTTTGGGATGGAGCTTGTGAATAACAGAGTTTACTTGAAAGGGACAGTACAGGCAAGACAGCACAGAGAGTTCTCATATAAAGGTAACTGTCATTAAAACTGAGTTTTCAGCAGCCTAAGGGACTGCTCAGTATTATAAAGCATTTATGTGAACTCTGAAATATCACTGCTGTATTTACTTTCACAACTTATTTCATTTTTTAAGCGTGACTTTTAATCAATAAACAGAAAATTTGAGAATTTTCACTAATAATCTTTTGTTTATGAAAGCCTCTTTACAGATACGGTTCACAACTAAAGAGTTTAACATTTAGCTGAACATGCTTTATATCTAAATAAAAACGAAGTGAAGTCTCTTTTCTGAACTAGCTGAAATCATACATATTCACTAATTGCTGGCAGGAATCCTCAGCTGAATCCAGGTTTAAGTCATACTTTAAAATCTCACTCGGCAAAGCACAGTAACTTGAAACTTACACTAATTTCATCATCACAAAAAGATGTAAAACATCTTGCAGAGTTGAGTAGGATGTTTTTATTTCAAAAAGTACCAGCAGTAACTTCAATGGCTTTATTTACGTATGTCCCAGATGACATTTATGAGATAAAAAAGAGCTATTCTTTTGAATTCGTCATTTCATAATTGGTTGAAGGTGTGTACTCATGAAGATTAAAATCTAAGCACATTAAAAACGTGGACGTTCTTGGGGTGTTAGCCATACAGTAAGCTGCAAATGTCCGGTTTTCCATGCCATTGCCAAGCAAGTCAGTCTAAACAGGTGGAGTGTACTAACACCCCAACTGCTCACAGAAAGTTCCCAAAGCTTACAGAAAGATTTACTAGTTGGAAACCTCCAGTTGTCCCTCACTTTAAAGGGCACAAATTTATCACAATATGAAGAGTTCAAGAATTATTCACTTGTATGTGTATAAGAATAATATTACTTTTATGGGATTTTGTCAATAAGAGCTTTATGAGGGGATTAGCACTGTTACTGTGGAGACACTTCATCTGTTGAACACTTATATTGATTATACAATTTTATAGTACTTTGAGGTATTGCATATAGACTATGAAGGATGCAGGAAGATTGGGATCTCCTTGGGAAGATTTTCTTTACTCCAGGGTTACTCCAAATGAAATCTGCTTTCTTACTCCTTTGTGGAAAAGCACATTATCACTCTAAGACTTTACTATGTACTATAGTAAACACTGGAGCTGTCATTCTCTTCCTGTTCACATTGGAGGCAATTAGTTTTTGTGGAATGTACTTGACGTACTTTCATTTTACCTCTGCCAGTTACGATAAAGGACAAATATATAGGAAGAAAATCTTCAAGGAAATAAACAAAACCACAAAGTATAGCTTACTCTGATATATGTAAATGAATGAAAGAATATACTACTACCTTTGATGAGACTATTCGGTTATCTGGAAACCTCTGTGGAATGTACGCTTCAGTGCCTGGAGGTGGTTCACGATGCCCAACATAAATAGTCCGACTGTCCACCCAATTCTCTTCTCCAGCACACTGTGGGGGAAAAACAGCCACCGTGTCAGTTCACTTAGTAGTTCTGCAGTTAGATGAGCCGCACACTGAATTAACTAACCATGTGTCTGATCATCAACACATACATAGGCATCATAGGCATCAGTGTGTGACCCCTTACATTTCTCTACAAAATCTCAAGACCAGTAAAACACATAAAACTAAGTCAATTGTCAAAAGTCTTGCCTTAATTGCACTGCACTTTCCCTTAAGACAGCAAAAAAGAATTGACAAAAATTACTATTCTGACTTTTTCATTTTGTAACTAAAAAAGGAAGAATGGCTTCATATTTTCTCAGACAAATTAGATATTTACTAAGAGTTATGTGGCTGCTACTCATTTTATCACTGACAAAAACCAGTGGTAATTAAAACTTATATATCTACATGACAAGTACATCTCAATTTTAAGACTAGCCAGCCATAACTTGGTACTTCATTTACAGTAAAGTGAAACTCTGTGTTCTCTGAAATAGTAGTAATAACGATTTCCCCAGACACAAACAAATTTAGGGACTCTTAAGATTGCTAGGAAAAGACCTCAGCTTGTTAACTCAGATCCCTTGCTCTTTAATGAAAGCTGTGTATGCAAGTAGAAAGTACGTGAGTCAAAGTAAAATGTTCGTATGTTCACATCATGAAACTCCACCACACCTACAGCTTGTCCAAAGTTAGCTCTTCTATACTTTCAATTCACTGTAAAAAAAGTACAAACCACTGTACAGAAGTATTTATATAAAAACAAAATGATCAGTTTTTTTTTTTTTATTTAGAAGTTGGAGGGTTTTTTTTAGGGACTTAGAATACAAGTCCCTAATGCTCATCCTTTAGTCAACAGTCTTACTAATTCCTATCTACCATATGAAAAATATTTCTCAAGTACAGAATACATTCCTAATACTTTGTCCTACATAGAGAAGCCCAGGCACCAGTTCTTCTAACATAATCATTTGGTCAAGTCTGCAGTAGTTTAAATATTTAGTCAATTTAAACTCAAAAACTCTGCTTTATGTTGTAATGACACATTTACATATACTTTCATTACGCATATTAGAGGGAAGCTTCTTTTCTGCATCTTTAACAGTTACATCTATCTCGGATATTAAATATGTTCTGAAAGTGCTCCTGGGCGCTGGCGCTTGATTGTCTGTCTCTAAGGGTAAACTGTCAAACTGCTACTTAGCAAACTAACACCAAACGAATACCAGGGGCAGTTTGATAGTTAACACAACCAAAGCATCACTTCCTGAAGCAGCTGGAGGTAGCTGTGCAATTCTTGATAATAAGAGGGAGTTTAATCATAGGGACATAGTATCTTCTTTTCTAGCTAGTCTTGCTGTCAATAGTTCTGGGCCCATTTACTTTACTAGTACAGCAATGGCTAATAAGTCAAAAATAACATTTAGTTCTCAAACTTAGAAAAATATTCACCCTTGCGTTTCCTTCATTGGTTCATTTCTACATGATTATTCAATGGCCTTAAATGCAACACATAGGTGAAGAATAAACTTTCAACATACATTATTGTTGAAATGTATGTATAAAATCTTGCAACACTCTGAAAATCTGTAGCAGTTAAGCTTTTAAAACAATTGTTTATGTGATACACATGACTTTCCTGGGAGTGGGTGAGAACATAAAAAATATAGAAAGAAAACCTATTAGACTCAGACTATTAACTACAGAATAGCTGAGCAGTCATGAAGTAAAATGTAAAGCGAAGTAAAAGGCTTAAAGAAAAGCAATTTCTGCTATCCCAAACATTTATACTCCTAATTCTTGCATAATACAGAAAAATAAAGGTAATTATGTTTAGAAGCTACCAGAGGCCAAAATTACAAAACTAGGCATAAAACTAAAAACAAAGGTAAAACCAAAGTTTTTCTTAGCCATTTTGATATGTTATTCAATAATTTTTAAGAGTCACTTGAATATTATACAAACTACTTATAAAGGACATAAAAGCGACAGCCATTCATAAGACACACCAGTGGCCTAAATCACACCTTATGCTAAACTCCGTAACTATCTCTGACTCAGTGGGAGTGCACAAACAACATTTTGCACGTCAGATCCCTCCGGTATGGACTTGAAATTAGGATATGGGTTAGTTTAAAAATTACACTAGTTTTCTAGCCAGACAACTGCTCCCATATCACTGACTGGGCTTGTCACAAATCAAAAAGTAAATGGCCATTCAGCCCAATTCTGAAGATCAGGTTTCTTTCAGCAACCCAAAATATTTTGGAAGGAAGCAAAGCAATGAACATTTTTCCATATACCACCTTCCTTCTATGCCAAGAACAAAATGTGGCATCCTTTATCATTTTATTGGAACACAATATATTTTTACCTTGTTAGTGCACTTGAATGTAGAATGCACACAAATGATTTATTGAAACTTGTGCCAAGTAATACTCCTAGAAATGCAAGAGAGTGCGAGATATTCCCAAGTAGTAGATAAAATTGTACAATGTTTATCAATTTTTTGTTAGGAAGGGCATTCCAGAAATAAAAGCAACACAAAGATTACTCCTGATACAGTTAAGTGCCTGAGTTCAGAGACAATTGCATAAAGGGCTAATGGGAATTCAACACATGAATCTATAAACATCAAGAAAAAATCCCTCAGCTTTTCCTTCCCCTTACACAGGCCCAGCCTGACAATTTCTCTCTTATATTTATTATGAGCCAATCTAAGACAGCTTGACAAGGATATTATTAGTTCAAAAAAGCATTTTGTTTGAATTTCACAGTATAAACTGATCTTTATCACAACTCAGTTAAAACAGTAATCTGTGAAATTACTTATCAAGCTAGGAAGTACAAAAGTCAGAGCTCTAAACAGCATTCTCCTGCACCACTACCAGTTTTTAAAGGTCTGATAGCCCTGGCCCTGGAGTATTGTATTAGCACTAAATAAACCAACTTAATGTCACAACCCGGAATTTGTATCCCAAAATAAAGGCTCAATAAAATGTACTTTAAGCATAGATATAAAATCAAGATAATCTCATCTGTTAGTTTAATTCAATCTGGTTCTATCGTGAATTGATAAATTCACCACAAAAATACAAAAACATATCTAACTTATTTTTAACTATCTGCTAGCACAGAACAGGGTGGGGTTTTTTTTCGATATGTTAATAGAGAATAGAAAATAAATACACTTTATTAACCTAATTCAAAAACTTCAAAACCCCAAAACATTCACAGTCCAAGTATAAAAAATTTAGCCAGGAAGAGTAAGGCTAAATTTTTCAGTGAGGTAAAAATGCAATGCAGAAAGTAGCATGCATTATTCAATATGACCACAAGCAAACTCACTTGCATGAAGTTTCTGCATGAGTTGCAGAAAAAGATGCTTTTAGGAAAACAGCACTAGAAGTCAGGACACATGCACAGAGAAATCAAAATACACCAATTGAATGTCTGGTAATGCTAACCTACAAAGCCAAATACATTGATCCAACAAATCTTTTAATGTTCAGGTATTACACATGAGAGATCATTTACAGGATGACACCAGGGTAACTGAAAAAAGCAATCTGATGCAAGAACAAAGAACTGTCGTAATTTTTTTTTTAGTTCTATTACTTAAGCCCATTAAGGATATGTCCAAGAAACCATAAATAAACCTTAGCATTATCTGCTTCTAT
>JAOXJK010000001.1:147910192-147923993 GCA_025774025.1 Xenus cinereus
AAGCTCAATGTACTGAGACCTAGTTTCATTGGCACATCAATGAAGAAGCATTACTTAGCTTTTAGACTTTCAAGCAGGGTCAGCAATACAGAAAGCAAAGACCAGCAAAAGCCTAAGTCATCTTTACGTAACACTAAATAGAGCCAATTAACAGGATTATACCTTAATGCATGTATGAGCCCAAATATTCAGGCAGCTTATTTTTCTGATTTAAAAATCAAACTGATACTAGCTTGAGAGTCACCTTCATGATACTCTGTTAATTTTTATCTAAATTTAATTTAAATGAAAATATATTATCTGAAAATACAAGGGAGTTAGTATTCAACAGGTGACAGCAATAAGATGACAGGAGGATCCTAGTGGTAGCTCCTGGAAATGTAGCTGACCTTAAAAGATTCCAAGTCTTTCCAAGTATTTTAAGTAAAGAGATTTGATTTATGGTTTGGAAATCAATGGAAACACTAAATGACATTTCCTGACTCTCCAACTGAACTAATAATTTGGGCATAACTAGCAACAATTTTTGGTTTAAAATGATAATCTCTTTCCAAATAATGCAAACACAAACCCTACTAAAGTAAGTTAGCATGCATTAAGTACAGCTGAACACTCAGCTAAAATCTGCCCTGGCCAGACTGTAAGTACACTTAGTTGAATATTCTCTCCTACTTTTTTGCTAAATGCTTTAGCAGAAAGAATCATAAATGGACAGTACGCTCTAACCACAGATTTGACAGCAATGAATTCTCAGCATCAACTATTGCCTTGTTCATCCAGGCTGTAACTCAAGTTTGTTCACACAAATACTTTACACTCCTAGAGGCAGGCTTTGACAACAGCCTGGTGTTTCAATAAAACACTATTATTTGATCTCAACAAACCAATTAGCACCGTTGTTAAAACTGCACACCAAACACAGCTGCTTGATCACTTTGGAGTTTTAAGATAACAGATACTGACAAGCTATTATCACTCGAAATCTGCATGAAGAACTAAATGTGCAGTGTGGGAAAAAAAACCCCCACAAAACACTTCCGCGTGTAGAATATTTTGCTCATTTAATTGGATATGTTACAACAGCTCTGCATTAAAAATGTCCTCATTTTCTAATTTTACATTCAGTAGAGAGAAACAGCATCAATATCTCAGGAAGCTGTAATTCACCAAAGTGAAAAAAAAGGAACTAATTTTCCTTTCTAGTATCTTAGGCAAACTGCCATCTTCATTTATCATACACTATTTACCAAACTTGAGATCATCATATAATCTTATCTTTGTCTTCATTTGTCAAATGTACTGATTACCTGTTGTTCTACACTTACTCGGCACCATTCTGCAGGTAAATGTGCAGCTTTCCCCCTATGCAAACACCAGCACAGTGTGCAAATTTTTATTTAACCTTTGCAAATCCAATCAAAACCACTGTCCTTTTAAAGGCAGATCTGATCTATAGACCACAAGAAGCAGAATCTCTCTAAAGAAATAAAAACATTAATAATCTACATTTCCTGTAATTGCTAGGCAGTAAAAGAGATTAAGAATTGAAATAGCCCACTTTGCGAAAAATCTCACTAATTTACATGCATTTCTTTGTGGAGATTAAGGGTGAAATTCTTATTCACTTGAAGGATCTTAGTAAGCTTTTAAATGTTAGGCAAACTCACAAAGACCTATATAGAGCACTTAAGATTCAGATTTTGTTCACAGCATTATATCAGCCCTCAGTATGAATGAACCAAGTTCAGAATGAAGAGTAAGTATAACTTTAAAATCTGTTAAGATTGGTTTTAGATGTTTCACATGAATATAGATTGGTACAGATGAAATAATTCCAACATATAATTATCAGATAAATTCCCTATAAGGTCTTATAATCTGAAAAAGGATTACCTCAATATTAGCTACCGTAAACAGAAAGTAAATTATTTCATGTACTCATAAGCCATATAGAAACACGCCATTAAACCACTAATTTAATGGAATACCAAAATGCAGTACTTCAGAAGCAAAAACCAGAACAACTCTCTCCCAGAAACTCCTGTGACTAATTAATGCATTTCCTATGGGAGATGTCACTGTCATGGGATCTGTTGCCTTGTGCTGTTGCTACAGAATATTTACTACTGCATTTCTTTTCTGCAAATGTATTTTAAATCTTTGCATAGTGATTTTCGTCAGGAATAACATTTGAAAGTAAAATTCTCCCAGTACAATTGGCTAATAAATCACATAATGTTGGACGTAAGTATATGCAGAGGGAGAAGAAAGAGAAGATCATAAACACCCCCTGACTTCAAACAGGTTATTTATGAAACTCAGGTAAGGGATGTAATATCTTATCTACAGAAAATGGTGCTAGGTCCAGAAGTAAATTTCCTAAATAAGTCACACCTATCCCATTTGGTGGATCCTGGTTTTCTGGTCCATCTTTCCATTTCCTGCAAGTATCTTATGCATAGAGGCAGAAGGGGAAGTGGCTTCATAGCAATAGGCTGCAAAAAGTTTTCTGAAATTGTTTGCAGTTGGAAAGAGGAAATGCAGAAATATGATGATGGAATCATGTAAAGTTCTATAATTCACAGCTATTAGAACAAACATGCTAACACAATAGCAAATATTCTACAAAATAGCAAACGTTCCTGCATGTGTACTAAATATAAATTTATCTCAGCCTTCCAGTTCATGCCTCCTTGAGTACTCTACTTAGCATAAAAGGTTTCTGAAGCCATCCTAATACAGCTATATTCCAATCATGTCACATCAGTTTGCACAGGGACATTCTAATATAGCACTTTGTAGACAGTCCAATTCTCCTCACTGATTTCCAATTTAGAGCAACCCTTTAACTGAATTCCACATACTCTATACTTGAGTTGTTGAATCATTTGACTTCATGGATGACAAGGCCATGATCTGTGTTCTTCCTAAAAAGAGTTATAGTAATTCTTTGTTTCAAATACACAAAAACTAACCCAAGTTATTCAGGCAAGATTAAGATCTTTCATAAATGGTCAATTTGAACTCCAAATATTGCTGATGAACTGGCCCATTAGGTATAGTTATGTGTGATGCTTGTGCTTTCTCAGGAAAGAAACCTGCTTAGTTTCCCTGTTTATTTCTATGAAAAGTAGCAATAAACATGAAACAGATAAAAAGTCTGCTATTCCTTTCACAGATGCAATCTTCAACCACTTTCAAGGAATCACTGGGATGAGGGTAAAAAGGCAGATCTGTGAAATACGTGAATTACTGGACACAGGCGGAAAAATGCTTTTGCTTTATTTTTTTTTCCCTTCCTCCCTCTGAACTGGTTCTGACACATTTTTCTCCTTGCTGCCAGCGGGACAGGGAAACAGCATGCCTCCTTGCATGTCTCCCCAGCCCCAGTCAAGAAGAACTGCTACATGGAAATCCTTTCAAGAGTGTCTCACTTGCAATTAGAAAGGCAAATGAGAAACAGACTATACTGCAAACAGAAGTGATAAGAGAAGCTAGAAGGGAAAGTGTCACATAAGACACATGATATTTGACAGCCTTAGCACTTAAATTATAAATCAAGTTTATATCTCAAGTTTATATCTAAGTATCTCCAGACCAACAGCTGAAATTAAGGTTTGTGGAGAAAATTTACAGCTTCCTTTGGTGCTAACAAAAGCTGTGAAACAACAAGAGGAATTTTATTTCTTGCAAGGCAACTAAAAGCCACTAAAGATTTGCATGCATTGCTAAACTCAGAGAGCATCTGTAAAGATACTTAATAAAAAGAGATACTTTTTAAAAGAGAGCTGTACAGACACCTCAGGGTTGTTTGTTGTAGGGTTGTTTTTTTTAACTCATTTAATTGCCAGGAAATACTTCTAATTTGCAGTAATCCATCAAGAACATTTCTAGAGAGCTCAAAATTTTTAGGTCTGAAAATTAATTGAAATTTTAAAATATATTATTTTTACAGACTCTAAAGAAACAGGAGGATGGAAGGAGGCAAGCAGCAGATTGTTTTCATTCATTAAGAAATAATAAAAAAACAGATACACTGTACTGTGAAGATAGTAAATTATTAAGAAAAATTAAGCAAAAATAGCTGCTGTCAACCTTTTCAAAAGCACAAGTTAATGCATATGGAGACAATATGCATTTGCAAGATTGACAAGATCAGATGCAACTGAAAGTCATTCCTAAGTGGTATTCTTAGAGGAGGTTCAAGTTATTCAAAAGGGGACATATTCTAAAAATAACCTTTAAATTTAGAGTGGTAAATTACCATCAGCCTTCACGTTGACATAATCAGAACTTGCCACAGTGACAACACCTACAAGGATTTTAGAAAACAATGAACCTAATTTTCAATTTATTTGCCTATCTTCTGTTCACTCTCAGAAATGCTACTCTTCTTTAAACAAGCAGTAAATAAAACTCTGTATTTTTTTTTACTATAGGTACACTACCTGCAACATTGTGGCAGCCTTGCCAGACCCTCAGGCCAAAACTGTGCTATAACTACACCTAAATAAAAAAAGCAAGGGGCAGAGTCAAATTTCCGGCCCGGATTGCAGAACAAAGACAATTATGCTTCTTTACACTTAGTACATGGGCTGTGAAAATGTCTCATCTACATTGCCAGTTTCTGAATTCTTCAGGCGAGCTACGGTCAAAAAAAAAAAAAAATCAAATTAAAGAAAAATAGTTAACTATATCATTCTGCAGTCCACTGACACACAGCTGAGCAGGAGACCTCCCCACTCCTACTTTAGCTAGGGGACTATAATGCAGTTTTCCTTTCAAGAAGACATCTTCCTTCTTCCTTGTTATCCCTTGTCAGCACGTTTAAATCTACAACACAAGTTCACTGCAAGCAGTAACTACTCACTGTCCTGACAGTCAGTTGTTGTTAGAGTTTAAAAGGATTTTCATTCCTAAGTGGATATAGAGCTAGTGAAACTATGACTGACAGAGAGAAGGTGGTGCTATTCTATGGTATCATCATATATTCTAACAAGTCTAACAATTCATAAAATGCTGGTCGTGCAGGCCACTGAGTCAGTGGCCAAAGAACATCCAAATATTACATGAACTGTTCTATCCATAATAATCTAGGGCTTTAGTCCTTATGTACTTATACTGGAGAATCACCAAAATATTTATTGTAAACTCATATATAACTCTATATGTCTTTACATATTTATCTATTTATACTTAGCTGATACTGTACTGTACTGAATTACAGCTTCTTAATGAACAGTGACTTACTATTTAACACATTTTTGGGTTTTTTTGCTACACAAAGACTAATATAAAAAATAAGCTTCCCGGTGTATGTTTGTACCTATGCTACCATACATACTTGAGGTCAGGCTGCAACCTTATCAGAAGCAAATGCCCAAAGGAAAATGAGAGAGAGAAAAAGTATTACATGAGTGCTGCAGAAAGCAGTACAACTAATGTACTTAGTACCTGTTAGCCTTCTACACCTATACAGAAAAACCTAAATCCTCAGCAAAATTAACAGGTGCCGTGTTTTGAGAAATTTTCAAATTAAGATCTTGCTCACTCCAGTCTCTAATTTATCCCCTCTTATTAACGCCAGACATAACTACCCACAGAAGTAAACATGTGAGGTGCAAATTGCAAGCTTTCCCTGCATTACTGGTAAATTTATCAACAGCCTGGAAGCCCTAGCATTAGTCAATATTAATAATTGTCAACAGACAATATTAATAACCAAATTTCTACTATGAGTAATTCTATTTTGCCATATTCCCTGCAGTGTAACTTGCAAATTATATACCTCACTTTCTTTTTTTATATGCAATTGGTTTTGAGAGCTATTTAAAAAGTCACATAATCATCCCAGCATACCCATACTTCATCTTGAAGAAATCTTGTCTTTATAGTTAAAAAATAATTTGGCTGTTCAGAATAACTAATTTATTATTCGTCATTAGAAATTACCTAGCATTTTCCTTCATCTTTTTACTTTTTATTGCACACCAGCACCAAATCCCATGTCATGCAAATTCAGATTGAACACCAACACACAGACACACTTTGATAAGAGAAAGAACCCTAACTACAGATGGTCATAAAGGTTAATGAAAAACTTATTTGGAGCTATTTGAAAACTTACTTTCAAACTTCAAAGTCTTATATAATCATACAAGAGTATTCCAGTACAGCTCTGGCACACTAACGTAATATAAAGTATTAATCTATTCGTTCTTCCAACACTGCAAAGTGATGCCATATGTTGAAGTATTTGAGGGAAAAGGTCAGGTACCAATTCAAGTAAGAGCTCACAAATTGTATTTTACAGTTTTACCTACTATTATACAGGTGTTGCTGATGAAATATTACATTCAATTCCCATACAAAATAGTGAAGATCTTTTAATTTTTCCAAAAGTACCAGGCATCAGGATCATAAATCTGACTGCAGACAAAATCTATACTGATGAAAACAAGAGTTTTAAACTTATAAAATGGCATAAAGGACATTCATCACCTTTGCAGTAGCATGAGTAAGCCTACTCACAATGCATAAAAAAAAACTTTATGACACCAATAACCACAAGATTTTAGAATCCCTTTTGTTTTCACTGCACTTGAGGAACCTGAATTCCACAAAGATTAAGTATTACCTGACAGTTCCTTTGCTGTACTGAGCTTTTAAATATTTACTTTTACTCTCAAAGAACAGCTCTAAGGATTTGCAACTGAATATTATGAAATACAATAAATATTTCACAATTCCTTCCTTTTACAAACATCAAAAGATTTATTTCAAGAACACTTCTACAGTAACCAGTCAAATATTTATAAAAAGTAAACTCTAACAGTATACGCCACTGTTCATTTTATTTTAAAAGTTAGATATTCATACAAAATTGTTTTACATTACAGCTACTTCATTTGTCCTATATCTTAATCTCAGAAAAAAAGTAAGCAACATTTCCAAAAATTAATCACCATACAAAATAAAGGAAATTGACTAGTCAGTTGGAAGGTAGCACCAGTTGCTATTAAAAAAAAAAAATCTGAAGAGTTCAGGACATATATTATACAAGTAATTACATAGCAAACTTCAGAAATCAAAATAGCCAGTGCTTAGTAGTCAAAACTGTGAAAAGGAAATACTGTAACTAAACTCTTTGGTAACCAAATTCAGAGAAACTCCAATACCTAACTAAACACTGAACAAAACAGGACACTGGAAATCAAGGACAAACTTTCAGTTGTCACCATCTTAAATAGGTTCAGTGAAGACTGGGTGAAGTTTAAAGCAAAGTATTATTAATAATTCAGATGGAACTTCTCCTGATATAACAAAGGTGAGGAACACTTAAATAAAACACTCTTTTTCCCCAATATATATTCAGTGACCTGTAAGTTACTAGAAGTTGATGCACAATGACTGGCCGTCCTAAGTAGACATTCCATGTTTGTAAAATCCAATTAATAAAAGCATTAATGATAGTGAGGGAACGGTATGCTCAATGCATGTGAAGTCAAGTTTCAGTATACTCAGTACAGCATCAATGACCATCTCTTGACCAAAGTTAGAGAAGGTATAAATGAGTTTTATTTTAGTAAAAATTGTGGCTACTTTCCACTTTAAAATGTAAGTCACGCTCTAGCATTTACCTATAGCTCATCAAGCACCGTCTTAAATAATGCTATGAGGCCAGTATCAATGTAATTATAGAACATGGGGAACATGCCTTTTAAAGCTTTTGATGCTCCATGTATCTCCTTTTATTTATATGTGGAAGAAGTGTCCACATGCTACCTTAAAGTATCAAAACTGTTCTGTGTCCTTCATGCAGGAAAGCAAAGATACTTTTAAGAAAGATCTTTATAACAAGTCTAGAACTGTACTGTACATTAAGATTAATATATTCTGAGCTGCAATGATTTTCATAATAAAGGCAAAGAAGGTTATGCAGCTTTGTCTGGGATGAGACGATAAGTGCAATCTCAACCTCCACATGCCTGCCATTCAGTGATACAGAAAAGGTTAAATAACCTTTTGATGTTGTGGGTTTCTATTCAGCAGCAAAAGCATACATAAAAACACAACAGAAGGCACCTACTTCCAGGCTTTGATTTACTGCTGTGATTTCTTTGATATGCAGAGGGATGGAGGCGAGAAGTTACAATACATCACTCTCTGAAAACAGCTTGTGACGGGACAGTCTCTTTTTGCCATAACACTCTCTCAGGACTCTAGCAATCCAACAAAATTCCCCTTTTTCCCTAGTCAAACATACCCCACAGTGTTAACTCACGTCTTTAAGAAGCTGGTGAACTGAAAGAAATTTCTCAGACTTCTAAGACTGATTGCCATCCCTTCCCTTTGACAACAATTAGCAAACAAAAAATAAGGAAAAAAAAAAAATCCAAGCTTGTTTCCTTCTCAACAGAAGACCACCATTAGCCAAGAGCAGCTTACAGAAGGCTGACAGTCTCACATACAGTAAGGGTTTCCAGTATGTGGGGTAAGTAAACGCCCAGTACAGAGGGCAGGAAACACCTTTATTTAGCAAACTTGGAAAAACACATATGTGCTTGAGGACATCGCAGGCCCTACAGGTGCTTCAAGAACCAAGGCAAGAGTACCAGGCTTGTGGATAACCTCTGTGACAGATTATCTTAGAAAAAAACAATTCATCTTTAAATAGAAGAAGGGTATCTGGGGGTGTTACTTCAACTGAACAAGTATCAAAAAACATTTAAACCAGAAGCATCAGGATTATCTATTTTAATCTGCTGTGTATGACAGGCTGAAGGACATACAAAATGAAACAGCTCGATGATAATTAAAAGGGGAAAGTATTTAATATTTTTTCCTTCTGCAACATTCTGTTGTATGTAAAATGTATACACATACTTAAGAAACTGAGTTATTACAAGACCAAAGAAAATATTTTTAATAGATTGTTTCCTTTTTTTAGTGTTATCTTTTTGTATTATTCTTTTTTAAAGATTTAGCTTTTATGATCAATAAAACTCATCTATTCCCAGAAAACAGCGTGCCCTCCCAACTGTCTCTTCCTGTTTGACTAGGAATTTCTGGAACCAGTCCAAGGAAGAAAAAAAACAAACTGCAAGTCCTCAGTTGCCACAAAATTGGGTTAGGAAAAGCAATAAGGAATTTTGAACTAGCTTGTGATGCTATATTATTTTTCCATCCCCATGTCCTCAAAATATTGAGGTCTAAGGTGAGTATCCAATACTTTTATTATACTGTAACATATACTCCAAATATTGCTTATTTGGAAAATACATGACCATAACAATTCTGTACTTTGATTCATACTTCCTTATTCATAGATCTTCTCAAATGATTACATATTTACTGAGCAATATGATCTGACATCAAAGTTCAATCAAACTATAAAACTGTCCATATTCTGAGCAGAAGTTTGGACCAAACAACTTCCACAGATAAGTTTAATTGGTTGGATAAAATGCCAGACAAATGCCTACAATTTGGTGATTTTAGGAGATGTGATTTTATGGTATGTCTAAAACCAGCTAACATGAATTTATCTCTACCAGGCCAATTTCAGTAACAATTATGTTTGTTAACACAAGTCTGAGTATTACAGACATTTATTCTATCAGGTAATTTTTTTACTGTAAGCCTTTAAGAACATTGAAAGCCAAAGGCAAGACCCAAATCAAGTCAGAAATCATTGTTCCAGACTCGGTTTTTTTGTTCCCTCCAAAACGCAAAACAACAGAAGATACTACAAATCCTACTTCAGCTGTATCACAAATATACATTCATAATGAATGAGACATGTTTGGCTCCTGCAGAAGAACATATTATCAGTTTCATAAAATCTGCATGTTTCCAAATGGTTTTGGTAATGTACTGCACACTTCAGGACATGTATCCTACAGGCAGGATCAGCTGTCCTAAAGGCAGAGAAGATGGGGCAAGATACCAAAACTATAGTGCCAAAAATAAAACTTCAGGCAATAGCCCAAGAAGTATTACTACAAATGAGATGACTAATCCCTGGCAGTGCCCTGGTTGGTAGTACAATGTCTTACTGGAGTTATTTCTGTCTACTTCCTAATATGTCCTCCCCACCCCCCTAAATATAAGAAGATTTACCCCATAAATAAGAGAGGTAATTTCAGGAGGGGAAAGTCATTTACTTTTGCCTTCTAGAAACAATTATGCTTCCTTGGTTTTAGGAAGCATTCTATAGGATAATTCTTTGGAAATAAAATACAACTACATTTAATAAACACGGATGAGAATACCAGTCACAGATCCTGACTCGAAATCTCTTAGGAAGCATAGTACCAAAAAAAAAAAAAAAACCCAAAACACCTCACCATTTTTTCTTATAAATAATCAGCTATGACTAAAAGCAAGGAAAGCAGAAAATATTTTCACACTAACTTTACTTTTCAGAATATGACTGCATCTGAGCCCTTGCCACAGCAGTCGTATCAGTTACCATATCCAACAACCATGTCCCTGAAGGTCTAGTGCAGAGAAAGATCATGAGCTTACCAGTTACCCTGTTAAATTTTCTAGTCTACATGGCTTCTACGTGAATTACACACTGCAAGTTGAATTCAAACAGAGTCCATATTCTGATTGTGAAAGGAAATTACTTACTTTGTTTCTTAATGTAAGTTGATTATGTGCTTATGCAAGAGACTATCCGGTGGCAGCCGGAACATTTTACTTCAGCTGAGCTACTGCCTCTAGTCCATGGGGCACTGTGAGGTGGAAGTGGCACTGGCCTTTCCTTCTAACAGTAGGTTAAGTCATGTTCACACCAGTTTGATGAGTTCTGGCATATACAAGGAATAAGGTTATTATGCGGCAAGTTCTATCACAAGTGAGTTAAATGTGCTATTGTTTTGAATAAAAAGAAACCTTGTAATTCTCAGGGAGATGTATTACAGACAATATTCAAATAGTCAAAGAACATTGGGTTTTGTGGAGGTTTTTGGAGGCAGTGCATTTTTGGTGTTTTTTTGGGGGTGGGTTTGTGGGATTTTTTTGCTATGCTTATTGGTTTAGCAGACTTAAGTACTTTCAAGAACAAAATTATTTTATATCGAAGCCTGAAACTATTTCACTGTTGAAAACATTTTGAACAGATTAATAGTCAGCATATAAACAGGTTATCATCTTAAAAAAAAAAAAGAAATATTATTAATATTGATTTTAACTCTTAAGGTATTCAAATCTCATATAACACATTAATACAGAACACTCGGGTAATACTCAGATTTGGATTTAAAGACAGCATATGAATTTTACTAGTGTCATAACTGTGATGCTACTTGCTTTAGGTTATCCATTATACAGACTGTACACTGCCTCAGCAGCCTGCGGTTCTATGGCATGAAATATTAGCATTTATGCTTCTCAATTTAATCAGTGTAAGGTAATCCTTCTAATTCTCCGATGCTATCTTTGGCTTTTTATTGCAGTCTCTCCAACATTTAAACAGATTTCTTACAATGTAGATACCAGAACAAGGAACAAATAGCATACCAGTTTCATGCTTAATGGTACAGAAATCTACTTACTCTAATGCTTCCATTTTAATGTTACATACTTATTGGAGGTAAGTGAAATATTATTTATAAATCCCTTTGTGCTTTGTTTATACATCTGCACAGATATGAAACTGGACAGATGGGAAAGGACTTTCCTCAAATGTGATGCTAGCTGGAAACCTTATGGGTAAAAAACAAAACAAAACCAAATTCCATCTGCTAATAAATATTTTAGCTTCAAGATGAAACTGAGCATTTTTTCCCTTTTATTCCCCTACCTTAATATCAACCTTCTTACCAACATATCCACTCTGAAAGTCTAGACATTTCTAAATATTGTAAAGATCAATACAGCATTTGATTTGCCAAATATTCCATAGTTAGAATAATCTCATTACAAGCTTTGTCTCAATGTCTTGTGAGGTACACAGTCTTGGCTTACCTCAGTTATACCTCAAAGATAAAAGGACGAAGAGGCCACCCACGCTCATGAGCTTTTCAAGCTCTCCAGTTCAAAGAAAAGGAAATACCCGCACTTCATACTTTTTCACAATTTATTCACAATGGGATTTTCTAAGCAAATTAAACTGAAGACTGACTGGTGAAAGAAGAGAAGAGCCAGCAGGCAGAGGGTTATATATTGAACAGGTTAGACCTACTTAATAGGGGGCAAAAAAAGACACGTCCCTGGGAAGAATCCTAAAGCTGATAAAAGCTATCTGTAAAGACATTAAACTCCCCAATGCTATCTCTTGTACTTACAATAAGAAAATAAAATATCTACATGATAGGAACTGTTAAAAAGGAAAAAAACAAAAGGGGGAAAAGTCCCTACAATGGTTGTCCTGGGCTGGCCACCTGATGGCCACCACCAGGGACCCTCAGAACCTTCCAGAGGCCCTGTATATTAGGCCCAAATTTAACGCAAGGCTCCCAAAATGGCAAGAAAGACACCAGGGGAAGGGACAGAGAGGCAGCCAAACTAGACATGCTATGGGGAAGGAGACAGGGAGCATCTGGTCAGTGCCAGGCCTGGCACAGGGAAAGTGCCGAGAGACACAGCAGCACCCAAGAGCAAATAGTCCCCAAAACCCAAAGGTGCATGTAGACAAAGCTGATGTAGTTTGCTCTCAGATGGCTGCAAAGCCCCTGCTGTAAGAACAAGAAACCATCAGAGTCAACATGAAAGGTGAAATCCACCTCTAATCTAACAAGGGACCATCTGCACACCTTTTTTCCCTCCTAAGCATTTGTGTTTCACTGACAGAAGCTGCCATCCTGTTTGATAGAGAGCACACTCTACTAGAAATCTGGCCTGTCATACAAAATGCAACATCACTACGACCAGATTATAAACGAACACAGGAACTAGATAAAATGCTCCTGAAGCTCTGGTGCCACAACAGAGGCCACTGCTGTACAATGTCCAAAAGCCGTGACTTTCCAGAGCCTGCTGAAATCCCGCTACAGGTGGTGCCACTCTCATTTGGCAGCCCCAGGCCAAGTAACAGCCACCACTGCCTGGCACATGTGACAAATGCCACTGTACAGGCACACTCATTTTATAAAGCCTCTTTCTCTCAGGAAAAACAATGGACACAGGAAAGCTGCATCTTCAGTACAAAACTGCTGACTAATGCTAAAATTCCCCACCTGTGACAGTACATCAGCCACCTTAGTGGCTTTCTGTAGCTAATGACCACATGGTAGCCACCGCCATCACCACCAAAAGGTCAAGCAACACACAAAAAATTTGCTTATTCCACACCGTGTAAGATAAAGATTGTTATCAGACAAGAAAGCTCCTTAGCTAGATCTTCGTAAGATGCTAAGAAAGTAAACAAAGAATTTCTATAGAAATATAGCACCAGAGAGATCCATGAATTTCAAACTTTATTTACAGGCATGAAGATAAGAAAGTCATCTACATGAGAAGGTCCCATCTAACGAAGTGCAAAAATCAAGGAGACAACCTTTGCAAAAAATACTAGTTTGCACTGGGCATACGTTTTTGTGGAATGATTGTTCAAACAACCTCCTGCCATTAAAAGACACTGCAAAGGGTCTTCTCCTTTGCTATTCTGGGCTTCTTGAAGACACATACATTTTCCCTTGGTGCAGAGAATAAATTTTGCCGCCCCCCCCCCACCTTATACAAAAATGTATATATAATTTGAAAAAAAAAAAAATCAGAAAAAACTTAAAATTAAAAAAAGAATTTTTTTTTAATAATTTTAAAAATGATAAAAATAATAAAAATTTTTATT
>JAOXJK010000001.1:147924093-147961265 GCA_025774025.1 Xenus cinereus
GCCGCCCCCCCCCCCCACCTTATACACAAATGTATATATAATTTGAAAAAAAAAATAATCAGACACATCTTAACAGTAACAAAAGATTTTTTTTTTAATAATTGTAACATTGAGCAAAATCATACAATGTTTTATTAGCTGCTTTGTAATGTCAAAAGTAATAATTAATCTTTTCCAAGGCAGCCTTAAATTTGCTGAAATTAGTATTTCTAGTCCCTGATAAGACTTCCATCTATGGGACCAAGTTTACTCTAAATGATATATTCTGATAAAACTGAGCTAATATAGAGTTACATGGAGTAGCCAAAACACATAATCTAGCCCCATATTGCTACCCTGTTAGTCTCAGACTTCTATTAGTGTTTTCAGTTCTAAGTTTTCTAAATGCAGTGGATCAGTTCACACCACTGAATCAGTTAAACTATCAGTTATTCTTGTCAAGATAACAAGAAACAATGCAGTCCCCTCTCAGCATCAGAAAAAGGCGATGCCAATACTAGATATTGCACTGATTTCAGCACTTTCTATTTCACATGGTAAACCTGAAAAAAAAAATAAATCAGTAACTGCTACTCTTGAAGAGTCCTTTCCTTCAAGCAGAATCACAGTTAAGTCAACTGACAATTGGACAATTTGGTTTGTGGTTTTAAAACACACTTAACCTGTATTCATGTTCTTTTAAAACTCATTTACGCTGTGTTCTTAGCTTACCTTTGTCTCTTATACTGGTACTCAAATTGCTACAAGCTAATGAGCTGCTTAAATTAAAGTTTGAAGGTCTTCTGATATTGTATCTTACTTTGAAGTACTATATATCTAACTGGGGATAGCATCTTTGATCATCTTGCAAAAATCTTACATCTCTCCTATTTCATATAGAGCCTACATTTAGCTAGCTTTTGCTTTGGTCTATTCAACATTAGTTAAGTAGTTCCAGTGCCTCTGAAACGATCACACACCAAAAGATCTAAGCACACTCTTATTCTTTTGAAATCTCTCCAAAAAGCCTATTCGTCTTCTATTGCTAGCTTGTCATTATTGGTTGGTGCCATTTCCTTCAAAAATAAGTAACACTAAAACCTATTGATTTGAGAAGTTCCGCTCTGGGGACCTCACATTACATTCAGAAAAATGATGAAATTTATTGGATTGTCCTATCACTTTAGTTAAAAAATTCTCTAGGTTACAGGACAAGGCTAGGCTAAGAAAAGAATTACATTACTAATTCCTTAGAATTAATAAATGAAAAGGCCCATATTAAATACTCCTTCAAGTCACAGCAAGTAATAGATTTGATGTGTATTGATTCCTATTACTCTCATCATTTTTTCCCCATTCTCCTATATTGCAATAAGAGAACAGATCACAGCTTTTGCAAGTCAGCTCTAATTACAACAATTACTTCCAGGGATGCAAATAAGATAAAGTTATGCAAGATTGGTTTAAAGAGTTTATTACCACTTGTCAAAGCCCCAAAACTGAAAAAAAAATGACTAGTAGATATCCATTTCGGAACATTTTGAAACTCACACCCTCTCCAGACACTTTCCTTTCCCTGCTCAGGCCCTATAGAAATGTTCAAGCTGTCTCTTTAGACATTCCTAGATGGACATTAAATACCAATACACCAAGATTATAGGTCAGCACTGTGTCTTTCTTCCATTACCATACATATCCAAGAGCCAACACTATATATCCAGTTTATTTTAAAGAGTGCCTATAATAACCACATCAGCCTGGTATTTAAAACAAAAAATAACTTGGTCAGCTTGGCATGTTACATAGGTTTCCTTAGCTACATCCCATATAAAACCAAACAGTCAACCAAAGAGAAATGAAAAGTCAAAACAACACAGAAAAAGAGCTATACAAGCTGAGCAAGCAAATCTCACAGCAGGATCTAAAGGTTCCCTAGCTCAGGCTCTAGAGAATTCAAGTGGATCAATTTCCAAGGTCAGAGGACCTTCAACATCCAACCTTCAAGCACAAACAGGAGTCCAGCAGAAAACAGGAAAGTAGATCATGTCTGGGGGAAAGGTTATTTGGCCACAGTTCCTTACAAAAACACAGCTAACCTTAAAAATTCAGCAGGTTGTGAGACTTTGCTGAACTAAGTACCATGCTGTTACACAAATCCTGTCTGCTCAGTGACTATTTCTACTTCAGGTTTTGAAGGTTCTGAAGTATATTAGGCATGATAACAAACATATTTGAAGTTGACAGAATGTGGGTAACACAAGAATAAATATCTACATGCACAGATGGAAGGACGTGTTAGTTCATGCTTCCATAAGGTCCTTGTATTTGGCTTGTTATCATAAACCCAGAAAAAACAACAAACAAACACCCAAAACACAAGTAGCCTCAATTACAGATAAAGCACTTCAGTGTTCGGAAGGTCCTCATGCTTATCAGCATCACTTCTAACTTCTGCTAGGGATCCATATACCACTGGACAAATCTGGTATCATTCTTCACTGAGAATTACTGTAAAGCCAGTCAATGACACAATATTAATTCTCATTCCTTATTGGACCAGAGGTCATCAGAACAACTTACTTATGTAATGTCACTTCCACAAATGAAATCAGTATAGACAGCTTTCCACTGCACATCACCGAAGGCAGAAAACAAGCAATGTAACTGATATGATTTTTTATGCCATATCATATCTAAGCCTATAAGCTAAAGAGACAGAAATCAAATCATGCTCAAATACTCCAGTGAAGTACTCTATTTAAGAACATCAAAAATCTTACACATCTCAATTCATTTATATAGAATAAAACAAGACCACATCTACTTTCCCCCATCACTTTTCTTTCCATAACACATGATCACTCCTAACTGTAACAATCTTCATTTAAACATGCATGAACCAACAAACAAATTCCAGAAGAGTAAATGACTCTCTCAGTGTGCCTAACTTTATCTGTACTGATGGAAAGCAACTTGCATCTCAGGCTTTTGGTTTTAACTCATGTTACATATATGAATAGATTCCTCCCTCCCTTAACAGTTAAACTACTAGGTCTGAAACAGCAATCTAAAGAATTCTAAAAGAGTTTTTCTACCCCTTCACTCTATGTTAATACAAACAAAATAGAAATGTTTTGTTACAGAACTATGCTGGCTTTTTTCTTCTTTGGAAAGCAAAGCACTTGGAATTTCAAACTTCAATTTCTGTGTTTGGTAGTAATTGCATAATAAGAGATTAGAAGTTAACAATGCACCAACTGTTACAGATAATACAACTTATGTGTTGGAACAAACAAGTTACCTACTAATATTCCATAACAAACATTTGCAAGAGGAGAAAAATCAATCTATTTATCTGCAAAAACAAGTTGCAAATATTGCAGGTTTTACTCTAAACATTAGAAAGGAAAACTTTTGAATCGGACCATCATATTAAATGTAGTGCCACACAGTGTCAAGTTAAAAAAATTTTTAAAAATCAAGGTTTTAAGTTCCCTATATAGCTTCACTCCTAATTGTGTTAAAGCAACGTGAGCTAAGCAGCTGTGGGAATTATTCAGGATTATTCTAGAAGAAAAAAAACTTTTATTAATAAAAATGTTTCCTCTTTCATGAAGGAAAAGTAAGCGATAGCATAAGCTGTTAAGTCACCCATACATAATAAAATAAGCAGCATCCTCTTATGTAATGTGTCACTTGCTCAATCTTTAATATAGTTTAAATTGCCCTAACCTAGATACATTGAAAGGGAAGCATACAACACAACCTCAACACAAAACCAGTTTCTTTCATAAAGACATATGAAAAGATCTCTAAACACTACTTGTAGTTTCATCTCTACGTTTTTGCTCTGTCAAGGCTGCGACACTTGAGTTCTCTTTCTCCCCTAAGAGTTTCAGCATTTTAGTAAAATCCTCCTCTGCTTTTCCACTGTTTATATTACTCATTTCAGTTATTACAAGTTTCTTTCTATTGTCTTCCTCTTGTGAAAGCATTTTTCCACATCCACACTGACAAAGGGCTTCCATCAAGAAGCCAGTCACACACTGTGTTCCTCCAACAGGCTCGTTCTGTTCTTTGCTGATACACACCAATAACAAAAGACTGAAAAAATCTGACCATATGAACAGTTTCACCTTGAGAATCTTTGCACTAGAGATTAGGGTGAGTCAACACAAGAAAGCAGCCTTTAGGATATCATTTAATGAAGAGTAACAGAATCACGAGCTACATCCAAGATCTGACCAGCAGGAGGACCACACACTGCACTGTAGCATGATGTGCTATTTTTGTATCAGTCCCCAAAAAACGATTAAGAGCACTGCATGAACTGTTTTGTGCATGTGTTTTTTTCCTATTCCACAAATAGAGATTCTCAAGTCTGGTATCTTTTTTTCTGAACCACAGCAAGAAAACAAATACAGCCTATAGTCCTCTATTTTACTACAGCAAAACAAATGAAATTCAGAGTAGAAAAACAAACCTACTTTTTTGTGAGAATCGCTTGATAATGGAAGCCTGGAAGTTGTGTTGTGTCTGGCAGATACTGAGCTTAGCAAACATGCAGACTGGCCAGCAAAACAAAGGCTACATCTATAGCTGTGGCCTAAGCAGGGCTACAGCCTAGTTGAAATCCACACCATTATTCACAAATAGCTACGGAACTACTTTACAGAAAAGTAGTAAATTTTGATAAAAAACACAAGTTGGGCACCAAAAGAGGACTTGTATATTGTACTAGAACACCTTGAAAACTGTAGTAAAAACAAAAACAAAAAAACAAACAGGCAGTAAAATTTAATCATACGTAGTACAAGGTGAAGCACTTCTAAGGACTAACAGCAAGAGTTGCGATTATAAACTGGCAGTCCATTAGTTGGGTGAGAGCCAGAGGATGAGATGCTGCCTGTAGAGAAAGTACTGTACTGATGCCATTATAGAAGGCATGGGTGAGATCTAAAAAACTTTTAGGATTCTGGTCCTCCTCATTCAAAAAATATCAACTCAAACTAAACAGCAGGTTTATATTAATAATCAGAGTGCCATTTTTATGAGAAGAAACTAACCTATCTTGGTCTAGGAATATCTAGGGAACCTAGGAAACCAGGAAAGTGTGAAATAGGTGTGGCTGTCCTCTAAAGTACACTGGAGTAAGAAGTAATCACTACTAAGTAACAGTTAAAGTTTAGTTTATGAACAGCCATGTATAAATGGGGTGGTGAAACACCGGAACAAGTTGCCCAGGTCGGTGGTAGATGCCCCATCCCTGGAAACATTCAATGACAGGTTGGACGGGGCTCTGAGCAACCTGATCTTGGAGATGTCCCTGCTTACTGCAGGGGGGTTGGACCAGATGACTTTAACGGTGTCTTCCAACCCAAACTATTCTGTGATTCTAAGACACCTGTAAAGTTTGACTGGAAATTAAAAGAAGGCTTCCAAATTAAATGAAGTTGTGTCGTTTGGGGGTTTTCGGGTGGAAGGGGAGAAATAAAAAAAAACTCCTTTTGACAGGAGGGAAAAGTTCTACAATTATTAAAGCTTCAACTTGATAAGTTGATGGCAAAAACGCCAGGACAATTCACAAACAAACACTGGCTGTCTAAATATGAAACTTTATAATCTGAAAGAATAAAAGCAACAAAGGCATCTAAGGGGGGAAGGAGGAAAGGTGCTGCATATCATTCACTCACAGACACATGCCCTTTCACTCAATTTTTTTAAGCCACCACCAACCTGCATATTTTTTTTCACTGGAAAAATGTTAATCTTCTAAAATATTTTTCATTACAGAAACATATTCACTAGAAATAATGACACTTTATTTCATGAAATGAAAGTCTTTGGAGAGTTATTTCAGAACACAGCTTAGAAAAAAAACCATCACCTGACACATCTATTTTACTACAAAACTTCTACTAAATCTAACATCCCAAATTGCTCTCTAGTCTATACTTAAAATGTTCTTCCATCCCAGAAAAGTTTTCGCTGACAAACATGACTAGACAGATGACTACACATATACATCTGTATTTACTGCATATACCTATTGTGCAGCCAACAGAACCAGCAATAAGTCAGAACTGAAAACTAACACACTCTTCAAACAAATGCAAGCAGCTCAGACTTTGCCTATTTCAATTATCTAAGCCGAGCAGGCTGTAGCCTCAAAGCTGAAAAGCAGTACACTTACTTACATTCTCAAAACCATCTCCACATTAAGTAGCAGTACAGCCTTTTATAATTGCTATGAAACTGCTTTGGATACCAAGCAAACCAGCAAAATACATTAAGAGAATAGCACAACCCCAGAATTTCAAGTTTTCAAGATGCAGAAAAATAACCACAGTTATTAAAATATCACTGGCTACCAGTGAGGATACTCCATTTGTGATGAGGGCCACCATAGCTAAATTTAAAAATAATTTATATAAAAAGATTAAGTTTCTGGATGAGTGGCAGTACTAAAACTGAACAACAAAGCCCAGGCTTAAAACCAGGTGACATGGCCTTTCTTTGCTTAAATAAAAAACTGTACATAAGGCATCAGTGGATTTCTGTCCAAGAAAACAGAGACTGGGAGTATCCTCATAGTATCATATGGGGATGATGTATGATGTCAGAAGTCTCATAAACATCTTCCTGTAATTATACTTACATTGTAATTACATTAGTTTTGCAATAGGATTTCTACATTTGCACTACATTTTCAGGGCTAAAAGGGTAACGAACTAGAAGCACCCTGAAAGCAGTCAGCACTGTCTGTAAGGCAGACTGTTCTTACCTCCAAATTCCCTGTTAAGGGCACTTATAGCCTGCAACAGAGATAAATGAAGCAACTTCTGTTCTTGCTCCTGTATGATCAAGTCAACATTGCGTCATGGAGTAAGTGCAGATAGAAAAAGTGCTCCTGCTGCTGACTACGCAGCTGCCGCCCCAATATACAGGCAAGGAGTGAGAGGCCAAGGGCAATTCCACAGAAGTTTCTTCTGCCTCAGAAAATGATGGTGCTTCTTGGAGGAGACATTCTGCATGTTACTGAATTTAAGTATAGCAGGTTAATCTGGTGAAGAAAACCAGAGCATAAAAAATGGCATACTTGTCTAAACTTGCTCAGCTATGGCTAACAGAAAGCTCCCTCCTTCAGCCTTGAACAGACCTATAGATAATGTTTTGGGGGGTTGTCATATCAAGATTAACACATTCAATCTCCTACAATCCTCCACTATAATAATGGCCTACCTGTAAGTGAGAAGTGTAACCAGCATGCTTCTACGAGTATTTGATTCACAGGCCACCAAGCCCTGGTTACCTAGTGGCTGCAGGCAACAACAGCTGAAGTTTTAGTGCTCCCTAAACTTTTAACAGCTACTGAGTATGGTACTACAGTATTACAGCTAGGCATCCTCGATGGCTCCCTGGGTATAGCAAGGCACGTACTGCAGAAATCGAACTGTGTTCAAAACTGAAAAGCAGACAACTCTTGGGTCATAGGAAATGAGTGGACAAAAGGGCCAGAAGATTTAGAAATGTGGGTTTACACTAAAGGATTACCTAACTTGAGGCTGACTGCACATCCTCTCTGCAAAGTGGCTTGGTCAGAACTTGTCCTGAAGTGTAAACGAGGCTTTAAACTATGTCTTAACCGCATACATGAACATATGCATGTAAAGCACCCAAAACCCAGGCATAACACCGGCATGTATGACAAAGGGAGCTGGGAAGACAGTAAGAATGCACAGAAAGTTTACAGTGAGGACACAACAATAAATATAAAAATTATCTTTCAAATTTCCACAAAAGCTTACTTAGTACTCAACTGAGACAAAGTTTACAAAGTGTTGCCTAATTTTATTAGCACAGTTAAGTAGTCTTCAGACGTGACTATTCACCAGAGAAAGCCACCAGGAAGAAGAATTTCACTCTTTTGAAACAAGAAATAGACATGATATTCAAATCAAGCTTCAACAAAATCTATTCTGAACAAAGAAAATAGGTTAGCACAGGCATAGCAACAAAATTACATCATGTGTAGAATGAGCCAAAAGAATTAATGTCAAGGAAGGGAATCATCTCAAGAGGTAAAGTGTGCTCTGATCATACGAAGATCAGTAGGAACAGTATTTTCATTTTTCATGCAATTCCTAAGCCCTTCCAGGCAACAGTAATATCTATGAGACAGCACCATATTACTGAATACCAAAAGAAAAAGAGGCTGGAATGAAGAGAAAAAAAAATGCTGAAGGAAAGGAGGGTCCATGAAAAGCAAAACAGAAAAGAGGTAGAAGTCCTTTGAGAAAGAGTGTTTCGTCTGATTTAAGTCTGGCACATTTAGATGTCACTGAAATAAAGTTCTTTGTAAATATGATGCCATACTAAGGGAATAGACACACAACACAAATAGAGAAGCTATTCTATTCCTGACAGAAATCCATTTAAGAGAGATATACTCTAGTAGCAAATTGCTAAGTGGCACTGACACTCAGACAATACACAGAAAAGGTATTTACTTCACACTCCATAAGCATCCATAAAATTATCTGTCATTTTCCAAGGACTTTTTTTGTTTTGTGGTAGTAAACAGATAACAACATTTCTGCCACAAAGGAAGAGATTTTCCATTTATAAGCACTGCTACAAATACCACAATCCACTTGTACTGATGTTTCCATACCTTGATTTTAAAAAGGGGCCCAAGAAGTTACCTCAAAATAATATGAACACACATTAAATGAGAGAATAATGACAACTTCAGCTTTGAGAGGATATTCTCTAACTGTGAGATACTAATCCGTCCGTGAACCACACAATCCTCCAAATAATTCCCATTGCATTGGCATGAGCAGAAAGTCATGCAAACCTACTTTCTCCAATAATAATACAGCTATATAAACTGACAGAATCACCAAGACTTATTTCAAGTCGAAGAAATGACTCTGAATGCTGTCTTTATAAGAAGGTATTTTGAGTTTAAATCTCAATTGTTCAGTGCCTCCAATGCCTTAAGGTAAGGAAAAAACCAAACACAAAGCAAGCAAAAAACTTTTGAAAACCTACTTTTCAGAAAGTTTGTCAACCTTCCCCTCTTCATACATCATTCCTCCTGTTCAGATAGTAATTAAGTTGTATACATCATTTTAGCCAGTGACCCATATTACACAGCATTAGCTGCTCTAACAATACTTAAGTAAAGGGAAAAGGGATTAAGTAATTTACTGTGTAAAATGGTAAACCACAAAGAAAAAACCAGACAAAAGGAACACAGCAATTTAGTGGTCATGTTTCAGTACAGTGTTAGACTTCATATACAAAATAAAAAGATTTTTAGTTATTTAAGCAGACACATTTTGGCATTTCAAACAAATGAGGAATTATCAGGGCTTGATTTCATGAAACATTTTGCCTACTGGCACACACACACAAACTGCAAATGAAGCCAAACATTTTTACCTTTAAATGACTTCCAGTCATAGTCCCTAAAGGCAAACCTGTTCCAGCCTTCTGCAATCTTAATCCTGTCATAGCCAATTTCCACATGAATTCTTGCAGAAACTAACAAAATCTTCATATAGGAAGATTTTTTTTAAAGTTGCAACAGCAGAATAGCAATTAATATTTGCACTTAAAAACATTTGCAAATCAGTGCTGCAGAAAACAATTATTACAAAGACAATGAATATTTCTTCAAAAAATCTGGACCTGTTATGGATTAGGGTATGTTTAATTCCCTCCTAATACAAAGCCTTGAAGAAATTCTACACATTCAAAGGCTTAAGAGCACTGCTGTGGCAGTACTGTTCTTTCAGCTGCCCTGAAAGTCCAATTGTGATTACTAACAAAGGAAACATTTGACAGGCTTTTGTAAAACCTGAGTTTTCTTTAAATAGATAAAAATAGAATAATCTTCAGAAGAGTTCACAGAAGTTTTCATTTTAGAAATGGCTGTATCTAGCTTTGTTAATATTTCGGTGACTTTTCACTACTAAGGTATAAAGTCCAGTGTGTCAGTCATTAAAAGGGGAGGGTAGCCAATTCTCATCTCCATATACAAAAATTTACTATTGTCTCAGTTCAATAAAAATTAAAGTGGAAAGAGAAGTTTACAACAATAAATAGATGTGCAATTCAACAAGATTAGATCAAGAAATTATATCAAGATTAAAAAATGAAAAATCAAAAAACCCAGATGGAATAACCGTATTTTATTGCTAAGTAATTTACTCCATACAGAGAAAAGCTGCTATTTCATAGAACGGCAGATTATCCTCAGTTGTAATAGACTCAATAGAAGTCTCAATTATAACTTAAATTAAAATCTGTGAAAAGAAATTAAAGGGAGAAAAACATAAACTTTCATTAGTAGTCCTCCTAGGACACAATTTCTAATGCAGTAAGTAAAAATCCTCAGTTTGTATCAGTTTCTCTTTCTGAGTTTGTGGCTCTAAATACAGCATAACATTTTAGCCAGACTATCCCTGATTATGCCAAATTTAGTTTAAATGGTTGCTTAGCAGGTTGGTTTTTTGTTGTGTTATTTTCCACTAAAAAAAAGACCTCCATTTTATCTCCCTAAATACATTTCACTAAAGACTGTGTTCAGAAATCTCCCTCATTAGGTTAACCGTTTAAGTGCATCTGTTTTAAATTATCAGTTGCAGAAAGCACTGAAAATAAGGCATCTTTCACATTTCCAGCCCATTAAGGTCATGTATTCAAAATATAACTCCCTTCATTCTTTGCTGCCCTCTCTGCTCCACCCTGTTCCTAAAAGCAAGCCATTAAAAAAGAACATTTTGAAAGATGAGGGGTCTTAAAACAGAACATTTACTATATGAAACTTTATATCCTGCAAAAAGTGAGGAGCACTAAATTGCTATCAGACAAGAAAAAACCCTAGACAGCTCCCTCAAAAAAAGATATAATGGTGAAAACAAAGAGGAGAGAGAACTCAAGCCATAGCGTCTAAAGGCAGTTGTCTCCAGCTGTCTCTCTCCAGCTATTTAGAGTGAGGCATTTATCAGTTTGAACTCACTGTCCGTGTTGTTCTGATGTTATGTACTTCAGCTACTGGATAACTTCTCTTTTGTTTGTATTACTCACAAACTCTGGCCTCATGCTTTACAAGGTATTCCCCTTGTGCTTCTCAGTCTCCAAAATGTTTTTCTTTCAATACTAAATCAATTAGAAAGTAGAGAGAGAGAGAGATACAGTGGAAATATCTATTTATATACTTACTGTTCTCAGGTTGTCTTATTTACCAGAAACATTACTCACAACAAGCAAATGATAGAGTCAAATAAAAGGCACATCAGTAGAAAGTTTTATTCTTATGTTAACAGCAGTGTGCATACACATTACTTTTCACATTATCTGCAAAAAAAAAAAAAGTATCCTTCTTCCCACAGCTACTACATTGCAAGTTACTTTAAAACTTGCATGCTTGCTTCAGAGCCCAGCTGACGTTGGGAAAGAAGGTGACACATAGAACCACTCATGTGTGTGCCAAAGAAGAACAGGTCAGACAAAGGAACAGGAAGAGCTCTGTTACAGGATGTCTGAAATGAAATAAATTACACCAGAGGGGAAGTGCAAAATAAGAGATTAGTTGATAAAATGTAAAACAAAAAAAATCAACAACTTCAGACCTGGTTTTGAAATACAAGAAAACTAACCCACCCCATTTCAAAATTCACACTATCTTGTTAGATTATGGAATTACATACTATTAATGGGCTTACCATTCTGCTCAGAAAAGACTGAATATATGAGTAAAGAAAAAAAGCTTAAAACACACACTTACACAGCTCAATTTCCATCAGTTAGAACTTGCATAAGATACTCACATGTTTTTAAAAAAAACAAGCATTTTTTTCTTTAAAGTGAATCATCTTGGGATAGTAAAAGAGCTTTGAGAACTTTGTTAGTACCTTGTAGCATTTGCTCAATTGCTCATATGACCTTTTTTATTTTATGTTTTTTGTTCGAAACAATATAAAAAAATTGGGAGGTTTATCTGCTCCGTTTTTGAAATGCATAAGATGCAGTTTATTCGATGTTGCATGGCACTTCAATGTAGGTACAGACAGCATTAAGTAGAAAATCCAGAACTTTAAATAGCTATCCAGTCCATGAGAGAAGAGTTCTCTAATTTTTTTTTTTTTCACTCAGCTTGCAGAGGTGGAAAAAAAATTAAAAAAATATCCAGAAAATTATGGTGGATTTCTGCTGGTGGTTGGGGGAAATGAAAGGCAGTGTTAATATTCTCACTTCCTTACATCAAATTTAAAATGAAAAATAGTTTCTAGCAGCTTACATTAGATGATTGGCTTTCTCTTCCACTACTTATAATACCTGACAGCAATCTATGGTAGATGCTCATCAACCACCACAACATACAGGGAGGAGACTATTCAGCTTGTCCATTTGATGAGTCATTCAAGGTGACACACAGAAAAACCTTCCATAACTCAAGTTTTAACACATGTATTCCTCTACACAAAAGCAACAGTGCTTAACCATAAACCTGACAGAGAAACACTCACCAAGGTCTCTGAACACAAAACAAAATCCTCCCCTTTGTGAAGGTGAAAGTTATGGCCCAAAGTTGTCACTTCAGGCCTGAAGGACCGTGACTAAATTAAAGCTGCTGTGGTTTTAAAGAGTTTTCACTACAGCTTCTGCTGTTGTGGATAATCAGGGCTGTGGGTGATTAATACCTCTATTAAGAATGCTGTTTTTCAGGTTTCAAAGTTCACTTGCCCAGGTTAGCCCACATTTGTATTCCTGTATGTAGACAATTGAAACCAAAATTTTCAAAGCTTAACACAGGAGACAACTGTTCACAGAGAACAGAATTAATGACACTTTCCATGACAGCCTAGAAAATCTAGCTATTTTTGCAGTGCTTTATTTTATTTAGCATCAATTCTTAAACTCATCAGGACTTTTCTCTAAGGCTTTCTGTAACCCTCTCCATAAAATCCACTCTGCAAAGTACCTTTCTGTACTTATACAGTAAACTATGAAACAGAAATTCCCTTGCAATAAAGTGGTGGGACTTGCTAGAAAAAAAGCATGGAAGAACACCCTTTGGGTCCCCTTTCCAGAAGAATCTCCTGTTTAAGTTTTACCCACAAACTTTCCTCTCACTGCTCAATACTGTTTAGCTTTCCCTTAAATGGAAGTCATGTGATAGTGATTATCCCAGTCCACCATTAGTAGATTTACTCATGATCTGAGGCAGTGACCAAAGATGCATACAGTATCCAGTACACCAAGGAGTAACATTAACGATGTTTTCTGTTCCATCTTCTACTCCTTTACTAAGCACTTCTGCCTTTGTTTCCATTTTTCACAACTACCAAGCACAGAGGTTATGCCTCCAAAGAGCAAGCCACAGTAACAAAATTTCTCCCGAAGCATCACAACTAACCAAGACTCTGTTAAGGCAGCCATGTAAGTAGCGCTGCTTTAATTCTCTTCTGCAGTAGGCATTACTTTGCATTTAGCAATGTTGAATCCCAGCAGCTACTTACTGCCCAATCTGTATTTTGAAATTCTTCTTGAGCATCTCACAATTAATTTTGGATTGTGTGACTTTGTTCTCCTAGCTGTACATCAGCATACTTTGTTCTTTGTCTAGAACACGTATGAATTTGCTGAGGGCACATATCCTTGAAGATTCCTCTGGAAAGACCTCGGTGGAAATTGATCATTTAGTCTTACCCTTTTCTCATCTTCTGGCCAGTTATTAATACAACAGGAGGCAGTTCCTCTTAATCCACAACAGCTGACTTCCTTTAAAAGCCTTTGGCAGGAGGTCTTGGCAAATGCTTTTTATAAATCGAAGTGCATTATACCAGCCATATACTTGTTCTCTCCTCAAAAGATTTTAACTGCTTTGTGAAGCACAACTTCTAGCTAAAAAAAAAAAAAGCCCACCATAATATCTTTACTGTATTTACAGAATTTTTATGATACTTCACTTCCTTGAAATTCCAGTTCTACTTCTCTCCTGGGTCCCTATAGTATCACACTTGCATCTTCCACTCCTCTGGCACACACAGCCTGATATAAAGGATTGATTACATACTTATGACAAAAAAAACCCCCTGACATTTCCATATCTGAGTTATTTTACAACCTGAGTGAATCTCATCTGGTCTGCATGATGTCCTCCTATTCATTTTACCGATTGACTCTTAATATATTAATTAATAAGACAGTTCCTCTTGTCCATGCCTGCAAACTCTTCAGTCTGAGAATTTCTCTACAGTCCTCCACAGCAAACTCTACTACCAAGAACTCCTGTGGCTTGTGTGCTGTAGCAGCACCTTTCTTGAGAACTCCTGACATGTCAGACACTTAATGGACTACAGCCTTCTTTGTACGCTTCCCACTGTCAGTTATAGGGATATCATCTTAGGGTGTTAATTTTACGTTTGCCACTCTCTTTCTCCCATTTTCTTAGATAAGAGTTCTGCTCTTCGAAGGATTACTATCAACAGCTTTCTTCATCCTATTTAACTAGTAGATTTTTTTTTAAACCTTTTTTTGTACATGTGTCAATTTGTACAAGTGTCCAATTTGCTGTCTTTATCTGGTCTCCGTGACAGATGCAAGACTCACCTTCAGAGCTACACCTCTTCATTGCATCTTATTTGCCTTCACTGAGTCTATGAAGCTTGCTTATGTTTTTGGGAAGGGGACAGATAAGTCTTACTAAAAAAAAATGGGGGTGTGTTTGTTCATACAGAAATGCCAAGTAGCAGTACAATCCAGGTAATGTTTACAAGACAATTGCTGAGTAACATCTTGAGCCACACTTGATTGCTTAAGAATAACATGTCCTCTTTGCACATTGACGCAAATGATCGAACATGCTTGATAATCTCTTCATCCCATTCAGTTGTGAGATTTTTTTCCTCCTCCTTCCTCTTGAGAGCAAACAAAGTTTACTGCTATTACCATAACTTTTTCTTTATGTTTTTTCATGTCTTAAGGCATTTTACAAAATTGTCAGTACCCCAGTTACGTGGTCAACAGCATAGCTACAATATTAAACCTCTCCATCTCCTACAAACCTTATTCCAATCCACATCAATTAACACATCTTACTTTGTCCAATTCTCCTTAATCATAGCGCACCTTTCTACTAAAGCAACTCATCTGTAATGCAATTCCTTCATATTTGCACCCAAATACTGCAGTCTCATTGATTTTCTTCCTTCCATCAAGTTTCTCAAAATGGTTATAGCATCGATATGCTCATTTTAAAACAGGTAATTCACTCTACTACCTGTTTTAAAAGGCACACCGCAGTTTGATAAAAGCACACAAGACTGCGCTTAATCAGCTTGTCTATTTTTATATGCACCATTTAAGAGAACTTAATTTGCTGATACATTAAAATTCAGGAAAGAGACAACAAGAAAAAAAAAGGACAAAAGTTTTTACCTTGGGCTTTCATCACCCAGTGAAATATTATCCAAAGTAACTTTTCATCTACAGCTTTCTGTTTAACAAATGATAAAAATTTATTACAATAAAGCTAGAACCCTCTTTATATTTTATTACAGCAGATTTTGACAACACATAGAGTGTATCACCAATCCCAAGGACTAAAACGGAACACTTGCATTTTTCATTCACTTGCCCATTTCACTGCCAACTCCTACACATCCCAGTAGTTCACCACTGAAAAACCATTCAACCCTTTTGCAAGTTCCTGGAAGGTCTAACAGCTCAGCACACCTCCATTTAGCAGTAGGTCTCTCAAACACTACCTTACCAGCTCCTTTGCAGCCAAACGTTTTTCATTAACCACTTCAGTGTCTCCACCAGCATGCTACATCCAAGCACTCTACATTAGTCTTCTCTAATACTACTAGCTTATTCCTGAGGATGCCTGAAAAGCTTATTTCTTACCTGAGGCATGCCTTTTGCTCAATTTTAGTTCCTGTTCAGATTTTTTTCTGTCCTCATTGCTTAACCCTTCTCAACTGCAAGCCGAGACACATGTTTGCACACTGGTCTGTCTTATTTGAGGTTTGAACTTTTTGGGCTCTTGAAGTTACTAATACTACAGCATTGATATAAACATTCCTATTCTGTTTTAGCATAACAGTGTAAAGAAAACTAGAGGATTAAAATAAAACAGAAGACAAATAACTAGCTACACTAACAGCAGGTGCTAGCAAATGCCTAAGGATAAGCAAGAATATGGCAAACAACAATCTTCACAGTCTCAAACTAATTTCAGCTCAGATGCTCTCTGGATCGGATATGGTCTCTAAATATTTAGATGTATGCTTCCATAAAAAATGTTAGCAAACAACAAAATACTGGCATTCCATTTATCATCACATCAAATTGAACTACAGTGCAACCTCTCAATTCTGTTTGGCACTTTTGATGTAGCTCACTAGCTGTCAAAGTCTCTTGGTGCCTTTTGTTGTATCCTCTTGAAATGTCAAAGTTTTATATCCTGCAGCTACTCTGTCACTTCATCTGACTTTGTATATGAAATAATGTAGTGAGCATCAGATCACTGAACTTGGCCTACTTGAAGGGTGAAAAATTTAAGTCACAGCTCAAACTAGGTAATATAATGTGGCAGCCTTTTATTAATAGCATGAAAGCAAGTAGAGCATGGAATAGCTTTCTTATTACACTAATAATGACATATTAGATTACGGTATGCTCATTTTTGTCAGATTATATATCATTGCTTCTAGAAGGACAGAGAATTTGAATCTTTGTCTAGCTTTTTAAGCATGATAATTTTTTCCAAGAGTTTGGAGGCTTCTTGGTTGTTGTTTTAAGAACTATCACAAGTAATAAGCTACCTCTAATAAATATGCTGCTAAACAGAATTAAATTGCTTAATTTCTGTTCTATTTCAACTTTTTATTGTGACCAGAAGATATCTTTGAGTATTAAAAGATTTAGGAAGCAATCAGATAGAGCCTTCAACTTCAAAATTAGAAGAGCTTCATTGTTCTTGTGACATTGTGCTCAATCCTGCCAGTTCCTACTTCCCTCAAAGTACTGTCTTTCCTCCCTGCTCCTTTAGAAAAAATACTTTTGGCAAGCACAGGTGGTGCCATACACACCTCAGCATGCCCCAACATATAAAACCTGCACCTGAGCCTGTGAAATGATGAACAGCCACAAGAAAAAAAAGTGAAGTCTGAATATCAGTACCAAGCAGGTGAGCAAATTCCGACTGCTCACCAACTCTGCATGGTGATTGGAGCAGAGAGGAAGCAGAGATGCTCTCCCACCCACCACAGGCTCCTCTACCATAGATATTAAAATCAAAACAACAAATCAGATGAACCTCATCTGATGATCAAGCAAGGAGGTCTCTTAAGGCAAAGATATGCCCACTCCCTCAAATAAAAACACAATTAAAAAAAAAAAAACCAGCTTGAAACTGCTTTAATTTGCTTATTTAAATCAACTAGTTGATTTTGGAGAAGACAAAACTTAGTTATTTTCCACATAAGCATTCACTGCATTTTGCAGTTTCTTTTTCTGCCTAAAGCTACAGTTGAGCTGCTGGGACAAAGTGTTCAACACTTATCAAAATGAAATACTTTACTCTGTAAATTACCATACCACCAAGCACAATAGGTATCACACTACAGGGAACTGAGCACAGTTTAAGGACGCAGACAGACAAATCAGGCAGATGTCCAAGGTCCTAGATTTACATCTTGCAAACATACCTTCTCTTCTTGACCTTTAGTCAACATAACCTGTTTCTGTTTTGTTGTTCTAATACCATGCTAGTCATTGGCATGAATATGAACAAAGATATGAAGAAAGCAAAGTGCCAGGTAAATGTTACAAGGATATTTAGGAAAAGAGTGCACCTAGAGGAACATGTCCATTAAGTATGAGACCAAACCTGAGTAGTCTCTAAATTAAGTTATTTGAAGTACATCATCTTTCATGGTAGCACTTCGGGTTTCACTCCTTGCCCAGCGCTACTCAGCTATGCTACAAAAGTCAGTTTCTTGCAAGGGCAGATATGATTTGTTATCTCTCACTATACAAATTTTTTAAACAATACTATAGGATTTGTGTCAAAGTCATGATTATCAACACCTCTCTCTGCAACAGTGAGATAAAAACCTCAAGATTACAAAAGACATTTGGAAGGGACTTTTCTAAGAGACTTTTCTGCCAAAAATACCCTCAGAATAAAGGCCAACTTGGCTGATGTAAATTTATCTCCTTATTTAACATCTCAAACTCAGTACATAAATTCTCAGTGCAGATGTAGTGTTCCCTTCAGAAGACTGCAGTTAAATTTAAAAAAAGTTTTATTTCATGGTATATAATTTCATATTTCATGACATTCATACACTAAACTGGACGTAGCTTTAAAACAAGTAATAATGGAATCTGAGTTTTATTGAGCCATGATAAAAGCCATGGAGAGGCAGGATTCTGGCTATGGCATTTTTCACTACTTATTAATTTACAAGAATAACAACTTAACAGATGTTGTATAGCATTATACTTCCCTTCTTTGCATTAGTGAGGGAGTTGAATCCAGCAGCTCAATAGAGGGAAGGCTGCTGCAGCTCCAAGGTTCAACCAGGAGCAATGCCCAGCTTGCACTCCCTGCTGGCACACATACAACACACATACATACTTATATATCATGGTCAGAGAGATCAACACGCTGAGCGCTTGAACATACGCACACAGGCAGCACCACAGCATCATCCTGCTCCTCTTTCCAGTCTGAGCAGGATGGAGGTCCATTAGTGAGGAGATATCTACATATATGTACAATGTATGTAGATTGTCTGGGCAGCAGTCTGCCCAGTACCAGCCCCTGGATCACAGTCTCTCTAGTTGTTGCCACCTGGATATAAGTGCCCCCAAGACCATAGGCCTGCTCTAGTTACTAGTTACATACTAGTAGTTATGAGCAGTAACTCATAGTAACTTGGTACTATGCAACTAGTAACTCATAGCAGTTAACTAGTCTGTCTCTCATGTGCCTACACGCACAGCAGGTTGGAATCCCTCTGGTCTCCCAGTAGCCAAACTCATATAGTCTCCCCCTTAGAGACAAACACATGTGTAGGTCTCACTCCTAGAGACCCTCAGACCTCACCAACTCTCTGGCAACTCCCCCGGTACCACCAATAGCAACCTTCTCCCATAGTCTCACCCATACAGACAGAGACACACCTGTCTTCCAGGCATGATCTTTGCTAGTGCTCACACACTCGCTGGCACACCCCACTCTGCAGCTACTGGCACCACAGACACAAGACACCCCTGTGAGCCAAGGCCCTGCTCCAGTTGCTGGCACTTACATCCTCTCTCTGCAGAGTATACAGTTGCTGGCACCATGGGCACAGTTGTGATCCCACTCCAGTCGCTGCACTCAGATTACTTTTTTCCTCTGTGTGTGTGATAGTTATTTAACAAAGAGACAGGACAGGATGCACTGATTAGGTGAAGGGCGTGGACAGATAACCGTACAAACCAATACATGCAACCAGTCTTTTTTATGCCTTTATCACTCTATATTCCCTACACTTGTTCCTCCCCAAATAACCTAGATCCCTCCCTTCTCCACCTTTGGTTCATCCCCTAAACATCCCATAGCAAGTTCTGTGCTATCCTGAAATGCTCTTTTTCCCCCCTAAATCCAAGAGGTGCTCAGGCAGTGACCCATCTTGCTGGGTTTCACTCCTGGACGCTAGGGCTGAGGGTCTCCTGAAACAGCCCTGGACATGGTTTTCCTTTCCTCCAAGTCCCTAATTTGGGTTCTGCCTGCCCACCATTTCACCTCTGTGCTCCTCCACTAGTTTGTGGAGATGTGCCTTTGAAGGAGCTGATGCCCCTTGGGATGGCCTCCAAATATAGCCAGGCAAGGTACTATTCGGGCACCTCCAAGTGCCATCATCTCTCTGCGCTCCTCTGTGCGTGTGTAGACAAGCATTTATCACATAAGATAGCACTTTGTTCATCTTTGAACACTTAAATTGAAAGCTCCAGGAACCTGTGAGATTAGAATGGTGTAGTAGTTTTGATATATTGATGAAAGTGCAATAAGCAATTAGAGTATCGCATCACTTATCTTTTCAAATCTTGTAATTAAAAATTAGGCATCCTAAACTTAAGCTGTGTAATTCACCTGCCCCTTTTAAAGTAAGCAACAGTGGTAAACAGGAAAAAATAAGTTACTTGCAGCTGATCTGAAATCTCAGTTGGAACACAGGTTAAGAGTAATTTTAAAACATTAGGCAAATTTATGTTTTCTCTTGTCTTCAAAGTACAGAATTCTCAGTGTTAACTTCTGGCTAATGGTTGAATGGAAGTCAGGTAGGGAGAAAGCGACAGCAGCCAAATAACTCCACAGCGCTTTGACTGCCATCACTGCTTCAGCCACCCTGGAGCACACTGGGCCAACTTCTGCCAGTCCTGCCAATGGACAGATCACTTGCTGGTGCCCTTCAGAACAAACGGTGCTCAAAGATTAGAACCTTCATTTTAGTTGACCAGTTTTATCAGAAAGCCCAATCTGCTGGGATCATTCACTAGGCAAATTCTAGGTTTCACTGTTGCCAGTAAGTTTGAGGGACCCCGGCCAAGTTGCTTATCCTGTCTAGAACTCAGCTTTCACATTGCATGTGAAATAAACTTGTCCAGCTCACCCAAAACTGGAAACAGAGACAGCAATTCACTAGCACTTAATTCCTTGGTAAGTCTTCAAGCATGCCTCCCTTACTGATCTACCAAGGTCAAAATTACAAGAATTCTTGAATGTATTAAATGAGTCACATACTGGACTGTATTTGGGGGGAGTGGGGGGGGAGGTGTTTGTTTCTAAAAAGCTCTAATTCATCTGATAGCAATTGTATATATGATGGCTTATGCTCCTGAGAACCAGGCATATGAATAGGCATACCAAAATGAAGAAGATTAATAATCTTGCTTTAAAACAAAACTACTTGCTTCATAATTGCTAACTGAATGTCTAACAGTTTGTTCTTTTAGTTATCGTATTCATCAGGTTTTCATTGGGAATACAAAACTATCAGTTGTATGCCATTTTCAGCTTTAAGATGACCTGATGTGATATCTCAGTCTTTGCTTTTACCATTTACCTTTAAGGGCTTAAACCAGTACAAACTTGTTCTTGAGAAGTCTAAACTGCATGCCAGACTCCACTGAGTGCCCTTCGTTCATTTTTGGTGGCTTAGACTTGTCTTAGCTAAAAAAAAAAAATAAAATAAAAAAATCAAGACCAATTCAGATACGAAAACAAAAATTTCAATGAACAAACGTTTATTTGCCACTGGGAGACATTTGTCAAGCTCCACTTTCTCAGTAACAGGCCTGATGACTGGAGAAATGAGACCACCACTTTTCTGTTAAAGCAGACTCAGATAATGCATCATACTAGTTAGAAAGAAGGATGTTTCACAGACAGTATCACTGCTGGAGAACACAGAAAGGGAAGGCCATTCCATAAGACATTAGAAAGCTGTACCAGTAATGGAAAGACTAAAGTTACTTATCCACAATGTGTAACAGTAGCATACAGGACACATTACAACATAAAAGCTTCCAACATGCACAAACAAGGAGTAGAGATTACATTAGAGGCACATCCCGAAATACCTCTCCAGTAAAAGGTTGGTTTTTTCCTTTCTAATACATAGAAGTAGGGTAACATCTATATGTACCATCAGAATACGTTGTGAGCAATTTATTCTCTAAGATTAAAACACAACTTTTTAAAGACTGCAATACTGAATAAAGGGCAGTAACTGCGAAGAAAGGGAACAAAGCTTCATTCTAAGTTACCTAACCATACTTAAGTTTACTTAACCATACTTAAGCAAATTTAACTTAAATAGCACGGTAGTGTGCAATACCACCAGATTCAGAAAACACAAAGAGGAAGAAACTTTGAATTGATTTCATAAAATATTTTTTATTCTTTATGCAGGCAACATCTTTCTCCTTCTCCGTTTATTTCCACCTCTACTGCAGCAGTATCAGACCAAGAGTCACATTACTCTAAGTCAATGTTATAAATATGGCACTGTAGGAAAGAGTCATTACTATCTGAGCCTCTACTGATTAGGCTTTTATCAGTATCTCTGTAGTAGCAGATGAGTCTAATGTTAGCACTGCAGTACACAGTAATACTGCTAATCAAGAGAACAAAACATACTTTACAGTGTATTCATCAGGGAGATAGCTTTCAAACAATCTGTGCTGCAATAGAAGCCTTCAGGGACTTCGGTAGAAACAGCCAGAAAAACACTACTTACCTCTCTTTGTTTCTCACACTTCTTGACTCTTTATACCTTCCATATTCCTAGATATCAGGAAGAGTTCTCTTCATGCAGGGAACGGCATTTTTCAGTAAGTGCCCTAACAAACTGTGGAACCAGGCCTAAGCATTCTCTTGGGTTTCATTTTTAAGTTTACACTTAAACTGATTAACACTGACACGTGTTTAATTCTTCAAACATTTTAAATAGTTGAAGTATAAAATTAAAGTCCCACTCCACAACATGGTACGCTCTGAGTGTTTTGTATCACTTTTAAAGTTTCACTCTCTCCTTGCTTCTCCTTCACACCTAATTGCAGCTCTTGGGCTTGCCTACCACTTTTCCATGAGAACTGTTATTATATCAGAATTGGAAAAGCCACATTAGACCACTGTAAACATGGAGAGAGTTCAAGGACAACACAAAAGTCTGCATGTGCCTGCAACTAATCAACCAAAAATATTCAAGAGTATAAGATCTTCTTCAAGAAAAGCATTTGCTCAATGGACAACCTGTTTCTAGCTTATCTTTCTACTGAAAGTACAGCTTTGCTGATCATTAACCATTTGGGAATAATCTGTTTCATCACCCTTTCTCCAGGACACTTTTTTAATCAGAAAGCTAAGCTAGTAATTTTGCCTTCTCTCCTTATTTCAAGGACTTAAACATAGCATGAACAGTACTTCATTTCAGTGTTCCTTTCTTACATCAGTCTCCTTACAAAAAAAGGAAAGGCTCCATTAAAAGAGGAGCATATTCTGAAGTCACTCTGCATGTAAACAGAGTAGAACTGCTGGGATTTATGTTTCACTCAATCTTATAAAAGAGTTTCAATACTCCATTCCCTACATGAAACCCCATTTTAGCACTTCAAAGAATCACAAGTATACTCAAGGATAAAACTCAAAACTTGACAATGAGCACAGGCCACTTCAGAGCTGAAGTAAGGTCAATTCTGCTGTTAGCTTACCAAGTGGTAAATAGGCTTTGAAGGCAGCCCTGGTCAGGAAAGCTCCTACGTAAAATACAGGATTTTCTTCCAACCCAGAGGAAATAAGAAGCCTTCCCACAAAAGAGCAAACTAAGCAGAACATGCTAACAGAACTTCTAGGAGGAGGTCTCAAAATGCAGACAGGAAAGGGCAACAGAGATCTACTAACATTTGCCTATAAAAGGCTCTTGAGCATGAAACCCAGGAAAGAAACAGGTTTCTCAGAAGGCCAGACACAGAGGCAGGAAAACCCAAGTTTGAATTCAACCAGACAGGACTCAGAAATCGGCAGTTTGTTTTGTTAAACCATTTGCTTTTTCTGCATTGGACATGGGACATAGCATCTAAAAAAAGAAAAAGCAAACACACGAAGCAAAACCAAACACATTTTGTTATTTGTCAGAAGGAAAAATTATTTCAGAAGCACAAGAATTGGTGCGTTCAAATAAGGGAGATGGGAAGGGCTACTAAGCAGAGGAATATTAAGACTTGGGAATGGTGTTGCATCTCTCTTTTGGTCACATTTCATTTCCTCCTCTGATCATCTATATCCTTGGTATCTAGAACATACAGTTTGTTTCCATAAAAATAGTTTTATATGTATATGTGCATTTACACAAACATACACACACAGTATACAGTGACATCCTTATTGCCCAAAAAAGAGACAGCTTAAAATAAATCCAAAACATTCCATTGGATGTTTCAGAACACAAAATCCTGTAATTTCTTCCAGGACCAGCTGTATGAACACACACATCTGCTACCATGTCTTTTATTAAGGATATGGCATGCACAATAACTGTTAGAAAGTTAACTAGCAGGCTCTATTTCAATCCCCCAAGAGACATCAAGAGTTGGCAAAAAGATTGCATACCACTGGCAAGAGTTGCTTTCATGCCTCTTCTATTGAAAGATTATCACCATGAAAAAGGTGAGTTTGTTTCATCGTATTTCTTGCATCTAATAATGTCCACCACTTAAATGCACCCCACCACCCTATTCTGAAGCAAACCACAGTAGATTTAAGACAAACATAACTACCAATTAGAAAAAGAAATAATTAAAATCTTTTTAATGTTGTTATAACATATTTCGTAGTATTCATGTTTGTTTATTAAGACTGGGTTATACTCAAAAATGTAAAAAAAACCAAAACGCAAACCAAAACTCAATAGCAAGGATTTTATCTTCCTGTCTTACCCAAAAATAGAAATATAACAGGCTCATAAAACAGAGTAACTATCAGCATTTTTAGAGGTAGTATTACTTGAAGAGCAATATAATGTCTGTGCCTTGAACTACCATTTTGAAAGCTCACTTCTACAGAAGCAGAAAACAGCTAGATATACGCAAACACTCTAATGGCTTTAGAATGGATTTATTTTAAAGGAAAACAAAGATAGTGTTGCAATCCTACTGAGATGCAATATAAAGTAGGAACTACATTTTTATGGAGCTTAACTTCCACAGGTGTACTTTGGGATTGGTCTTTCCTCATTTGCAAAAAAGAGAATTTGGATAATTTATGTTAAAAGTTGCTAAACACATTCATGTATTTTTAGAGAGAATAGTGTTCTTTCACTCCAGATACATTCAGACTTATAAAAGGCAACTTATATTCTTGTTTGGAGCATAATAAGCAAGCAAGAAAATTAATACTGGTACATAAAAGTAAATCCCAACATCAAAAGTACATTGCAGAGTTGAGGCATGAAAGAAGGCATGTTTGAGCTTTTTGCTTAAAAAGGACTGTTCTTCCCAGGCACAGTCCTTATTTGTTTGCCAGGCAGTCTTGCTTATTCTCTTATTTAATGCTCTAAAAACTACAGCAGGTTCTCACCAGACCAAGATTACATTTAAAACCTGCAGTGAGCTGGGTAAAGGCCATCTCAGTACATCTCCTATCACTAGCATAAGCTCAGTTTTGAAATAAAGATTTATTATCCATGATGAGAACTGTGATCTCCAGGGGAGAGAGAGAAAAAAAAAAAAAAAGAGGGGCCAGGTACAGGGTATCTCAACCAATTAAACAGCCAAGGACTCGCGCTTCAAGTTTTATGTCTTGGGACAGAGGAGTACCCACACTTGTTTTGTTTTTCTTCTATAACAACTTTGTTAGGTATATAAGGTAAAGGAGACCAATTTCTGTTCACTCCTTCCCTAGTCTCAACCAGATTGCATACTTTACTTTTGCATTCGAACAAAGAGGAAAGAGTACTTTTTGCATGTTCAGTTGTGCATCCAAAGCATCAACATACTTGCTTTACACACTTTCCCTTTCCACTGAAGTTGTAGTTATACCAATAATTATTGTCATCTTTAATACTAATAAATCGCAAGGGAAGTTCATGTTCCCATGACAGTTGATAGCCATGCATACCACCTTCAATAAATTTTAAAAATACAGTTCCAATCTTAAGATTCTCAAGCAAACAATTCATGCTTTTCAGAAAAACTATTACAAAGCAAGTTCTCCTAAAATCCAATCAGCTGAAGTATGGAGCAACAGAATTTCCAATATCCAACTTGTGCTACATCTACCACATTGGATGAATTATATCATCCTCAGCCACAAAAGTGGGATTACTTAGGTTTTTATCATGCCAAAAACCCACCTACACCATTTATGTCTTAACTAAACTGAGAGCATTACTCCTGCCATCTACTTATCATAAACCAAACAAACCCAACCTCGTTATGTGAAGCATTTCATAAATAATTTAGAAGGGCAATTTCACTTCCTTTAGATCAGGACTTCAACCCATTGAGAACAAGAAATCTGTACTACTTTTATTAAAAATTTACTATATGGCTGTTCTGGCATCATCACAAGAAACACTGCATACAAATGTTATGCATTAGAAAAATACAAAAGCTACGTTTAAAACATTTAAAAGATGCTGGCAAGCGGACAATAGCTCAGAAAGGCAAATAAAGCTGACAGCCTAACTTTCACTGCTGATTCTTTCCAGGACAAAAAGCAGTGCAAGACAGCTTAACCCCTTGCTTCAGGATCAACATGCGTCAAGTAGTTTTCCATAAAGTAGACATTTGTAACTACCTGAAAAAATTAAGTAAAAACATTTTTAATGAAGCAAAAAGACAGTCGTTTCCCCATATAGCTTTCACTGTACGTTGTAAACTTTGAAAGGTCACAAGTCTTTACCAAATTCATGTATGCATTAAAAGTATATCTATCCCTCTCTGCCAGCAACATTTCTACCTTCAGAAAAGCAAATCTAATGGATCCAACTAGAAGTGTAACATCCACAAGGCAACCTATAAGATGATGCAGAATGCAGGGGCCTTAAAGTAACATACTACCTTCAGTATACCATCCCCTGACATTGAAGAAAACCTTCAACTTTATGTTAAATCGATTGTTTTAGCCTGTTTCACCAAACTTTCACATAGCTGTCCTGGCAGTAGTCATATAAACACATCACAAAGCAACCAGAACACAGCACAATTAGGAGACTTCACAATCCCATTACAACTTTCAGATTCAAAAGCACAACTGCCTATCCCAATTGACAGAGCTACAGCTTGCACTGCAGCAAAAACCACTGCAATTGCTAGTTTCTGGCAGGACTTGGCACAACGCTAATGCAACGATTTTTCCAAGTGAGTCTCCAGCAAGAGGCCAAAGGAACATGCTTCCCTCAGCCACTTGCTCTCTACAAAACTATCAGCAGACAATATTATCATAACCTCCTGCAAACCACGTGCCTGTGATAACAAGTTTCCAGATTTTAAGTTTTGTTTGAAGTGAAGCAGTAGCAACCAGTGCCCTCACAAAAACTTCCCAGCCTAAGCACCAGATCATTATTTAGATAGACAAAAACCTTCCAAAACAGATCTGGACAAGAACAAAATAATGGTGGCTAGGAATGCTTTCAGGTGATTGTCCCAGGTGCAAAGCTTGCTTTCTAGCTAGTAGGCCAGACTAAAGTTTCAAGGCCTTCAGTCTCAGGACAGCAAGGCACCTATTTCAAAAGATGCTTTTATTTTGTAACCCCTTTCCTAGCAACAAGCAACCAGGCTGCAACACTGACCATTCTGCAATCCATTTCCAAGAGCTGAGGGTGAACAGACTAACATTTCCCCACTGTAAAGAATGTAGTAGCCCTGAGCTACTGTAAGCTAATCACTACTGCGCTCAGCACAAGCTTTCAATCCTCTTTTGCTGCCAGTCTGAATTGCCACTTTCAAATGCATCAATCAGACAGAGACCCACTAAATTAGGAACTGCACTTCTTCCTAGCACAGCCTGCCAAGACAGCTGCACTGGTTTCTGTACTAATGACTTGAGAAGGTACTAAAATAAAGTTTTGGCACTGACATCCACCAAAAGAAGGTACTCCCATCATTACTGGAGATGGCTATCATTGTGTGTTTCTTTTTAGTATATCAGAGTCATGCAAAAATATATTTAGTAACTTAGTATGGCATAATAAGTTCAATCATATGCTTCAGCTCAGTTTGAGGGGGATAACAAAAGCCTGTTTTGTTGGCTGTAGTTTTCCAAGCACCAAAGGCAGTTGGATCTTCAAAGGAAGTGAGGATTGATTTATTCCCCCTGCATAAGGCCCACCACACAGCAACAGCTGATTTGGCTCAGCTGGGGATCAGATGACCCAGATCAGGCTGTTGGGAAGGAGGGAGGCAATTTCCCTGTTAGGCTAGGAGAACTCTTTGGGAGTTCACTATGCCACTTCCTATAACTTCTCAAAAGGTATGCATGTAAGAAGATAGACAAGCTGGGGCAAAGAACCACATAGAAACCCTACTGCGTAAGAATACAGGCTCCTGGAACTATGCACCAGGAGACCTGAGCAGAAAAAGTCCTATAAAAAACGCTTTTCAGAAGAGACAGAAACCATAGTAAGATTAGCTGAGGCACTAGAATAGAATGCATCTGGGCTTAAATACCAGTATATTATTCTGAAATAGTGCACAGAAGAACAGAGGATCCTGAACCACCTACAGACGAAGCAAAGCTGGACAAGTAGTGCTTTAGCAACCCATGTAAGGCTTGTTAAATACTATCCAAAGCAAGGCCTGTATACTTTCTGGTATTGACTATAGCTAGAGCCCAGGGTCAGAATTTAAGCCTTTTCAGGAATGTATCCAGTGTTTTAAAGGGCTGCTTCAAACAGACTGCAGACCCATGAACTGTGCAAGGTGAGACCAGATGTTTGCTAATGAAAATAAACATTTTTAGTGCAGAGAAACAGCTCAGGTGTTTTATGTATATGGATGGAAAGGCTGAGCCCAGTAGAGAAGGAGTACCATTAATCCCCTCAGAAGACTTCTTCAAAGATGAAGATAAATATTCCTCTTGGAGTAGTCTGTCAAAGCTTCCAGATCCTCTTCTAGAGCCTGCATCTTTTAAGAGTACATCCTACAATTTCCTACCACTTCAGCTGGTAGATTCACTTTGCCTTTTTTTTTTTTTTTGAAGAGCAAACTCCAATCAGAAGCAGGAAAGATGGCTTAATTTGCCAATTTAGCGGTCAAATTCTAAATAAAAGTTCCGGCAAGCTTCAACTGACCACATAAGTGGAAAACGTAGAAACATTTATAGCTTGTTCTCCCTCAGCCACCAGCTCAGAAACCGCAGAAGGGCACATTACAACACATGACTCCATGTGATATCAAGTGCTCAAGCTTCTCTTTCAGCGAAGGACTCCCTTTCTTCTACAGAATATTCTTCCACCTTCCTTCTCTCTTTGCTTTTTTAAAACAGAGATATAAATCCATTGCATTAACATGCCCCAAACTATTTTAAGAAAACATAAGTCAGGTACACTGAGGTCAAAAGGGTTTTACTTCCATACTTTCCTTCCAAACAATCAAATTATCTTCACCACCTTTTACTCAACTTCAGGTCTCAGAACCATTCCAGAACTCGTCAGCTCTTAACCCAAGTAAGAAGTCCCTCAAAAACAACTTACAGCCCATTATCGTGATACAATATTTTTTTACAGTAATGACATTGAATAAATAAGTCTGTTTACACAGACATCCAGAGTTGATGTTATTTTCTATCTTCTTTCTCTCAGTTCCACACTTCCCAAACTGAACACATATGTAGTTTCAACACCTAAATGCAGCTCCATAACAACTCCTTGGAGCACATGCGCCCAACAGTCAGTGCTCCACGGTGACACAACTATTTTGTCATGAAAGCTGAGACCAGTCAGCTTAAGTCTCAAGGGCACAAGCATTTTCACACTTTTTGTTACTAATTAAAGTCGAGTAGCTTTTCTGTTCTAGTCTCTCAGGTCACACTTACACATCAGCAGCTTTTTAATGGAAAAAAGGTTGCAGAATAGTCACATGAGCAATTAAAGCCAGAAGGGAATGATGACAATAACTCAGTATAGGCTGATTACAATAACTTTTATTTAACTGGAACAGCAGGAGCTAGGAGAAATATTTTTAACTGGTCAGGTCCACAGCTATTAAAGCCTCAGCTCCTCCTACAGTAGTTTTTACTGAGCAGATGTACAGAGGGAAGTTGCTGTGAACCTCTATTATGGCAATCTTAAAACATGAATGAATAAATGCACCAAGCAGTATAATTACTGCTCAGAATAACAACCTGTTGAGTCTGTAGTTTATCATTTTAAGATGTCAAGCAGTTTTATCCACAGAGCCTGTTTTAAACTAGGATATGTTATTATTAAACTTGGAGATTAAAACCAAGATGGCTGCTAAAGAGGCAAGAGAATATTTTCTCCTTTAAGTTAACAGTAAGCAGAACTCAACAGTTCTTATTTTAGAATCAGAATAATGCAGGTTAGAAAGGGTCTCTCCAGATCATCTAGTCACTTCTTACAGAAAGAGTTAAAAAACATGAAGCATTTTCTGACTAGTCTGACATTAACAAACGTTTTGTTGCTTATTTTAGAAATACCAAGTTTAAATAATTATTTTATCCTTAGTGAAACAGATCATGTACACCTTATCTTCATGCAGAGAAAACCTTGATTTTTTACACATTTGACACTAGCCTTCATACTAAACCAAAGAAACCTTCCTTTACCAGTCTCCTACGGTTGCCTGTGAAAGGGTTAACAGTGCTACAGGCTTTGACAATCTTAACAAAGGATTCCTGTGCTGGTTAGCATCCTTATTTCAATAAAACATGCTCTAATACACACATGGGAGGAAACGCTAAGCATATAATGGCTGTTCCATTTTCCCTCAAGTCACTCTGGTTTGATTGCACTTAGAACTTTGGGAAGGTTGAGCCACATGACACGTGAGTGCTACAAGAGAGTGTGCATCACAGGATTAGTTTAGGGAGGAAAGGCTGGAGTAATTTCCTGGTTGCTTGGTTTGTTTTTAAGTAACATTCCCTCCATTATGTAGTCCCCCAAATGCTTCTCTTCATTCCATAAATCATTAGGCTTCCTGACATTTATGTAAAAGTGTTAACTCCCACCTCTCTCCCAATTACTCCTTTTCTGATGCCAGACGCTACCCACAAAACAAACCAGTGTTCCATAGATGCCATCAACTTGTTAAATCAGCGCTGACTCATCAATCATCACTCTGGGATGTCACTGCATCCCAGTTAAAAGCACTATGTAGAACTTGGGCACTTGGCAGCAGTCTTTCCCTCACAGTGAAACTTGCTACTACTTCACCCATTTCAGTTCAAAACCCAGAGCAATCTTCTAGGAATGGACCCACAAATACTCATTGCCCAAAGGCTTGTCACTCAGAGTGAAGTAAAACAGATACCTCTATCAACAAGCCAACAGCACGTCCAAAAAGAAGTGGGGGGGGGGGGGAAGAGCAAACCACCCAACGCCAGGCAGAAATTTCCCTATGCTCGAGTCCAGTGGCTGCAAAGACCAGATTTCTGCCTTTCCCCTGTGCATCTCCAAGACACAGATATGAATTTGAGAGTGACAACTGCAGTGGCACTTTTTCCCTTCATCATAATACTCTTCTGCTAAAAGCCACATAACCAACCACCTGCTATTCTGCATCAGAAAGAAATTATAAGCAAAATTAAATGGTACGACTGTGGGGCAGAGAGAGAAGGCAAGAAAAAAAGACAATGCTTCAGTCTTACTAGCCTTAAAGGTTCAGAAATATCTGCAGTTGTCTCAATGACTCAACTACAACCACAACTCAACCAAGCTTTGTTTAGCTTTTGTCGTAATTTTTAACACAGAAAAAAAGCAAATGCATGTGTAAAAGCATTATTGTTTTCAGTTTAAAATACCTTATAATTTGTTATATGCAGGAAAATAGAAAAGGAGTATTGATATTCTAATTTTACATGTCCAACAGAAATCTAGCCTCAAGTCTTTTTTTAATATATTTTTTTAAAAACTTATTTTATATGCTGACATAAGAGCTCTTTAAACAAGTTACATCAGATACTATTACCAGAGTAAAAATGCTCAAGGTAAACTTTTCACTTCTTAGGAAGCAAGTCAAGCGCTTAAGAACCTTCCTTTAAGAAAAAAAGATAAGCCTTTCAAATTTGAGACCTCCTGGGCTGAAAGAGACAGGAGATGCAAAACCACGATCCAGATTGCCCTTTATAAACCTGTGTTTATACCTGCCCATGTTCACTGAGCTGCTTCACAACTGCATGTGAAGGCTTCTATGTCATTACACCCATTAAGTATAGAAGTTTAACCTCCTTACGTCAGACAAACTTACACCATCAAGAAGTCAACACATTCATGAATCACGTTCAAGCAATCATGCAGTTCAGGGCTGAGGACAGAGCTTTTTTTCCATTTTCCCTTCCTTTCTCCCCTCCCAGTGCCAACACACAGCACTTCCTACCAAATTAGGCCATCTGGTCACCTGACAACTATAAATAGTAAACAGTCAATTAACACTGTCTAAGAGATTAACAATACTCCAGCATTCACAGGTGATGTTATGGTAAACCTGTGGATTAGTTTTAGGAATTTGTCAATTTGTTGGGGTTTTTTTTGTTTTTGTTTGTGGGGTTTTTTAATCTTGAAATTTGTAGTTGTACTCAATGACAATTAAACAAAACTCTTATCTCAGCTTTAACCCACCTGCCCCTGTCCTCCCCACTATGATATTAAAGACCAGCCATACATTTAACTGGCTACATATCTGGTATACAGAGGATATACATTCCTGCAAAGAGCTTAAAGTCAACAAAAACCAGTGGATTTGTTCAGAACTGCTTTAAGGTAGTCAGGAATTGGTTGAAAATCTGGTACAAAAGGATAAAAATACTAAACATTTTTAAAAATGAGACACTGTAAGACATTTTAAAACCTATATATTGGATTTTAAACATTAAATTAACTTGGCAATGTGTGTTTATTAATAATTGAGGTTACCTGAAAAATCCATATTTTTTTTTAAGCTTAGATGAACAGAAGGCTTTCATTAGAGTTAAGCTTTCCAGAGTTCATACTGCTGGTCAGGAGGCTAGAATGTGAAAGATTTTTAGGACAACTGTTAAGATCACACCTACTATTAATGTAATTTCACCACTAAATCAAAGAAAAGGAAACGACACATAGTTTACTATAAAGGAGTTGCAACTATTCTGTAACATACACAGAACATCAACAAATAACAACAGTATTTCAGTACATTCCACGTTTACAGAGAAAATGCTGAGCATTAAAGAAAAGCACTAACATTAATCAATCAAAATCCACTTATAATGTAAGGAGTCTTTTTTACCAAAGCAAAATGTCCAGCCTGAACTTATTTACATTAAATGTCTGCTAACATCAGCATGAAAGTTAAATACTTTTAGTTATGGCTTCGTCAATAAACTGTTTTGAGCCTACCTTTGCAGTACTGTCTCTCATACATATCATATTTCACATAATGAAAGACTGTTTCTACATAGGTACATTTTATAGTAAGATTAAGCAGCAGCCTGGTTTTTAAGAGCTTTCATGGCAGTTAAATTTTAAATAATGCCTTCCCTCTCTGACCAAAAAACAAAACCAAAAAAATAATCACAGAATAAGCAGGACATGAACTTTCCCAACAACATTTCCTCCACATTTCTTACACTCTATCCAAAGTGCACACAGTGATTGATATGTCACTTCTGTTAGTCACCACTAAAGTTTGATACTAGGCCCATCTATACAGCTAAAGTCATAACAATAGCCTAAGATGTACCAGGATTAAAACATATGAAGATAGAAGGCATGCAAAAGCATAATGTCCAGCCAAAGCCATAGGCAGACACCAGATGTATTTAACAGAAGACCACAACTCTCCCTGAAGCCAGCTTTGGGACCCTAGAGCCAAACACTCCAGTCATTCATAAAACGCTGTTTATGTCAGTCTGAGAAATTACAGTATATTCAACTCCAAGTTGCCTCATGAATAAGATGAAATAAACAGACTTCAACTTTTTCTGATCACCCTTCTTCAGGTGTATTATCATCCAAAAATAAGATTAGATTGAACTCTCCAGACCAGCGTTCTGCAGGAAACAAAACTGAAGAAACTATGATTATCGGTAACCTACCTACAACTGCTAGTAATAAACTTATGGTCGTAAGCGCCATTTCTCAGAGGCAAGTGTAATTCAACTATCTTCTTTGCAGCTTTGCAGTATACTACCCATACTTCATGGAAGTCAGTTCTATCATTTACAGGATGGATTTAGTAGCCAAACCTCCTCCAAAATACACACAGCCATTTTTCCCCCTCACATTAATCATTATACCATCTTATGCACGTCATATATATTCCAGTAACAGTAGTATTTTTCATGGATTTATTTTGTAATGACCTCCTGACAAGTATAGCAGTTTAATGTTAGCTATCAAATGCCACTGCTGATTCAGATCCACCTCAAAAGAGGCCACTTACATTCATTATGAGTGACGTAAGTTATACAAGCACAGATAATGGATACTGGTGTTTGTACTTCATTATAATCATTTGTGCAAACAACTCATTAATAGTACTTTGAGAAGATGTGAAGGGCTATGTAAAATGCTAAGTGTGAACTGCAAGTCGCTAATGCAATTCAGGTAACAAAATCCATTTCAGTTCATCCACACGTCTACTTCAGAATCTAAATTAGAAGCATTAGAGACAAAAACCTACTGGATAAACAGTTCAATTCCTTCCCTCTCCCCAGTTCATCTACACAATTCTCTCCAGACAAGTACTTCATGCAGTTTCTTTTTCTTCATATAACTATTTTGATTATTAACATTAATTTTGCAAAACTTTACTGGCATATCATCAGATGTGCTTTTCAGAGGATTTCACAACATCCTATCTTAGTGGTGAAGGAAGAGCCTAATTGTCCGTAATCCTCTATTTAAAATAGGTTAGATGAAATCCTCTTTTGACTGAAGCAAAGAGATTAGTCAGTGCCACCAGGAAAAAGAAACACTATTCCCCCCCTCACCCTGCCCAGTATCTACATGAGTTCAATGATTAATGAAGGAAACAAATTAACCACTCTCCTATTCCAAAAAGGGAAATGAGTCTGCAGGGAAGAGCAGAATAAGTGGAAGTGTTCCTATAAGATCTCCAAATTCTAAGATTTCATGCTTGTAGTAACTACCATGATAACATAAGTAAGAACAAGCATCCCAGAACACAGTTTCACAGTGCACTTCAGTAACCAGACAGAAGAGCTAGTACGAAGCCTTTTTTTTTTTTTAAATACCAATACATGTCTGGATCCTTTGTAAATCTTAGCATAATTCTTGACTCTGCCAAATGAAGTGCTTACAATTTCAGGAGGTACATATGCACACATTAGCATGTGAATGTCTGTGCATGTATGCAGATGGAGGAATAAAGGGGGAAATCAGGAGTAGCAGAAGGAGCAGCGTAGAATACTCTTAAGTAATAAGAAAAAACAACCCTAAGACACAGTCATTATAGGCTTACGTCTACATCCAGTTTTCTTTCTGTGACACGGTAATTTTATTACCTGAAAGCATTAAACTACCCTTACAACATCTCTCTGTGGAAGAGCTGGGTAATACTCTCATCCCTGTCCTAAGGGAAGATGAATGCACAGAGAAATTAACATCCAGATCCACAAAGATATTTAGGTGCCTTATCAACCTGTGGTCTTTTGCGATGCTACAAACAAACTCCCTACCCACTGGCTCACCGCAGTCTCCTAGAATAATCCAGACTAGGCTGCCAGTTTCTTCCTAGAAAGAGTGCATTTTTAATATAGTGTCACAAATACTCAACACTTACAAAATCAAAATTAAACTGAAAAACAAAACACTTTTCCTGATGACTCAGAGTGTGTTTTTGCCACCGGCTTCTCAGAGTCATTACTGAGAGGGAATTAAAAAAACAACTGGTGTCTGTATGATACAGAAAAAGAATCTTTGGTTTGCCTTGTCTACCTGCAGCTGTTGCCATGGCAATTATAGCAGAGAAGATAACAGCATTCCAGTGTAATGCTACCTCATAGCTCAGGGTAAGCTTCAACTGAAATGTCCCTTGACAATTATACAAATAGAAATACTACATTATCCTGTGTAATGGTAAACCAGTAGAATAAGAAGCGTTATTCTGGAAAAACATAATCTGACTAAAAGACTTAGATGAGAGAGGCAGGCTATTTTGCCCAATAAAAAGCCAGTAAAGTTGAATCCAGTTGCATAACAGGTGCTAAAACATCTGCTTAGTCTTTTCTGTAGCACAGTTTTCCCTTGGTTTCCTGTCCCTGCCATATCTGCACGTGACATGGGGGAGGCATCTCACTGTCAAACAGTTTGCAGCTCCTCAAAAAACACAACTGTTTTCCAGTCACATTTAAACTTAGTTAGATTAAACAAGTTTACTATTCCTGTCTTGACAACACAAACAGTAGCCAGCTACGATATTTGTGGAACATTTTAATTGTCAGCCCAGTTACTGTTTTTCAAGTGTTTCAGGTTTAAAAGGCAGATTCATTAGAAAATCCTATTCCACCTTGCCACTTTTCTTGTTTCAATTACTACTGTATGACAGGAGCAAAAAACAAACGAGAAATGATGATTAGAGATGTTAAGTTATAGATGTGCTGCATTGTACCTTGCCCTCTTCCATTCCCAAAAACAATTCTGAAAAGGCTTCCTGTGTTCAGTATCGATACTCTGGTGCTTTAGAAAAGGCATAAAAGCAGAACTATATTAAATAATTAAGAAAAAATAATCAAAAACCATGCTATCATAAGACAAAAGCAACTATGCAGTTCTCATTTCTGAAGAGACAAACAGTTTTGATGCTAAAAATGGCAAGGTTAAGAGTTCTTGATCTATTTGAAGTCACTGAAACACTTCCACAATTTAGATGCTCCAAAAGCAATGTTTTCTACTATCAGAGAGTATCTGATGAGTGCAGATGAGCAATATTTTGTAGTCAATAGCAACCAGCTTGTAATATGTACTCTAGCTTCCATTAAGTGAACTGTTTTACATACACAATGTCCTATTTTCATTTGTTTATTCTCAAAAGGAAAAGGAAATCATGTTTTTCTTCTGTAAATTAGTTAATTGATGGGGCATGGGGGAAGGGAACAACAAACCAAAGCCAATGCAATTCTCCATGTTTATTGCCCCTCAGCAATAAATAATTGATGGAGGAAGGGAGAGTGTCTGGGGTTTATTTTTGAGCCTTGGATTATACTGAAACATCTTAAGAGTGTGTTACAAAACCGGAATGAACACAACAAGAGTCACTACTGGTACACAAGAGCTAGTTAGATTTGCAGAAGTGACAAATCCTGTCAGCCACACCCGATGTTCAGCAGAATTAACTTTTGAGGTAAGAAAAGCTTTCAAACTTTGCCTTTTTTAAATGACAGGCTGAAAAATATGCAGGCAGAACACCATACAGACTCTCCCCCCAACACCCCC
>JAOXJK010000001.1:147968030-147979672 GCA_025774025.1 Xenus cinereus
TGGCGGCCCGCCGGCGCCCAACCCGCCGCCAGCCCCGGGCACCGGCGGGGCGGAGGGCGGCCTCCCGTCGGTGACCTGGGTGAGGGGACGCTCGGTCTTGCTTTGGCTGCCCGGCGTACTGGGTTCCTCTTGTTAGACCGCAAATACGTTTAAATAAACTGTTACCGGTCAAAACTGCATTAAAGGCAAAATCTGCCTGGCACGGCCCTTCCCCTTTTCCAAGATACCTGAAAGAACACCTTTAAACGCCTTTGTTTTCTTCAGCTGTTGTGTTTCCCTGCTGTCCATACCAAAGGACTCGCTCAAGTTTGCAAGAATCCTGTGGGTGGTCTCAGACAATTTGTGTATAACCCCGTACAACTTAATATAATGCTAAGGCTGTAAGCTAAATACTTTCTCCACGGTTAATTGGAACTTAGTCATTTTATAAAATTAAATATTTTACTACAAAAATTAACAAAAGCAAACCACATCTAAAGCATTTTATACTTACGAAAATCCATTCCCTTATTTAGCAGGAATCATGTAAGCTGTCCTTTATCACCTAGCTCATGGCCAAAGCTATGTCATTTTTGCTCCTTTGGGGTTTTTTTTTGTGTTGACACAAGTTAGTTGTCCTCTGGACAACATAAAATCTTCTAACCTAAAGAGTACCTGAATTTCTAATACAACTAACATACACGGAAAAAACAGATTACACTGTTTGAGATCATCACATAAATGCTAAGAGAAAGGACATGTGACTTGATTCTTTACAGGTCACCTTTAATTTAGATGCATTATATATGTTCAGCATTTTTTATTACTGGTTAGATTGCAAAATGTATAATTTAATGCACAGTAAGTGCAGTGTGGTCAAGCTAATGTTGCTGTTCAAAGTCTAAAGTGGTGTTGGTCTAAAACCTAATTTTCTTCATCTCAGTTACTACTAATAATTTATGTTCATTTTGCAGCACCTTCTGTTTTCATGCTCCTATTTACAGATGTAACACTTCTGTAACATAGAGGTTTGTAGTTACATTTCACTTTCAAAAAATTATCACTGAAACTGAAAGGGAAAAAAGAATTAAAAGATCTATGAAACAACAGGATTTTTTCTCAAAATTAGCAATTCTGCGTGAGTTAACACAAAACTACTCTCTTATCTGTTTATTTGCGTCAACAATTAAATACTAAAATAATATTCCATATGCATATCATCACTCTTTAGGGAACAAATATTACAAAAAGCAGAAAGGAACCTCATTCATTAACATAAAGTGATAATGTCAAAATACACAGTCTGTGAAGCTGAAACAGGAAACTGGTTTAGTCGGTTTTTAGGATACTTCTCTGTCTAGCTATTCCATTTTCAAAGATCTATGGAATATTCACACTTTGTAATATTTTTACGAGTTATTCCACTTTTGGTCAAACCTTGCCTTTTAATCAATCTGATGTCTTCAGTGACACTGCTTCTTGCTCAGATTTTGAATGCAAGCAGATTTTCAAATTACGCAGGAAATTGCTTTTCAAAGTTTTCTTTCTTTTAATACTTTCAATAGTTTGTTTCATCCAAATACTGTGGAATGTTTGCCACATAATTAGGTGTCATTTCTTCACAGAAGCGGGTAACGACTCCTGGAGGTTAAAACCTGCAGTTTCTGTACGCTGTTTCCGTTCGAGAGGCTGCGCGAGGTGCCCACGCTGCTTGGTGCGACGCACAGAGCGTTCCTGAAGGGAAGGACGTTCACTTGATGAACTGGTGACAGGTAACAGCGTCTCAGCGTGGAGCGTGATCCTCACGGGGATATTTCGGAGCTCCTTGCACCTTGGGTAACCGGGACGGTGCTGCAAGAACCCTTTCCCTCAGATCCACAGCCTGGAGCCCACTGGTGGGTGTAGGTCCCACCTGTATGCAAAGGTTGGCTGTATTGCCTGAGGTGAAAAGGAGACCACGGCTCCTCCTGTCACCGGCTCTTTCGGTCAAGGACAGAGGGAAGGGACACACAGGCCCAGATTCGCATTTGCCATTTCCAGGCTGCTGCTCAAGCTAAGCTGAGCAGCATCTTTCTGCCCGTCCCATAGAGCTTGTGGCACTGTGCTGCCAAGAAAAAGAGAGAAAAGGAGCACAGCTGGGTCCTGGGCACATACCGAGGTGAAATCCCAGTTGTCCTTTATACCCCTATTTCCACAAAATGGAAACCTAAACATGCAGCCCAGGAAAGAGCACTGGTAGGCCCCTGAGAGTTAGCACAGCACACCCTCGCCGACGGAGCAGTGTTTGTGCGGCGAGAACTCAACAGCAGATATATATGGCTTTTTGGAGTGACAAGTTCCTCCAGGGTTAGTACGCGACTGAGCAGGGTGTTTTGGTCACACGTTTAGACTTAGGTACCTCAAATCTGCCTAAGTTGGGTTTAAGGTGCCTGAGTCCTTTATTGGATCTAGCCTGAAGTGACTTGCTAAAGGTCACATTGTGACTTAAGAGTCGAGCCAAAAGAGGAGCCTTGATCATATCCGTCAGGGATCTGTTCTGCCTATTATGCAATGTTTCACTTTTAAGCAATTTATTAAACTCATCGTCTTTGTCTTTGAATATGCCATCACATTTATTTCACTCCTCGTTTCTCATTTTAAAAATAAGTTCCTAAAATTACCTGTATGCCGTCTCTACCTTGCGTGACCTAGCTGTTTTTCTAAATTTCTTGTTTCTTTTCTGACTGCAGATTAGACCCCCTGTTCTCTTGCTCTCCATCTCTCCTTCCTTTTCTCACTGCATGATTCCTTGTGATCCATTACTGGCCTCTCAGCCTATTCCTGCCTTCCCAGCTGAATTACCAGATGCTCTAGATCTTGCTACTTACCACAGAATCTCACATCCCTTCTGATTTACTTACCATATCAGTACAGCTCTGCTTAAAACATCCCGCTCGTTGTTTAAAATAGCCTTAGACATCAACGTGAATACATTAGTGTGGAAAAGATTTACTCTTCTTGTATACAGCTGTATTTTCTGCTACTTTGCAGTCCTTATTGAGTTACCTTGTTTCATCATTGCAGTGAAAATGTTGAGAGACTGGTCCAAGGGCAGCAGCTCACTTCATGCTGAATTCTCTTCTTGAGGCAGTGATAGTCTGTGGTATAGTCCACCTCAGCTTTGGAAGGTGGGAAGGTAGGATTTAAAGCTGGTTCCCAATAAAGTCCCACAGTTATCACTCAATAAAGTTCCACAGAACAGTGCGGATAGAGTATACATTTATAATATCGCTGACATTGGAGGCACTAGAGTTCTTGATTTTAAGATGTTTAACATTGTTTAGATTCCTGCTTCCTATTACGCTAGTGATAGTACCTCTCGTAATTCTCGCCAAAGTGACTAAATACTTCTTGGAAAAACTGTAAGTGGTAAGAGTTGACTTGAGCATATGTGAGAACAGTGTGAGGAGAGGGAAACAACGGAGATGGAAAAGCCATTAGTTGTATGCAGCTCATCTGCTTGAGAAACTGCTCTATGCATTGAGTGAAATCGCTTATCCTGCAGTGTTCCTGGCTTTTCCCCTAAAAATATATAACTTCTTAATTGTGTCTCTCCCTCTGTTACATTTCTGGAGAGCTAATCAAAAGGAGAACTTCTTCTCTTTCTTGCATCTGCATGATATATTTGAACTAGTTAATTTGTATTAACAAGGGAAATTATTCCCTCAGTGGAACAGATGTTTGTGCTTTGATCTATTGCAAATAACGTTTTCTCAGATCCTTCTGAATATTGTTTGTGAAAAGAGATACCAACATTACTTCTGAAGTCTTTGTTTCATGTTAAAAACATTTCACTGCCTGTTCTTTATGATAGATGTGCTTCATTTGAAGAAGAATGTAATTAGTGGTTATTGTGGTACTCTGAGGACTTACCTGCCCGGGACAGTTAACAGATTGAAGGTGAAGCCAAAGCATGAAGCCAAAGCAAGTAAAATGGCCAGCATCAAACTGGCCTGTGAGGATGATTTCATTAGAAGTAGAGTGACCCAAAGGACAGAGGATTAAGCACTGGAGATTGAAGATCGCTTCACTCTTGCTTGAAATTTTTTGTCTACATCTGTTTTTTTCCAGAAAGTACATGTGAAAATGAGATATATTTCTGACTCTTTGACCTCTCTCTTTCTAACCGCTGGCAATAGGGCATAACTTCTGCTGTACTCAAAAGCTAAATGCACTGTCATTATGACAAAATGGAATTCCCACATCCCTGCTAGCAAAGGTGACCTTTGTTATATAGTTTCTTAACAAAATCCTCTAAAAGAACCGAGTTTGGCTTCTGAGTATCCGACATGATCAAATAAATGCACATCAGTTAAAATAATTTGGCTGCAACCTTCTGCCAGCTCAGGCAGTTCTCTTCAATTACAACCAAGATTTGTTCATCTGCATTACCTGCGTATGTGTAACTTAATGAATCCCTGGGAAATTTTGGTCATTAGCAAATACATCTTTGCGAGATCCAGCCCCTGGCTACCGCAAAGTAATCCTTTTCATCAGGAAAGGCACAGTATTCGGGAAGGCCTTACTAGTGACACAAAACAGCAGAGGGTCCCGTCACTTAGACCCTTTGGAAGACATGCCCGGTCACTGTGAAACAGTGATTAAAACTCATTAAAAGGAAACTCAGCCTCCACCAGAGGAAGCTTCTCCAGGGATGAAGTGCTGTGGGCTGCTATGGTTACTAATGTGATCTTCCATTTACTCCCTTGTTCACTCACCTGCTTTCCCATTCAAACACCACAAACAAGTACCTTTAGAGATATTTGTTGTTGGAACAGTGACAAACCTCATTAGCAGCAGCCATGCATAACCAAAGAGAAAAAAAAGAGATACAAATTAGCAGCGAATAAAAAGAAGAAAGGGAAGTGCTGGAATCCATAGGTATTGTGAATAATATTCTGTCCTTGCTGCTGTGTGAACTTTGTGTTCTCTTTGCTTTGGATTTGCATTAATGTTAGACTTGCCTTATGTCTCTATTTTACACTTCAGTGCCTCGATCCAGCAATGAAGTCCCCACAGTCAGACTCCTGTGACTAGAGCTGAGTGCAGTATCAGGATCTGGATGAGGAGAGTATTCTGGTTTATTTTTGGTATCTTAAAGGGACAGAACGTTATTTTGCTATTTCATTTTATTTTTGGTAGCACTTCACTGTTTGGTTCCAACCTTTACATACAATTTTGTCATCTTTTTCATTGTTCTGATTAGCCTGTCTAACTGTTTAATGAGTTCTACACTGTGAAGCTGTCAAATTTAAAATAAATTGCTTGTCTTGGGGCTGGTTTTTTGTTGTGTTTTTTTTTTTTTTATATGTCAAGAACCAAGAGATTACTTTTTTAAAAAAGCATGTGAAAATTCCTGTCATATTCCATGATAATAACCAGATGGACTGGTTAGTACAACTAGTATTCATCATGAATAATACTTCCAGATTAGGAAATACTTTGGGACAATATTTTCTAGTGATAAAGGCAAGCAGCTGATCCTCAAAAAGGATAGTAAATAAAAAGGATACCACTTTCTGGCTACTTTAATGTCATCTGTAAAATTACTTTTGTTCTGATGTAGCATTCAATCGAAGCTGAAAGAAATCTTTTAGTGGTTTGTTCTTTCCCACCAAATAAAGCTCTAAATATAGCAGTATCAGCATTCTGGGCTTCAAAAAAGCTGTGGTTCAGGTTTCTCAAGAATATCTGCTTTTTCTCCTGACTGCGTTCAATTTGTTTTATAACTGTTTATTTAGGAAGCATGAGTAGCTACAAATCAATACATAAAGTACCAGAAATATTAAACACTACCAAACTGAACTTTTTGCTTAGACAAAAATGCTGCAGTGATACTGTCATCAGATTTTCCAGTTTGAAAGTTGCAATCAGCCGGAGGACGAATGCCTGAGGAAGGGACAGAGCACTGCATTCCAGGGCAGTAATCTCACTGGTCCCACAGAACACAACCTGCGTACCTGGGCATCGTTCTGCTCTTCCCCTCGCTTCTGGTTATTCTTAGAAGCTGTATTCTCCAGTACTAGGAGTGGATATAGCTGTGGTGGAGTGGTGGGTGGGAGGACGGTGTCAGGGAGGAGGTCCTTTCATCACCCCTCCAGGCCTCCTGATGACCCACCCCCCACAGGCAGTAGGGATGGAAGTAGGATGGACACGGTCCATATTCTTTCCTTTCATGTAGGTAAATCCTAGGTGACAGTGACACTGACCACACCTCTTTCATCTCCTTCATCCTAAAGGCATCAGCATTTTCTCTCAGATTAACAAAACTACCAGTATTCTAAGAAATTTTTTCAAAATAATTTTTTGCAATGTTTTCAATATTAATGCTCTATATACACCTTTTTCAACCGTATGTAGCAGGTATCAAAACCTGCTTCTACGGCCACAGCTTATTCCATTGAGAAATGGTTCTTTAAGATGCTGCTATGTTTTCCCTTACTGCAGCCATGTCTGCCTGATCTTCTTGAGCACTGCAGAGGCTTGGCATGATGAGCATCACATGGACTGGGAATCTTGCTGTGAGGGAGCATGGTGAGACTTAGCATTTTGTAGACAAACTCAATGAAGTGTGTGAAATCCCTGAAGCTTTCAACCGTGACAACATTCAATTCCATCATGTCACTTGCTGTGAAATATGTAATGGCCACAGCCATTGTTTTTGTTGTTGTTTTTTCTTTTCCTGCTGGAGTTTACTTGTAATTTCAGTAAAGTTCCTGTTACAAGTTTGTTTCAACTTGTCATTTGTATATTACTAGAAATTGTTTTGGTTAAGAAGGCAATAATTCCAGGAAGAATGTTTCCTCCTTACAGAGATGCGCTAACACAAGCTTTTACATCCATACAAAAGGGCTTATAAAAATAAAAATCAGAGTTGCATAAAAAGCAAAAAAAAATTATATTAGCATTTTCATTGCCTTATCTTTCCTCTCCAGAGTACAGCCTGTTGACTTGTAAAATATCGCTATACTATATATAATTACAAAAGTTTGAATTCCATGTTCTCCTATAACATTCCACTCCTTTAAGTCCTGTGGAGGGGAGCAAGAAGGGGAGCCAGGCTGGTATAGAGACTGGTATTCTCTGTGAGCAGAAGTACTAATTGGCAAATCTAGGAAGCAACAGAGATCTTCTGGTCTCTTCACAAATTTTATAAGCAAGAGAAATTTGTGTAGCTTGCTGAGAGGGCAGAGGTAGATTTGTATGACTATGGAAGTAGCTTGCTCCCACACAGTATGTGTGCTTTTGTTGTACTGGAATATTTTTTTTTCTGTGTCTCACTTTATTTGACATAATGGGCATGGATTCCATGCTAATCAGAAAAGGATTAATAAACCACGGTGACACCATCCATGCGTTTGTCATCATACTTCCCAAAGCTGTCAGTTCTGAAAGCAGAAAACCCACCTGACTTAACAGCGCAGTAGGAAGGAGAGCCGGTCAACAACATCTACAGGGTGCAAAAAGCCTGGCGAGGGACAGATTTTGTCAAGAGGCTGTGGTTTCAAAGCACCGGTTTCTTTGGAGATGTTAAGCCTGTGCAGACTAAGATGACTTGTTCTGAGGAAGCTCGTGTTTCCATGTAACTGGGTTTAAGTTCTGGTTAGGCAAACTTAAGCTTTTCCTGACTTTGTGTTTCCGCTGATTCTCACCTGAGATGTCTGTTTGCTGGAGTAGGCTGTCCCGGCAGGGGAAATCAGTTACCACCCTGCCAGTGGGTGAAAGTCTCTGCTGGACCTAGGCAGAGGCTGCTGAAAGAGGGGATTTCACCTTCTAGTGTCCAGAAACGTGGGACAGAAAAAAATACCCTTAGCTGGGAAATATTCGAGGGGAACTGATGCTTAATAGTAGTGAACTTACAGTGGGGGTGGATAATACTACCAGCAACCTTTTAAGAGGGACATATCTGGTAGTAAGATAAATACTATGATTAAGTGCCACCAGCAGTATTTGATGCTCTATAAATAGAGACGTATATTAGGGCAGTCCTGCAGCAGCCATTCAGCATTGACTGATTTTTAAGACAGTCAAGGCAACCGTTGCTTTGCCCCGTTTTGATACTGCTGCTTCTGCAAAGCTGGCTGGTGCTGCAAAGGAAGGGCCAAAGTGTGACAAGTGCATGATTTGTATCCTCCACGACTAGTGCTTTAACAGCCTCAGGTGAAAGGAGAGAACACAAACTATCTTACTCCTTAACTATGCCTCTTTTTTTTGCTTCCAAAAGTAGTTCTTTACTGGCAATTTACTGCCTCAAATTACGCCGCCATTACAAATGATCTTCAGCGTTACGGCAGAAAGAAGAATGTAGCTGAATTTTCCTATACACGGAGATAGAGCTGTGATTCAAAGCCACACGAAGTATGAGGGCTGTCCCGAATCCCAAGGCCTGCCCTGACGTATCTGAGACGGGAAGTGTATGCGCATGTGTGACATTTCCAGGACTAATTGTCCTGGCAGAACAAGTTGTATAATGGGTATTGATTTGTAACTGGATGTGGAAGGGTTTGTTCATGTTTTCATACTGCTGTTGAAATTGAATTCTATCAATTAGTGACCACTTTGCCTCCTCTATACTGAGAAGTACACGAGCAAAGAGCAATTTAAAATTTTTGCCTTAGTTTTCCATATCGCTTAAAGAAGGGAATAGGGGAAATGTTCCACTCTTCCCTGCTGTGCTCTTCCTCCCCCTTTGGAAAGAGGAGGTGGCTCAGGCTACTCATCAAAGGCAAGGTATTAAGGGAAGAATCCAGTAGTGGGAGAAGTGATTTATGAAGGCTTCCACGCTTTAAGGTCATGAGTCAGGGATTCCTTCCTTGCAATACTTAGCCCTTAGGCTCCATTCCCATCTTTGCCTGCTACTGTGTAGCCCCGTTGACGTCAGTGGGCCGGCATGGGTGTCACTGAAATGAATTTGCTCCTAACGTTCAGCACAGGTTATCAATCTGAATGGCTTCTTGGATTTCTGAGGAGCTGCTCCTCCTGATTACTGGGGGGGTGAAGGGTGGTGGTGATAGAGGCAGAAACAAAGCCTTATGGAAAAATTTGACAGAGACTTGGATAACTGCTAGCCAAGGAAAAGAGAGATGAGGGCAAGGGAGGGGATGGAATAGGGGAGGGATGGGTATTTGACAGCTCTTTATTTTACCAATTAATTTCTGACCTAATTAATTATAAATGTGTACACAGCCATATGCATACAAACTCTTTTTTTCTGTATAACATTTTGATTACAGTGAGGCCCTTTAGTACTAGTCACTGTATACACATACAGAGGGCACAGATACAAACACCTGGCACCTTTCTAATAATGCATAACTCAGTGGCTGAGGCATTACATATATTTATATATAGCCTATATATATGATGATGCCATGCATATGCACACGCATTACACTATTCAGAAAGAAGAACTCCCTGCTAAAAAAGAATTGGAATACATTGGAAACTATATTACTACACTATATTACGTATCCCTTAAGTGTTAGAGTTACAGGACATATAAGCTAATTTTAGTCAAGAAGCAGCATATGTTGTCTGAGTTCCATGACTAGACTGCTGCCAGTACTCAAGCTAGTGAGCATAAAGAGAATTTGGATGGCCCCATTACAGCTCTGTAGTTTTCAAACAAGCCCTTAATGGCACCGAAACCCTGGATAATAAAAGCATTTGTTAAGTCATAGTACTTTCTATTCAGTCTCACACTCAGCGGGCAAAAGAAGGCTGTGGGAATACTATGTTACACTCAGAAAAATGTAAAAAGCAAACAAACAAAATTTTATCTCACAGCTGTGCATCTGTTGGTATCAGCAGGACATATTTAGCTGTGTTTATACAGAAAGTAAACAGGTAATTGGACTTCAGCAAGAGTCAGTGAAGTACCCTGATGGGATTTTTTTTAAGAAACATTTTATTTTACAGTGAAAGCAGGGCTGGTCATTTTTATTGCATAAAACCTGAAGCTGCTAGAAATACGAGTATTGAGTTGGTTTATTCTTAAGTTCATCACATAAATAAAATACTGTAAAAATAACCTCACTGAATAATGCAAGAAAATAGCATTTAGTAATAAAGTTATAGTCATGTTTAAAGGCCTAAAGAGGTATTGTGGTGTTGTATATGCCAATAATGGTATAGAACTGCATTAGAATGCCTAGTTTAGAAGCCTGGATTTTTAGTTTGTATTAATTAATGGGCAAAGAATAGCAAAGAGCAGTTAGCATGAGACTACCCTACTTTTATTACACTTCTAAAGATGCTCTAATTCCAAATACATAATCATTATTACTTGAAATAGATACTACTTATTGCTGCTTTTACTTAAGTATTATTTTCAATGAGAGAAGCATAACTGTGCTTCCTTTTCGCCAAGCAATTTTCTTCCTTTTGAGAGACAGTGGTATGGTTCTGCATAACGTCCTGCACTATATATGGTGTCCAGGTTTTCCAGGCACTACTGGCAAAATGCAAAATATCACATACTTGGTTTTTTTGGTTTTGGGGTTTTTTTTATGTAGCCTGCTGAGTTTGCTAGGAAAAGGTGAAGACAATGAACTTCCCTCCATGACTAAGGTAAAAAACATGCTTTCTGAGGAAATACAATTTCCTTTTTCAATAAGCTTGCATGTTATTCTTCCTATACTGATGGGCTGCCAAGGTTTTTTTATTAAAAGCTAGAAAATTTGGCAAGGTTTCCCTTCAGAGCTCAGTGGATTGTTCATGCATCTGATGTAGGCACATATGAAGCAAACGATTTATCATGCTTGAGTTTTTGTGTCCTTGACATCTTAAAATCAAAACAGCCTGGAATTGCACAGCACTTCATTGCAAACAAGGAGGTGTGTCCCTGCAGGCTTCAGTAATTTGGTGTGGGTTTAATGATAAAGGGCAAATAGCTGTAAAGTGGCATAATAGCATTCTTCTCACTTATATGTTGTATCTAAAACTCTGGAGATGTATTGCTTCTGATAGGTAGCTATCAACAATATCATAATTTGATGTCAATCACACTGAGATTACTTTTTTTATTATCTGTTTCAGGGCCGGATTCAGCACCAACCTGACAAGAGGGACAGAGGGGACTCCAGTTGTAGCAGCTGCAGAATATGTCAAATTTGATGCTACATTATTTCTTAGCTTCCATTCAACAGGTGAAGAAAGTCTTAGTCTGTCCCAATCTACAGTGGTAAACTGAAATGACAGGGGAAGGGAAAATAGGGGCCTTCAGATATCTCAAAAAGTCTTGACTTCCCTAAATCTGTCTAGTAAAAGTCATCTTTTGTATTAGTGAAATCACCTGAATTGTTAGGTAATAAGAAAGGAGGCTCTAAAAATGCTTCAAAAGACCATTTTGGTCCTATTTGTGAAAAAGGATTACCAAAAAAAAGTAATATCTGTCTCCGCAGTAGGAAAAAGGAACAGAGTGACTTCTTAGGATGCTCTTAGTTTGAGATCACAGCCCTGAGAAGCATTACATAGCCAGGAATACAAGTTCAATGAAACTTTAAAGGACTTGGCCAGATTTGCAGAATGACTTACTGCCAGCAAAAGGAGTGCATATTCACTACTCTTCATAGTATTCAGGCTTCCCTCCCCCCCCTCCCTTTTTCTTTTTTGGCTGTAAATTT
>JAOXJK010000001.1:147987471-148014046 GCA_025774025.1 Xenus cinereus
AATCCTGTACTATCAAATATAAACTGACATTTGAAAGAGTAATGTTTATTTTTAGAGACAAATAAACATGATTATTTGGAATATTGTTTTTAACAAGACAAGAAGATTGAATTCATCATCCAGGAGAGAAAGCTGGTATTACTTTCTTTTATTGGATATATTTTTTAAAACTGGTCATACCCGTTAAAAAGACTTGAAATCCAACACAATGGCAAATGTTACAAAATTAATTCATTTTAAGAATTTTACTTTAATACAGTAAAATTATTTAAGTTTTTGTCCTGTCGACTACAGCGGATACGTAGCTGCCTAGCATGAATAATATTCTGTAGACATCTGTGGCAGTTAAAAAAATCTAGGGATTATGAAAGCTATGCTAAAACGGTGAAACTAATGGAGCCTGCTAATTCATTTTATATAATAATGCAATGACAAGTGACAACTTGACCAGGCATTTTAACTGAGTACTCATTTTTACTTGTAATTTCAGATGAATATCCATTCAAGTGTTTAAAGGAGAGTACTATATAGAACAGTCTTGAAAATACTTGCTCTGCTATAACTATATTTTAAGGAGATTTTTTTGTCTTGCATTTTAATTCATGCTAAATGTCAGACTATTACATGATGTTTCAACTGGTATTTGCCACTGTAGCCTTTTTCCTAATATACATCTTGTTTTCCTGTGTATCATAAAGGCATATATTCTGTATCACTGAGCTGCATGCAATCATTCGGACTTAGGACCTAGATATTTGTATGCCACATACATAAAAGTTGTTTTATAGATCAAATAGCTTCAAGTTACTGCCCTGATTTAAGGATTCCACTTATGATACAATTCTGCCCAAGTTAGTGCTCTTTCCTGACATCCCAGGACAACTTTTATTTCTTTGCACTGAGAAACTCTTCAAATCTTGGTTAGCTTAAACACTAACACAATCTAAGAAAATTACTGTAAATCTTTGTAATTCCTAGAGGTAAGGCTGAGCCACCCTTGTATAGTACTCTCTGTAATCAAGTAATAAAATCATAGAATTATTTAGGTTGGAAAAGACCTTGAAGATCATCAAGTCCAATTGTAAACCTAACACTACGAAGTCCACCACTAAACCATGTCCCTGCGCACCATGTCCACATGTCTTTTAAATACAAGTTATTGAAATCTTGATTAAAAGTGGAATACAAATATCGTTAGAGTTACAATAGCATACTGGTTTTGGACACACTGTGTCAAAGAGGCATCTCAACTGACCCTTGCAATGCCTTTGTGTGAAGGTGAGTAGGAAATCATAAATGTAATATAGAGGAGGAATTAAGTGTTCCAAGACATAGCTCCGCTAAGAATTATTTAACACGCACTACTAGTGAGAGCCACCACTAACGTAACAGATGAATCCTTGTATTCATTTAATATTGATATGATATGGTTCTCTTTTCCTCTCTTACATATTTTCCCTGTTTAGTATATGAATAAATCCAATTAACATAATTAGAGCACTCAGATAGCACTTTGCAGGATCAGAAGGCTTTTGCAAGAAATGTTGCCTTTCTATGGCAACAGGCCCAAAAAGGGATTCCCCCTCCTTGCTGGAACCTCTGGGCACAACAGTTAGGGTAGAATTCAATAACGTGCGTTCCATCTGCTGATACGGAACTGTTGAACTATTAGGACTATAACATAATTCTCTATATTGAATTTATGGATTTTCTTCTTTGAAATATAGATACATTGCTACTGGTTTATTGGCAATTAGATCCAATACAAAGAACTGAATCTCAAAATACCAGGAAGAACTAACTGGACAGGAATTGCATAAGTGACTAAATCTAGTTTTTCAAAGTGCAAATTGACTCCTTGAATTGATCTGTATTTGGCAAAAAAAAAAATTACCATGGGAATATGGTTTTAGAGGAGAAAAAGAATGTGTTTCACCTTGTTCTGGTACACAGTGGAGAATGGTCCCGAAAATTACCATAGGCTGCATTTTTTTCCTTCGATATCTTCTCTACACTGTGAACTTTTCAAAGGCATGCAGTTATGCAGGTATCTATAAGTGGATAGCTGGTACTTTTAACTGTGTTTCTAGGTAGGAGTAGATGAACAACAGGAAGTCTTACAGCTCTTACAAAAGCACAGGATCTCCGTGGCGTTCCACAGACTCCTGTGGAAACTGAGAGCTAGAACCTCATGTTCTCACCTGCAGCACTCCTATTCCTTCAGAAAAGTGTATAAAGTATTTAACCTGGGGAAACTCCTACCTGGTTCTCATGACAGAATTTTTCCTTTAGTGGAAAAGAACATGGTCCTTGGGGAATTTCCCCCTTGTCTCACAAGTCACCTGTGCTAAGTTGACAACTGGTTTCATCACATTTACAGGGACGTTAAATAAGGTCATTCAGAAAATATAATTCTACTGGTGTTAAGTTAACCCTACTATTCCAAATTTAGGAATTGTTGTTACTTATATCTTTACATTTAAGGATGGAAAAATAAAATCTCTGCTAGATCATCATATAGGAAGAATTCTGCTAGATCATCACATAGGAAGAAATGTGTAAGACATTACATTTTTTCTTCTAGATTTTAATCATAAAATGCATTTATTCTCACTGATAGGCTTTGTTCAGTGTATTTTCATACCAAGGTAAATATTTCTGAGTAATGTAACTGTCCTAGAGTAGTGGGGGTGCCTGTATGTGCGTGGCCAAGGCAGGAAGGAATACATATTTCAGAAGATGATTGAACATATCTTCTTCCAAAATACGTAAAAGAGATACATGTTGTTTCAAAAGCCTATCATCATAGTCATGGGAAGATGTTCAGAATTAATTTAATGCAAAACCTTTCTTATTAGTTTCAGACTTGTAGCAGCTGGAGCAGGACATTTTCATTTTATATGAGCAATTCTCATTCTAAATGAATGGAATGTGGATCAGTGTTTCCATATTAAGAGGTGGTTCTGCCACAGCTCATCTCTTCCATCAATAATAGATACCTTGTCACCCCTGGGAGTTGAGAAATCCTAGCTGCTGCCGACTGTTTTCAGATGTGTTTAAAAATGAGACTCAAGCAAAGGTTCTTCTGTTGGCAGTTTGAATCATTATTTGACTTTACTCGGTTTGCAGATGCAAGTTTATTAATTCTTTAAGTTAGAGGTTGTCTGTTTATCATCTCTCGGAGGCAGATTTATTGCGATGGGCTGAAGGACTTTAAGTCCCTTCTTCTCTCCTCACAGCCTACCCCATTAGCACTGTCAGCCTTCATCATGATGGTAAAAAAAACATCGGTACAACAAGGTTTCTCCCATAGTTACATCATGACAGTTAAAGCTGTCCATAATAATGCTTTGATTTACTCAAGACACTTTCAGTTTTCCGTTAAAGCCTAATGATACTTCTCCCAGTCTTTTCTTAGCTCTGACAACACACAAACCATCAACTATCAGCTAAGCAGTTTGTAGGAGTCCCACAAATACACTGTTTTGTATTTGGTTGACACTGTGTGATGCTGCTTTCATAATGCTGGGGAGGATGAGGGAGTCCTTCTGACCACACTAAGGTTGTTTTCTAAAGGATTCCCAGCAAATAAAAGCATGCATATAATTCAGAATCAGTTTTGCAAGCATTTTCACTTTCCTTGGAGTAACCGTGGTGGTGTTTTACCAGGGACTGGTCCCTAATCCCCCCTCCCATTAGGGAGCAGCAAGGGCCGAACTGCAGAAGTCAAATATCTGGCCAGAATGGAAGTGGAAACTCCAGAACACAATGTATGTCTTCAGAAGTGTTCCTTAGAGGAGGACTATGTCATGGCAGAATTTCAAGCAAACAGAATGAGCCACATCCATCTATGGCATAAGTGAGAAAAACTATGCTAAAGTCCATGGAGTTGATTCAGGATCAAATGTAGACTGTGAAACAAAATGAGGTAGAGTCCCAGTGCCATAAAAAGTTAAAATAGACTTGTGTGGTATGTACCCAGAGTCTTTATGCCAGCAGCTGCACGTTCCCAGGAAAATGACCAAGGACTTTAGAAGGACATCTCTCAACTATGCAAAACAGATGCGAGCCTCTTCCTAGCAGTAAATAAACTTGCTCATCCTGTACCTGACTCATCAAAACTTGTCTGTCAGTGACCTCCAATTAAAGGTCTTTTAACTCTTTGTCCTTATTCTTGCCTACTTTTCCTATTAGTGAAAAGTAACAAGCATATATAAATAATTCAATTAATAAAATAACATGTATCCAGAAAAATGTATTCCTATTTTTACAGGGATGATCTGACAAAAGAATTCCTTCCTGAGCTTTTAACTGCAATAGTATTATTACCAGTCAGCTTTTTTGCTTTTTCTCATGCCTGCACACGACTGCTCTTCAGTACATGATCATTTTAGATCTCAAAATAACATTTCACCTACTTGATTCAGCATGCAGTGTGAAAATTCACAAGAAGTACATTTCTAGTGATGTTGAATGAGATATTTACACTCTGGGTTAGCATGCATGTCAAAAGAAAAGTCTGGGAAAGACAAAAGGCTGCTGTTGTGCCTTTAGGTTTCTCAAAAAAAAAAAATCTTTCTAACCTATCTACCATTTTTATATACTAATGCGTGTAAAAGGTTAACACTATTTCAACTGTAGAGATGAAGGGAAAAGACCAGAAATCTTGTGATGGAGAAGCTGATGATCGTCCAAAAAACCATGTTCTCTAACTACTTTGCAGATCTCAAGACTAACACAAGGACTTGGTATGTTACAAAAGGAAACGAAAATGTTCCTCTGCTGCTCCAGTTGGCAGCCAGGGAGGTGTTTTAGCCAGAAAGTCTTTACCTGCAGGGGAACATAAGATTATGAATCTGTTCTGTCATGAAAAACCCATGGGAAAACATGCCTTTGCTAAAAGTTCTGAAAATGGTAGTGGATTGTCCTAACCGTTCATTTACATTTGTTTTGTCCTGATCACATCATGAACAACAGAACGTTGCAGCAGAAAGACATACGTGGCAGATTGTCCAGGTATATAGCAGGCTCATTGAATGTAAAGGAAGTTTGCTGTCCCTATCCACAGTTTGGGATGCGACCACCGCTTTTCCTGTGGGAAGCGTGAGCGTTGGCTGCGGAAGCTCACTGTGATAATGCCTGTGCTGTCTAGATCCAGACCAACTACACACGTTTCAGTGATCTCTACTGAGGTGCATGTATCTGTTTCTCAATGTGTACAACGCACACAATGCATGCAGTGCATACTCTGCCTTGCACAGTTCCGTTAGCAAGGAGCTAAGCCCGGCATAATTGCTGCAGAGGCTTCTCTGGCCAGAATTCCTGGCAAGGATTTAAACGAAGAGTTTGCTTCAATTAGCAGGCAGAAGGATATAATCAATGATTACTTGCAGCACACGCTTGCAGCACAGTAATCCATTGTCAAACTGTAATGGGAAAAGAAGATGGTATTTGTGAAGAGAAACTAAGTATATTATTGTGGCTGTTCTTTATTCTCAAATGTTTACAAAATTAAAGCAAAGTACAAATGCTGTGGGTGGTGATGTTGCCCTTGACTGTTTTATCAGTTAGCATTAAGCTATGTCTCTAAAGTAATGTAGAAGAAACAAAGGCAAAATGTTGTTTAAAACTATTATAGATTTCATTTGGGGCATCACCACGATGAACGTCTGGTTCTGTCTCTCCAAAAAGGCAGTTTGTTAGTAAAGACTCATGGTATGAAAATAATCACGTCTGCATGCATCATTTCAAAACATACTTGGCAGTTCAGATATCACAGAGAGTTAGATAACAAGTACATACTGAGGCCTCTCTGTGGTATGGTCTGGGCTGTATCAGAAGCATGTGCCCACACTCTGGAGCTCTGAGTTCAGATACCACTGAGAGTGGGCAGATTATGGTAAAATAACCGAATAGTTTCTGCCTGTATCTGTCTCTTCAACTTCTTGCCTGGAAGCTTGTATTTCCATGATAAGGGGAGGTAAAGAACTTTAAAGTGCCTTTAAAATTGCATGGGCTGAAGGTGGAGAAGGTGTCTGAGGTGTCTGTGTTTCTTTGTGAAATGCGTGTCCCTAGACAAAAGGGAGGAAGCAACTGAAAACCAAACGAGGTCTGAAGTTCTGCACAGCCTTCGCTTCCCCTCTGGGACGGGCCAGATAGATCCCATTTCATTTATTATTAAAACTCCCTGCTGAACCTCTGGAAATTGATATCAGGGAAGAACATATTTTCTGTGGAAAAGCACTGTAGGATACTAGTGAGGAGAAGCATGTGACTGCGAATGACAGTGGGAGTGTTTTTATTTCATCTAAGTTTGAAACAGGAGAACAGGATAGACTGCTGAAAGCAACTCCAGCAATGCAATATCCAGTATCGGGAGAACAAAATCCTTTTGTTTCCTGACCTCGGCCTCATCAAACAAACCAAGAGAAAAGTGTTATTGAGCTGGAGGAGTCTCTTTACTGGAAAGAATACTGAGGCTCTACGATGGCATCTTACAAAACTACAGATGCTGGAACAGAACAGACCTATTCTGGAAAAGAGAAGCAGCAGCGATGCACAGACGACAGCAAAGTCAATGGAAAATGAACTTGCATGAACTACAAAGTAAACCCTGTCAATAATTTTGATTCCTCTATTTAGCTGACAGCTGTACCTAAAATTGATCTCAGTTAGACTGACATAAGATGTTTTAAGGACTGTTTAATTGACGTGTGCATTTAATTCTGTGTGAAATGTCCCAGTTAAATATGCTTGTGCCATCAAAAATGCATGATGTGGTTGAGTGTAAAATGGTGAAAAATATCTATCCAAAATTAATGTTAATTTTCTATATTGTAGGGCTAATGAAGCTGTTTCTTAGTGCTTTCCTGCAATGAGCTCTGGAAACTCCCAATGATCTTGCTGTAATATCAAAGACTTTCTTTAGTATTTGTGCCTTGTTTTTCCTACCAAACAGGCTTTAGTATACGAAAATTATTATAGCCTTTATCTTGATGTTCATTCTTCGGTATATGCAATTAATCATCTAAGCTACATACTCTGCCTCTTGACTGGATGATACACTTTCAAAATAAGAAAGATATAGTGTATGATAAATAACACATTTTCACATTAGGTTTGTGTATTAATTTCCTTATTTGTATTAAGCTTTATGATATTTTTTGTATTTGTGACTGCTTTTGAATACTTGTAGATTAGTGTAACACCAGCCAACTGCATTCTATGCTTTTATTCAAACTCACATCTCTTATTAGTAAAAACATAAATATATTAATTTGAATATGATCCTACAGATTCTATTCCAATATATTACCAGGACTTTTCCACAATTTTATTCATGTTTCTAAGAAATAAGTGGAAAAAAACATAAGACAAAAAGAAATTTTTGAATAATTGCCCAAAAGTTATAAAATGCACTTATGATTTATATAGTTACCTTTAGCAAAACCAAATTGCTATAAATTACAAGATGGAACCCTTCATCTGAAAGGCAATGATACATCTTGACTTTTCATAGACCCGTTTCATCCTGCGGGTAAGCTACACACACCAAAAAATTACCAACTTTAACAAAACATACGCAATAAATCTTACGACCCTTCCTCACACCTGCAGAAAAGAGTAGGATAAGCAGTTGAATCTTGCAGAATGTCCTGAAGGTCATCATCTCAACCTCAGGCTCTTGTGCAACAGAGCCGTGAAAGCAGGTGTCCCGCATTGCCTCGTCTTATTCACCCAATATGTGACATTGTGCCTTTTTGATTTGATATAGGTCCTCTGGTATGCCTGACAGCGTCATGTCCTCTCATGTACTTGGGGAATTTGTTAATCTAGGAGAGAAAAAAAAAAAAAAAAAAAGATCGGTTCTCTCCACCTCCCTTGCACATCCCCAAAGGGCTGGGACACAATATGCTGATAGAACTCAAGGGCTCAACCCAGTCTGAGCAGCATGTCATTTTATCAGGCGTCTAAGGAAATAGATGTAGGAGGTGTACATTTTTCTATTTTCTATAGTTAGATCTGTCTGCTGCAAAGCCTTTGCTAGTCTTTGAAACAGAACATCCTCTTGATATTTAAATGCTGAATGTTATTGTCTCTCCCGACCAGCACTGATATCACAAGCTGAAATCTCAGATACCTGCAGAAACAGCACTGACAATTCATTGGATTCTGAAGAAACCTTAATCCTTCAAATTTTATTTTTGTGCTCATTCTCTCCCCACAACCTGTTCTCCTCCCCCACTGCTACAGAGTCCTGTTATTCTGGATTATACATGGCAAAAGAATGCAATGGCAGATGGGGCTGCTCCATATTTAATGCCTTCAGGGAGAAGAAGGAGGCAAGGGCACGCAGAGCACATGTGTGGTCCAGCAGCAGTCTGTCAAGTCATACCCTCAGAAATGTGAGAGGCTAGCGCCCCAAGAATGACAGTCACATAGACAAAACAGCTCAGAGAGACACTCCTGGTGCAAGATAACTCACTATTCTCTTATGAAACATTCCATCTGATATTTTGTAAATCAGAGATTTTGCTCAGAAGGCTGGGGAAGATTTGGAAAAGGATACTGAAGAGGGATACCATCACCTTGTTTCTCCCATGCTTGGCGGCAATACAGTGGATGGGTACTAACAATACATAAACTGGATCATAGCTATATTGAATCTTTGAAGCTGTACTTCAATGGGATCTATAGACTCCTTTATAGAGATGCTGAGAGTACACTTTGTATAATGACCTGCTTCATTTTGTTCATATATCCCTTGTTCCCTGGGTGTCGTTGCATTGTCTGTTGTCCAGCACAAAATCTGTCTTTTGGCTTAAAAGCAGTGATTTGGCTGGTGAGACAGGGCTATGCAGAGCCCTGAGCAAGCTGTACAGATGGAAGGCCTTTTCCCCTCCCAACATATTCTTTTCCAACTTTCAAGGCAGTCTCACTGTAAACAGAACTTTTCCTGGTCTTTAGTCTGCCCTGTCTGCCCAGTTTCACTTTGTGGGAGAAAAGGACTTAGCTTCTGGGGCAGTCAGGAGGGGATGACACGTACTCCTCTCTTAGACGAACAATAGTAGAAAGGAAAAGGCAGGCAACTGTCTGCTGCCCCACGCTTTATTATTATTTATGATTAAGTGCAAAGCTGCAGAGCTAAGCTGCTGCTGTGGTGTTTGCCTGAGCAGAAGTGGAAAAGCTTTGGGAAGAGCCCGTGCCCTGGGGTGTGCATAGGGGAGGTTGGTTTGGTGGCAGGACGAGTCTGAGCTGTCTCTAGAGTCTGCACAAACAGGGGCAGTTTCAGACAGCGCGCAGAAACCAGGAATGTGTGGCGAACAGTTAATGCATCCTGTAACAGCAAAGCAGGACTGAGCAGCCCTCTTCTTCCCGGGGAGAGATGCAGTTTGCATTTCGAAAAATAATATTTAAAAAAAAAAAAAAGCAAAAATCATATAGGCCCTTTATTAACTAGTTGGTGCGTGATCTGCAACAGCTGCTTGAGACAAATGACACCGTAACTGATGACAGTCACCAGCGGGGCAGTGCCACTCAGACAGCGCCCCTGCATTTTGGCAGAGGGTCCCTCCTGGTGTTGCGGCCGCGGGGTTGCCTGGACGAGCACCAGTTTTTTTAACAACTGCTACGTTTTCTTCGCCTTCTGTAGTGCCACCTGGCGTCGGTTCCTTGAATGGAGGTGAATTTCAAACACCGGTTCTTTGGTGACCCTCCGATCTTTTTGCACCTAGGTCTTTCGAAGGCCCAAAAGATGGGCCCTGTCAGACCTTTCGGATGGAGGCGGGCGTCATTACTACAGACACACAACGAGTGGTCTCAGGTGGTTGGGGGAAAAGCACATGGCCCTGCTAGCTGAAGCTCTCCTCCTTTCTGCCGGCCAGATATTCCAAATAAACCTACTTTTACATTTTTATGCCATCCTCCTTATAACAATATTACTATCAACATTACCAATTTCAGTGTTTTGCTGATAGGCAGCGGCTGGTTTGCAACGCAGCTTACTGATAAGTTGCCATGTCAAACAGAGAAAAGGTCTCTGGGCCACCTGACGTGAGCTCCGATCTGTTTTAGCGTTGTTCTGTTTTCTACGGCAGGAGGATATTAGATTCAGATCCTGGTGCTTGTTTTGCCAAATGTCATGTCTCAGCGTTTGTGTTTTACTTGTCTCATTTCTCTCTCTGCTCTGGTACTCTTCTGTTCTCAGGTTGCAGTTGTTCAGCTGCAGCTTCTACAGCTAGCTGGTAGAGAAACGTAATCCGGAGAGCTCACCAGCAGAGATCTCTCCCAACCGTCTACAACTTGTCCTTATCATGCAGCCAAATGGCTTCATTTTTTTTATGAAATTACATTCTAGAAGACCAACTCGGGTTTAGACATCAGAAACCCAGAGTTTGCCGATTATATGCTCTTTCCATCATTTCCAGATGAGAGTTTTAGTTTTCAAAATGTTAGCTTTCTTTGGACAGCTTTGCACATTTCCAAACAATGATTAATTTATCCTTAAAATGTAATAGGTGGTTAAAAGGAGAGAAAATTTATGATTAGCAGATGCACACAATATACATACTGAGCCAGTACTTATTAACATAGATAGTTCCCTTATTAAATTAATTTTTTTCAAACAGCCCGCTCAGAACTTCTTTCCATTACTCTGCATGAAGACATGCGGAGTCTGTCATCTGGAATTATCGCTACATTGATGTATAAGACCCAGAAGTCACTTCTCACAAGCATAACCCTCCAAGTTCCCAACTCCATGCTGGAACAAGCCTCGGGCACCCAGTAGCCTCCTCCCTATGCCCAGCTTTCCATGTAGGAATAGGCAACGTGTGGAGCCCAGATGTGAGCAACTCTGCACTCCCAAGTAACCAAGCACTGCCTATAGATGCTCTATAGAAGTTCTGCAGCAAATGTCAATGGATAAGCACAGGTAAGGCTGTAATCCTGTGGTACATCATGAGGAAACGCCTATTTTCTCATACTTAAATGCCCTTTTAAAGAGTCAACACCAGTGCAACACAGGTAATAGGTATGGGATAGATAGTTGCCGTGGTGGTGTTTTATTGTCTTTGTTAAAGAATTGCTATAGCTCCCCATAACATAGGGCCTTACCGTAGTCACAGCAAATGGAAATCAAGAACCCTGAGCCAAGGTTGACTGTGTCGCAGTACTCCTGCCTCACATATGCAGGGTAGCCTATAATTACACAACTACAGACTTTCTGTTTTTTCCCCAACAGCTTCAGATACTGTGAAGTCCTCCCACGATAAACATGACTGCCTTTCTCTTGGGCAAACATAACCAGGCACTTGGAATCCTAAGATGCCCGTAACTGAATGCAGATGCCTCATATTGTATTAGACAATTCAGGAAAATTTCTGATTTTCAGCTAACACTGATTTTTCAAGTATAAGCTCACATAGGGTTTGTTGTTGAAATTCTTTCTCCATTCAGTAAAGCAGACTGTGTTGGAATTACCCAGTGTAAGGTTTTAGGTCTTAACTGTTTGATAAACAGTTCTGTCTAGTTTCTGTTGTGTTTCTGTCCAGCAGAGGAAGTGAGTGGGAAATGAAATGAACCTGCACAGTATCCTGGACTGGACTCTGCTTTGTCTGGTGATTTGATCACATATTTAGTTGTCTCAGAGTGTCTGTATAAGGCAGGGCAATAGTCCTTGCTATTCCGTTCTGTAAGAAATCAGAAACAACTGAAGGCAAATCTCATTTCTTCAAATTACCAGCAGCCCATTTTGAAGAAAAGATATTCCTGAAGAAGATTATTAGAAGATTTTTACACAAAGATTATGCTACTGTTATTATACTCTCTCCCTCATAAAGCAATAATAATAACTGTAATCATAATCCAGTGAATTCCAATCTTCATGAGAAAAACTATTATTTCTAATTTTTTTGGAATATAATGTTCACTATTTTTTCTTATGTTGAGGAGAAGAGAGTTTTCTGGCTTTTAAAAGGCTTTTGGCATTAGAAAGATAACAATGAACTTTTTTCCTTCAGTTTAAGAAACCTGAACAATCTGTTCATAACAAATGTATGCTGCTGGTGTGCCTTCTAGAGAGGGGATGAGTACATATCCCTGTCTTTAAATAGAAAGCAGTCAAAGGATAATTGCAGCATTTAAAAACACTGAAAGCATTCTAAGTAGGAAGGAAAGATGCTTCTGTGGTTAAAGTATAAGAAAATATCTGGGTTATATTCCCATGCTGGGCAGATATTTCCTTTATAACCTTGGGCAAAATGTTTCATCTGTGCCTGTCCACATTTCCATATTTTATTCTGTGTAAAATGGGGATTCTAACCCTTTTCAGCCTCAGAGAATACTAAAAATTTTGTGCAGGGATGGACATCCTGAGATGGAAGGTGTTATCTGACGGTTATTATAAATGGAAACACGGGATGTGTCTACATAGGCTCTCGGTTAAGAGCTGATCTAATTACACAGTGGAAACCTAAGAAACAGAGTTAACAAACCTCATTCTCAGAGGCTCCAGTTACTATCTGATTGTATCTCTCGTGCGTATTTATGTCTGCCTCTGGGAGCCTGACTCTCCTCAAATATGCTTTTAACTGCCTCAGATTTTCAGGAGGGCAGAATTGTTGAGATTAGTTTCTAATCCACCAGCTGTTACATTTAAGGAACCTTTGAAAAGCATAATACAAAATAAGTTACCTGCAGAAAAACTATCCTGCCACAGGACAAGGTAACGTTTCTGCAGTTAGGAACCAGACGTGGCTCCCCTGCTAAATCACACACCTCAGAATCGGCAAATCTTTGTAGCTCCAGTGCTGCTCTTTTTGTCTGTAGCCCTTCTATTGCTACTGGTTCAACAGCAGTCATAATAAACTGTACTTTGAAATTCTATAGCATCCTCTAATCTGAGCATCTGGCAGCTTGTAATGTAGGCTTAGATTCACAAAGACGTTTACAAGCCTACAACCCACCAATGTTTTAACAGCCACGGGGATGTGCATTCCTAGGTCCCTTTGTAAATTCAGGCCTTAAAAGTCACTCTGTTAGACCAATTTATTCCACCTCTTAACTTAAAAGAATACGGTAGCTTTTTAACCAGGCATAGCAAAATGATTCAATAGTATAATGCAGGAAGCAGGGAAAAATACCAGGTTCACTAATTTAGATACACAGGATATTAAACATCAGACTAGAATTTGGAAGCAGGAACTCTAGGAATTGTTCTTATTCTCTTACAAAGGCTGTGGAATGAACTTTGTTTATGTCTTTCCTTACAAATGCATAGTAATATAAACAGACTCCTCTTAATACTGTGAATGAAGTCAGTAATCTACTAGAATTACAATGTAAAAAAGCTCAGGCTGGTATGAACAGGTTGCCCAGAGAAGCTGTGGATGCCCCATCCCTGGAAGTGTTCAAGGCCAGGCTAGATGGGGCTTTGAGCAACCTGCTCTAGTGGGAGGTGTCCCTGCCCATGGCAGAGGGGCCGGAACTCGATGATCTTTAAGGTCCCTTCTAACTCTGTTTTATGATTCTATGATTCACCCTAGTTCTGTTTGCATTACTAACTACTCCTGTAGTGGTGACTACTTCTAGCAGTGGGAAGCATGTGTTTCACTTAGAGGCTGTAAAGACCTCTGCAATTACATCTTTTAGGTACTCTATTCCCTTCTGGAGTGTCCCCTAACCAAGACAAGTCCTTGTCTAATTAAGAGAGGTCCTGTTTGCTTCCATGGTAACATGTTCAGCCCAAATTGAAGCCTCTGTTCATGTTCGAGCTCATTCTTTGTTCTCGCAGTTTAATTTTGCATTGTAAAAGAGCAGGAAAGAAAAAAAAGATTTAAAATAAATCTCATACGTACCACTGTTTTAAAGGAGAATCTGATGACCAGCTGAGGAAAAAGCCAGTCACAGATCTAATTTGGATGAGACAGCAGTGGCTTACAAATTTTGCTGCATTAGTCCTACATTTAGTTTAGAAACATTTTCAAGAACAGTTTAAAAACCTATTAGTATAGATACTGACAATAGTTTTGCCTTAATAATAAGGGAAGTAATCTGATAATTTTGCATTATGAAGGTAATTCACTTGATTCAAGTGAACTACTTTTCTCTTGACTTCCTCTGCACCCAAAAGAAAACAAATAAGCAATTAAATAAAATAGAATGGGCTTTCATTCTTGGTTCTCCTTCTACCCATTGCTGAACTTGAAAGGTCCTAGTTCTGTGGAAAGCTGCCACAAGAGGAAGAAATTCTCAGATTCACAATCAATATACATCAAAACTAGGAAAAAAATTGTGACTTTTAAATGACAGTGTTAGCCATCATGATTTCCCTCAGGAATCTTTTGGAGTTGCAGGAAAAGGAGCAAGACACTGGAGAACTTTGTCATCCTGAGGCTTTTTCTGAGACTTTTCCAGATACTGCTATTTATTGAATAAAGGTCTAGAGATCAATTTTCAGACAGTGGCAACAACTCCTCAGCAGTTCTGGGGGATTAAGTAGGCTACTTTAAACAAAGATGGACCCCCTTTATGTCTCATAACTTGGTATCTTCTTTTAGGTTGTATACTTGTCCTCTTGTGATGGGGATGGTACGAGGCAAGAGATCCCTTCCCCTTTCTTTTCATAGCTCTGGAAGATACAAGAGGCGAAATATCTTTGAAAAGATGGTATGTGAAGATACTTACGCTGGCTGCCTGTATCCTTCATTATGAAGAGCAGAGGGAGAAGTTATGTGTTATCCATTAATGGGGAGATACCTTCAGTAGGGTTTTTTATTCATGCAGCATTAATGGATACAATAGAATTTTCAGGGGGATCCTTAGATACCATTGTTTTAGCCAGTTGCCAGGTAGGACTAAGACCCTGGAAACCAAACTCTTATGCTAAACTGATTTTGGCATAGGTTAAATCTGGAGTTTTGGAGAATAAAATGTCTGGATATTCTCAGTAGAAGAAAAGTGCTCTCTACTTTGACAAATACCTTGAAGACATGAGAGCAGAATAAGAATAAATGGTAAATTGTCAATTTATGAGTTGATGATAGAGACAGGCTGGAAATCACTTTCATGTCAGTTGATGCTCTGCATCATGTCAGGCTTCCTTCCCTCTTCTACAAGCGTGTGGATATTGGAAGGGAGTTTACTACTGCCTGTTTGCACCCAGTTGGATGTAAGAGAGATGTTGCTATCTTGAGTTCAGCTAGTGAGGAGTATCTTATCTGGTCAAATCTATACGATGAGACATGCAAACATGTAACTGAACCAGACCATCCTATGGCAATCTTCAGAAACCTCTCTGTCTTTCCATTGACTTTGCAATGACTGGTAGTAATTCCCAAAGTTGTAAAGGGTCTTTTTGGTAGAATATGTGTTGAATATTAACTTGGCAGTTCCATTTAGATAAATTCTCTAATACCATATCTTTAACTAGTAAATTAGTGCTATGATGTTGGCAAGAAGTAAGGTATCACATATATTACAACAATGTAACCTGAAAAAATTGAAGCTAAAATATGTCACCATTTAATTTTTTTTTTTTTTGGCCAGCTCATTAATCTTACAGTGAGCTCCTCAAAAAAAAGACATAGGTGATTTTGAGTCAGACCAAAAATATGCACGTTCCTTGGTAAGACACATGACAATGCTCCAGTTGTCATTGTTATTTTAAACATAAGATGTGAACATCCATAGGAAGAGAAACAACAGGTGAAATATTCCAAGCAGAAATCTTACAATTATTATGTGTGTGGTAACTTGCTGTCTACTCACAAAGATTTTTTTTATGTTGTAAAAATAGTAAAAGCAAACATTTCTTTTAATTTTAGAACAACTCTGTATGCAAAAAAGGACTCTGTCAAGCCCTAAATGTGTCATCTTTTTTACACAGATTTTTTCCCTTTTCTCTCAAGTATGCATTACCTGTGATGCTGTTAAAGCTATTTGTCTTGCTATAGATACTAATTTCTAAAAAGTAATGCTCTGTGACATAAAGGAAGGAGCCAATTTTTAGAATGATATTTGACTGAACTGAAGTTAAAGGAGGAGTTTCTAATGGTTTCTGTAGGGTTTGAATTTTACTAAAAATATTATTTTAAGACAAGGTATGTAATAATTGCATTTCTGAAACATTTAAATTATGAAAAGTTAATTTCACAAAGGGAAAGCAAGTAATTAATTTGCATATTCTATTTCTTTTATCACTACAGAATTCATATTAAAGATAATGAAGATAATCAGAATTCTTTAATAAGGGGAAAATGTCTGGATTTACATGGCTATATTTATTCATTAGGATAATTCAATTATAGAGTGTTTGTGGCAAACTGATGGAATGATTAAGAATGGAGCAGCTTTTTCATTATAATGCTTTTTTTATTCTCTTGAACAGTATCAAAAGAAAGGGATATATCTTCCTTTGCTAAATATGTTCCTCTATAAATAACGGCAATATAGCCGACAAAGCTCAGTTCTGCAAGTTCTCCTGCACCTCCCATGACTCAAGGGACCTCTTCCTCATGCCAGCTTGCTGTTCCATCTGACCAAAGGGCACAAGACAGAGCCTATAGTCTTATGTTTGCTTAAGCATTCCCTGATCTGATCCTCTTCCAATACAAAAGTGATTAGGCTTGTGCCGGAAGAAGTGAAGTTAACACCTACTGTTTGTTAAGTATATATCATCCTTATCAGGAATACCTTAAAAAGAGCTATGCAGATTATATTGTTCTCCTATGGCCTCTGGACCAGTGGCCTGTGGACCACTTCCTGAGGCCCCTGAGTGTAGTTTGGAAAGCAATTTGGGAAAGAACTGCTAAGCCTCTGTTTTCACTGTCCGTCTGTTGGCAGCCTTTGTACCCAGTCAGGGACACAATGTTATCTACTACCCCTATGTTTGTCATAGGTACAATGTGTGCATTTACACTTCTTTGCTTTAAGGCATAGAAAGTCATCCTCGAAACATGCACTTTTGTAAATGTACTAGAGAGATTGGGTAGTCCATGTTGGATATTGACTGCAGGTGTATGCATGTTTTGAAACGAGGTGATGATACACACAGTTTCACTGGGGTGGGAATCCAAAAACAAAGGGAGGCTGATAGCTGTACCTATATGAAATTATTTTTTTTTAAGAGTTCAACAATGGAAATGCTTGCAGTTAAAAAATAATCTGGGGTTTCTCTGAGAATTTAAATTTTAGGCAATCCACATCTTTAACAGAACGTAGAAGCTGCAAGAATCAAAACAACAAAAAATAATTCTGTGAAAGGGAATATAGATATTACTCTGAAACTTGGCTCCAGTAGTTATATAGAAAATCTCTTGCTGATTTGGAAGTTTCTTATCTGAAATAGAAATGCAGGGAGCACCACAGCAGCAACCAGAGACATTATCTCTTAAGTTTAGGGATATTTGTTGCAAGGAAAAGTGCTATTGGCAGGAATGACGCAGTGTGGGATCAGTTTAGCATGAAGCAGAACTAAAGGCAGTGAGGCAAGATTTCTAACATATCCCCCTGGATCTGTGAGAAGTCACTCAGGAGAACTGAATGACACTTTCATGGAAATGCTATTGTCAACTAAACAATAGCTCTATTTTGACACTGACATTACAAAGCCTGTGTGCTGAAAACACCTGAACCAAAAATAACTACTTGTTAATAACTTGAGACTAACCTTTCTAGGTGCTGCTGCTTTTTTCAGTCATTTGCCCCAAGATGTGCTGAAAGCATGTTTGAAAAATACTATACAGAGACTGTGAAAATTAAATTGTTTGTAAACACTATGGTAGACAATAGATAGGCTTTGAAATCTTTAATTTATGTATTTTGTGGGAAAAGGGGAGACATTTTTACTTAAATCAACTTAATTAACTTTACAAGACAATTAAAATCCTATTGTTTTAAGATGATAGGCAACAAACTATGGGTTTTTATAGTGGAAAATGTATGTTTTGCAATCTGACAGGTGCTGAGAGCTAAAAACATCTCAGTAAGAAACTTCTTTGCAAGCTGGGACACTTGGGCACTCTTCTTGCTGCCCCTGAACTTGTAGCTCTTAGAAAATGGATTAGCTTTCACAGCAATAGATTGAGCTCATTCCCCCTTAGCCAATGGTCAAGACTTGGGTAGTCAAAAGTATAAGCTTTGAATCCTCCATCCCTCAGGCTGAGCAGTAAATAGGATCTTGATCTCCCATAACCTGACGTAGAGCTATAATTTCTGAGCTGCTAATTGCTACTTCATTTGGCAAAACAATGCTAAAAGGTACATTTTTTTTTTCTTTTTTTTTTCCCCTAGCCTGAACCTTGTGATGTATCTGGGGTATAATAATAGGCCATTCATTTCAAGTTGGCTGTACTTTTGACATACTCACAGTCTTGCCCTTATTTTTAGTGTGGGGGAGGAGGGAGGGGTTTGGGGTCTTTTTTGCCAGCTTCTGGTATCGGTATCTTTCTGTACTAATGCTAAGCAAAAAATGACATACTACTTCTTTTTTAAGGAACTGGTGGAGGCCCAGATCTGTGAGTGGTACAGTTAGTGAGTCTTGGGCTGAACAATTTTTGTGGTTCCTTAACAAACACCTGTATCTCCTTGTATCCTTGTGTGAGGAAGTAGCTATTGACATTATCCTACTCCGTTAAGATAAGGAATTAAAGACATTTTGCATAGTTGAATCATGTCTTTGTACAATGTCTGATGCAATAAGACAGTGTAGAAGGTCTATTTATGGCAAAGTTACTACACTTTCACTGGTGAGTGTGGGGAGGCCTGTAGGCTATGAAGAGCTCAGCTTCTGACCACCTGGGTACTCTGCTGCCCAAAATGGGATGTATCTCAGTCTCTCCGTCGTTCTTCACAAACAATTTGTGCACTTTCAAAGATTTAGTTAGATGTTTTGAATGGGTGTTTTGAGACTGGTAAAAAAAAAATAATTACAGCATCTGATTTAGTTGAATGTTCATCTGTTTTAAAAAACCCACATTTGTAAGGAAAATTTTTCTATTTTCCATACTCATGGAAATTAGATGCAGAGCTCCTGTCATAGTGATGAAAATTCAGCTTCAATATTTTTCCTAACTCACCTCTGAAAATGTATCTCTCTGTCTCTCTCTGTTACTGATCCTGCCTCCTCCTCCCATAAACAGATCCAATTAGAAAAGCTATCACATTGATATAGTATGGGCAGACATAGATTTGCAGTGACAACAAAAGTGTAAAAGAGATGCCACTATTTTCAACATTCTTAAGAGGGAAAAACTGAAATCGGTGGATGTTATTTGTAAGACTAAAAATGTAGCCCTCTGACAATAATTGGTATCATTGGGATTCTACAAGAAGATAGAGGGATTATCTGCTACTTTAGTTATTGCAGGTATACTGCTGAGTACATCACTGGAAAACAGAAAAAAAGCATTATCATTAGTTCACAGCTCTCAGCAATCGCCTGTTATCTGGCTTTTGCTTAATGCTCTCCTTATTTATTTGACTGTGTGCTGTGTAAGCAGCAAACAAATGACTGTAACAGATACTTAAAAGAAAATGCAGGGCTACAATAGAAGTTTAACCTTGCTCTGCCCCATGATGGAAAATTTTAGTCATGTATACAGAATATTCGTGTAATTGGAGAATACAGGGTATGGTTTACCAGATTTGACCAAATTTACCTATAGGACATACTAGTATTCTTGGTAGAATGCAGTGCTGGCTTTAGTGCTGTCTACATGGCTGCAGGATAGGATAGTAAGTGGAAGATGGCATGTGGTGGTTTTGGTTGAAGTAGATATTTGGTGACTACCAGTTTTATTAAACACCAATTTCATGACTTCCTGTTATTTTGGAGGAATGCAAAAAGATGTCTTTTGTCTGGTACAGTAATTTAGTCACTAAAAAGTGATACTGCCTTCAGTGATTTTATTTTTACAGGTATTATTATTTTATGGGATTTATTTAATGTATAGAGTGGAATCTTTAGAAATTAAAAAAAAATTACATGCTTGGTTGAGGCAGGGAGAAAGAATAGCGGAGAGCTCTAAAGATTTTTATCTGGCATTATTTTTGGAATCGACACTCAAATGAGATGTACAGAAAGAGATTTCTGACTCATTAAGTATAAGCTGCTGTAGAGATTATGACACTTTTGCAAGCTGAACTGTTTAGTAAAATAGTTATATGTCTTCACTGCAAAAGGATATGTCTCTTTTGGGAGACCAGCTGAACATAGTTATCCAAGTATAAAATCCTACTGAAGAAAACATGGAGGTGAATTTTCATCTTAGTCTAGTTTGTTAAGATTTGCATATGTCTCCTGCTTATTTTACCTTTACAAGTTGCACTGAAATAAAAATGTTCCCTTGGTCCAATGAATGGGATTAAATAGGGTAATTTGTATTCTCCAAATATAAGTATATATTTTGGAACATGTGTTGGAAATGATGAATTCGAAACACTTTGGAAGTTAGCTGAGTAGTTACGCAAACATATGATGTTATCTAAATGAAAAAAACCAACTACCAAACCTTGTGATACTTTTTATGCTAAAAAATTAGGAAAAAATTCTGTTGAATTTCCATAAATGTGACTTACTGAAAAATCTTGTCAGTCTACATTCAACTGCTAAAAACCTTTGAACCATATTCCAACAATACATGGTCTCATGTAAGAGAAAAAATACTCTACTTTGTAGAGAAAAAATACTTACAAACATCCTGTGCTGGTTTTGGCTGGGATAGAGTTAATTTTCTTTAGAGAAGCTAATATGAGGCTATGCTTTGGATTTGTGCTGGAAACAGTGTTGCTGACACAGGGATGTTTTGGGTATGATTGAGCAGAGCTTACACAGAGTCAAGGCCTTTTGTGCTCCTCACACCACCCCACCAGCAAGTGGCCTGGGGGTCACAAGAAGCTGGGAGGAGACACGGCTGGGACAGCTGACCCCAACTGACCAAAGGGATATTCCACACCATACGACATCGTGCTTAGCAATAAAACCAGGGGGAAGGTTGGTGGGAGTGTGTGGGGGGTGGAGCCTGGGGTCTGGCTGGGCATGTGTTGGTGGTGGTGAGCAACTGTTTACGTTTGTGTCACTTAACTTTCTAGGGGTTTATTTTTCTCTGATTTTGTCACTACAATTTATTATTACTACTACTACTATTATTATTATTACTTTATTTTATTTCAATTATTAAACTGTTTTTATCTCAGCCCATGAGTTTTCTCACTTTTACCCTTCTGATTCTCTTCTCCCATCCTGCTGCAGGGAGTGAGTGTGTGGCTGTGCGGTGCTTAGCTGCTGGCTGGGGTTAAATAACAACACATCCTTAAGCAGAAACTGTTTAAGAAAAAAAATCAGTCAAAGCTGATAAAGTTGTGACTCCTGCGTATAATACTTTTCACACCTTGCCTTGATTATCTGTGCAAATTCTTATGAAAAGCTTGGATTTGTAGCATACACTCTTCACGAGTGTTCATAGGAAGGCTACCCAGGGATGGAAAGAGCACTGAATGAAAAAAATTCATTTTATCATTTACCTATATGGAGCAAATTATGGTATAGCTCTCTGTTTTGGAATGGAGCAATAACAGGAAAAAGGCTGAGAGTATGGTATTTTCTGTGTGATTACAGTTTGAATACAAAGGACAAATATGCAAAATATATTCTCTTGGTAGAGTTCAGAATGGCCTGAGATATAGAAATTAATGCTTTCCTTGATATGGTGTGGTATTGAGATGTTCTTGCTTTAAAATTGTTTCATGTTGCTGTTGCCTTTGACACTCCCTTTTGTGCATTCCCCAACATTTTTTCCCTTGGTTCATCTTTGACTTTATGACTTTAATGGCAAACTCCTTGCTTTCTAATTTGAAATATTATTTTCTGGGAAAAAGGGATTGATTTCTGGAAGAGGGATGATGGGGGAGGAGCAAGGTGGAAATTCAAGGTCTTTATCTTTAAATATTAATATGCTTTTGACTTGTGTACACCTGTATTTGTTTATTTGTTATTCAGCTCAGTAACTGAATTAGCATATCCAATATTTAATCTAAATAAATTAAAACAATTTGTTACTGAAGTAAAAATAGCTCATGTCAATATGTCCTGGGTTGAGCTATTCTTTTATTTACAATGCCCTTCCTTTAACCCAGTTGATGCTTCTTAGCCACAATATGGCAAGTTCATTTTACCTATTTAATCTCCTTTTTTCTCCAACTCCTTTTGTGGATTTTTTTATCTTAATTTTCTAGCATTTTTTTATTCTTTAGACATTTAGCCCAGTTGAAGGATTAAGGGTTCTTTTATTACTATTACACCATTCACATTATTGCTAAAATTATGCACGTTTTGCTACTCTGTGGATAGTGCTAATGAGGAGTAAGGGGAAACAGATGATGACGTTATTCCTAGTTTTCAATAACATGCGCTTCTCATTTATGCTGCTAAAACCTTCATTGCCCCACATTCTTGGTAGATTGTCCAGACATGCTAAATCTGGTCTTGAAGTTTTCCTGCATTATTCATAGCATCAAGTGGCTGGTTGTTCAGATCGTAATTTACTATAATCAATTTTCTGGGTCCTACAGATCAAAGAGATTTTTAATTATGAAATACAAGGTTATACATGGACTCAACTCTCAGAGGAATGTTAAACCTCACTAACTTATTTAAATTCCCTTAGAAGCTATTAAACCTATGAACAGGATTAAGCAGTAGCTCTTCAATTACCAGCATATATTGCAAACATTTTTTTTTTTATTGCTTTCTCCTGAGTAGTAATCCCTTCTCTAACTGTGTGCTTTCCCAAAAAGGCAAGAGGCTCTCTGTCCCTTGCCTTTCTCTGTTAGGTTTGTGAAATACCAGGGTGGACGTTTAGTTTCGCTGCTACTGCCCTCATCGCTGCCAGTCCAAAGCTGAGTGATAATCCCCATATTTCCTTCGCAGTTTTAACTGCACAGTATGTTTCTTGTAAGCATTTAATGTGACTGTCAGACTCCTGAACTCAAGACAGGAACCACTTTTTTTCTCTTGTGAAAGGAGGTGGCTGGAATACGAATCCAATGCTTAACCTGAGGGTGAGTTTGCTTTCTTTGCTGTAGCATTGGTCTGGATTTCTGAACGTAATCAGGTGCTAATATCTCAGAGGAATATACTAGCTATTAGCTTTTACAGCTGGAGTAAGCAAAGAAGCGTGTGTGTAAATAAGTAAAATACTTTTAACAACCTTGGACAGACTTCTCATTGCAAATCTGTTTTGAAATACTCCAGAGTATATAATACATACTTAGTAATAAAAAAGAAAAGAAACTAAAAATCATAAATTATAAATTATTTAAATTATATCTTATAATTAATTATACACACAAAGCCGTGCATATATATTTAAAAGCAAGACTACAGCCAGCCTTCTGTGTCCATACTTTCTATAGGGAGACAACAGTGAACTGTACTTCTACGATCGCTCTAAGCTGTTATTTCCACATTAAATGAAAATAGTGTGTGAAGCTTTGGAGGATGGGAAGTGCTTTAAAAAAATTGTCTTGTTTCTTTATATTTAAAACACATGAGGAATCAATTGGATTTTGTTTTTCAGCTCTCAGAAGCAGAGTTTAGCGCTAACCAGCGATATAAGTGTTCTTGAAATGTCTCGAAAGGAACTTGAAAATCAGATGGGATCTTTGAGAGAAAAGCATCAGCGGGATGCAGCTAGTCTGAAAAGCCAACTCAGTGAAGCTGAGACTCAAGCAAAAGATGTTCAGAAAGAGGTAACACGAAACTTTATTTCTGTTTTGAGAGAGAATGTAGTGCCCAATGACATTGACTTTTAAGCTAAAAGAAAAGGAAAAATGTAAGATTTCTAGAAATGAAAGTTTTTCATACTTTTATTGTAAGTACTTTTATGGTAGCTAATTATAAATAAACTGGGCACTAAATCAAAAAGGGGAGATTTCAGATAAAATGATTTGTATGTGTTTTGGGAACTTCCTAAAGTTTACTTTCGTACGTTACCATAGTGAATTTAATGTTAAGGATTTACCTGTCTGAACAGCTTATTCAGAGTCTTCCTGTACATCATGGTATAGAGTTTCATTAGCTTTTATGAATCAAAATTAATTCTTTTTAGTCAGTATGATCTTCCTAGTTAGCTTTTAGCTCTTATTTGACAATGGGGCTGCACATTCTTTACAAAGGTCTTCTTTCATCTTACTGGATCTCTGGGCTGCTGGAGATGATTAGCAAGTAGAGAAGGAACACTAGCATTTTGAGCATATATTTCATTTGCCTGCCTTTTAAAGATGATGTCTGGAAGAAGGCCATAACCTTCAACCATGACTTGCTTTCTCTTAAGAACATTTTGAGTGAAATTTTCCCCAGTCATCACTGCTTTAGTTCCTTTTGCAGTCCTTTGCCTTGCTTTGTCATTAATTCATCCATCTTATGTTCCTTAACTCTTTCAGAACTTAAAAAACCCACTGTAGTTAGGCTGTGTTGTTATAATCAAATACATTGGTAAAGATGCCTCATCTTTTAAATTTGTGGTAAATGCTAGTACTGAAGGTCATTGGTTCTGTCTTTATTAATCCCTGTCATGAGGACTACTAGAAAGCTTATGATCTACAGGAAAAAAATGGAATGTGAGTTTAAAAAGGAGAAACTGCCTGCACTGTAGGACTATGGGTCACATTAATGCAGTATTGTTTGTACGTGACCCCCTGAGGATTATGGCATGATAGTAATAAGCAGTAATATTTTTTTAAAATGCTTTTCTTACTCTTATGTTTGAGTGCTGTGTGGGAAGAGGGTTTGATTTAATTCATACAGAATGTTGATTTTTTTCACCTTTTTGATTGGTGGAAGTATAAGCTAGAACCTAGATACAAGACCACTATTTAAACGTAAGGTGCTCCCTGTTCCTGTTTTTTGTTTTGTCTTCATAGTTTTTATAGTCCTTTCCAATATGACAATGAGTAATTGTCTGGTAGGAGAGATGAATTAAGGCCTTGCACTTGCTTCATACTTCCCTGTTTTTAGTGATCCTAGCCATTCAAAGTCAGGGACAAAATCTTAATTTAGAAAAAAAGAAAATCTAAAGTAAGATTTTTCTACCCTGCTTTTATGAAAAGAGAGTGCACTGATCCAAGGTGAGTTGCTCTAGGCAGATGACAGGGAAGGAAGCTGCACGCTAAGCAAATGTAAGCATTTGTTGGGTGTCCAGGGGTCTGCAGACTGTTTTCTCTTTGTCTTTTAGTATGAAAGAACACAGACTCTGCTCTCGGAGCTGAAGGCAAAGTATGAGGTGGCTGAACAAGAAAATCAGTCACTCACAGAAGAACTCAAACAATGTAAAGAAAACCTGAAGCTGCTACAAGAAAAAGGAAACAACGTAAGTCTGTACAAAATATTTGGGGAACTGGAGTTATGACACTGGCAATTCTGTTGATAGAGGGAATATGTAAGAGTCAAATAGAAAAGGACAGACTTTTAAAAAAAAAAAAAGATAAAAAAGGGTAGTTTACCATATTATATGCAAAATTCCATTCTGGTACTACCTGTACATATTTACAGGTCATTACAGTGTTACAATTATGCATGCAAGTTAAATTCTCAGCTGTGTGGCAGTTTTAACTATAGCCTTAGATATCTGCTCTCTTGAAAACATCTGGCTTAAATACTAGTTAGTGAACCAGAACTAAGCAAAACTTTTTCATTTCAGAGAATGAAACATGGGTAAAAGCTGAGAAACCCAGATCTGAATGAATTAAGCAACCTTTTTCAAGATGCTTTTCTTAGTGTTTATTACAACAGATGTTCCCTTCTTACTTTTGCGCATGCTTCTTAACAATGGTTATCCCTGATCGGCTCATGCTTTAAACAGTGCAGTTGAAATGTCCTTTCTATTCACTAATGAAAATATCTTTTCTGTTGCAATTAGTTTGAGAGGTTGTATCATTAGAATTGAGCTTACAGCTAGGGGACAACATTTTATACTGAGACTTCTGAAATTCTCCAATTGATGAAGGTGTGGCAGACACGTTATAAGGTGGTCATGGCCTACTTCAGATACCTTACTACACTGGGATAGTTGGTTTATTGTCTTCCTGGACCACCTCTATGGTCAGTGCAGGGTGAACAACTCCTCTAGTGGACAGTACAAACCAGGAGGATAATGGATGCTCTGTAACAGCCTTTTAGAAAACTGTTTCTCTGACTATGGAGCAAGTTTTACAGATACCATCCTCAAAAATCAGCTGGCTGCTAGATGGCCAAAGCTCATGTGAATACTCTTGACATAGTCAATTACTGGATGCAAATGTCTAACATAGTAGAGCTGTCAAAGATGTAAAGAATTCAAAGCCCTTCTCACTTCTTTCAGCCATATTTTCAGGAATATGATGCTATAATTCTCGTGGAACCTGCTTCCTGCTTAGACTTCTTCTGCAATGCTCAGCTAATCCCGAGTTTCTGCCTACTAAAGTAGGCAGAAAACAAACAAACCAAAAAACTCCTGTTCTAGTAGAACAGATCACACTGAATAAATAACTGTGTATGTGAGATTTTTTGCTCTGTTAAAAACATTAGCCTCAGGATTGA
>JAOXJK010000001.1:148020571-148032721 GCA_025774025.1 Xenus cinereus
GGTGAAGGGGTGCCGGGGGGGCGGGTGTCGGCCCCGCCAAGGGCGGCCCCCTCAGCCCCTTCGGCGGGGATGGTGTTGGTGCTCGCCCTGGCCCGGCGGGGCTTGTGGCGAGGAGGGGGCTAGCAGCCCGGGCCATCCGCCTTGGGCCTCCGGGCACGGCAGCGGCGCCGTCAGCCGGAGCTGCGGGCGGGAGGTGGGCTGAGGTGGGGGTTCATGTCCTCCTCCCCCCGAGCGCTTCGCTGACGCCCTCCGCTTGCGGGGAGATGGGGGCGGATCTCGGCTGCCGGGGCGTTCGGGGCGAAGGGTGGCTGTGTTCAGGAATCTCTGCCTTCCTCCGGTGTCTGGTGAAGTCCAGCCATTGACATCCGCTAGGTCCTCTACAGGTCCTCCGCATCCTGCCGCTGCTGTCATGCTCCAGCAAGGGAATGAATCTTTTTGCCTGTTTGCCTAAGTTTCTATCTGTTGCAATCGAGGCAAAGACTCTGTTTTTAGTGAGCAGTTGGAGGGTGGAAAGGAAGAGGTGCCTCTGCTGAGTCTCCTGTTTTAAGTTGCTCTGTTTACAAGCATTGCTCACCAGACATAGCTTTTGTTCTGTCTATTCTTTTGAATGAGAGATGGCTGTAAAGTCCTTTATGTGTTCTTTTCTGCTTCCATGCCATTCTCTTCTGACAAGTCACTCCTGGTTACCTTTACGTATTTCCATGACAGCAACTAATAATATCGAATAGTGACTTGTAAAGAATTGGGTTCAAACCAACTAAGGTATGACTTATAAGTGAATCACTGCTGTCCTAGAAGTCTAGAGAGTTAGTGACAAGGTGCAAAAATACCTGCTGTTTTTCTGTCTCTCAGACTTTATGTTTACACCTCTTGGAGACAGCACCTCATGGTCTTACACGCCATCCTTGTCTCTGAATTGGGAAGGTGTAGGTTTAATGGATGAACTGTTAGACGGATAAGGAACTGGCCAGATGGCCACATCCAAAGAGTTGCGATCAATGTCTCAGTGCTGAAATGGAGATCAGTAACAAGTGGTGTCCCTCAGGGGTCTGTATTGGGACTGATGCTGGTCGATACCTCTATTAATGATGTGGGTTTGAGTGCACCTTCAGTAAGTTTCCCAGTGACGTTGAGCCAAATGGTGCAGCTGATACACTTGAGGGAAGGGATGCAGCCAGAGGCACCTTGACAGGCTTGAGGTGTAGGCCCCTGTGAACCTCATGGAGTTCAACAAGGCTGAGTGTAAGTTCCTGCATCTAGGTCGCGGCAACCCCCAGTACCAGTACAGAGTGGGCGATGAAAGCATTAAGAGTAGCTTTGCAGAGGAGGACTTGAGGATGTGGGTGGAAGAAAAATTAAATATGAGCCAGCAATGTCCACTTGTAGCCCAGAAAGCCAGCTGTATCCCAGGCTCCATAAAAGGAAGTGTGACCAGCAGGTGGCAGGAGGAAATTCTGCCCCTCTACTCTGCTCTCATGAGACCCCACCTGGAGTACCGTGTCCAACTTTGGGGTCCCCAGTAGAAGAAAGACATGGACCTGTTGGAATGACTCCAGAGGAGGGCCATGAGGATGATCAGAGGGCTGGAGCACTTCTCCTGTGAAGACAAGCTGAGAGACTTGGGCTTGTTCAGCCTGGAGAAGAGAAGGCTCCCAGGAGACCTTATAGCAGCCTCCCAGTACTTAAAGGGACGTAGTAAGAATGACAGAAAGAGACTTTTGATGAAGGCCTGAAGTGACAGGACATGGGGTAATGGTTTTAAACTGAAAGAGGGTATGTTTAGATTGAATACAAGTAAAAAATTTTTTACCCTGAGGGCAATGAGACACTGGAACAGGTTGCCCAGAGAAGTTGTGGATGCCCCATCCCTGGAAGTGTTCAATGTCAGGTTGCACAGAGCTTTGAGCAACCTGATCTAGTGAAATATGTCCCAGCCCATGGCAGGGGGACATACTAGATCTTTGGAACCATTTTGTGATTCATCTGAGAAGCTTGGAAGAGTTGGGAAGAAATTGAATTTTTTTTTGTCTTCACTGAAAGGTTGAGTAGGGACTCCTTCACAGAAACATTATGTTCATTGGTTGAATTCTATGATCTTTTCTCTAAGGTCTTTTTCAACCTAAATGATTCTATGATTCTATAATCAACAGCTGTTCATTGTTGTGTTTTGTTTTGTTTTCCAAAATCTTTTCTGTCTCCATTGCACATTTAAGTCTTGTGCCAGGCCATAAATTTCCCATTTCCGGAACTGTCAATCTGTAATAATTCTGTGACGGGATTCCTAGTGTGAGATTTTTATCAGGATGTGGCAAGTTTCTACTCTTCCCATATCTCCCCCAAATCAATGGAGCTTCTAAACCGTTTAATACCTCTTGTGTTTTTAGTTAACCACACATTTCTTTTAGCAACTGTTTTAATTGAATATTAAAGGGTATTTCACATCAGCTTACAATTCTAAGGTGCAGTTTTAGCTTTGCTTTTAAAGGTGTTTATTGCTTTTAACATCTCTTGGAAACTTTTTCTGATAGAGTTGGTGTATGTTCTTATTTAAGAGCACTTCAGACTTTTTGCTACCAGAAATGTCAAATTATTGTGCTAGTCCACCTTCTAAAAAGAAGAGGAGAAAAAAAAAAAAGTTGAAAAAGAGATTGTCTTGCTTTATTGGAATAGTGGAGGCTTCTAAGGATGTTATTTCTATATTGCCTAATCCTGTTTTCTTCATGACTCTTTTTCTTGTATTTGAAAGGGACTGCAGTCTAAACTCAATCTAAGCTTGTTTCTTGGTATTGAGTATCTTATCCAGGTCTGTGATATTTATTAAACAAAAACACAGCATGGGAAGAAACCTCTGCATTTATCAATCAAGGTATGGGTATTGAGGAGAGGTGGCTCAGTTCCTTTTTGAAGCTATAGTTTCTATACATCTCCACCTCTTCTGACTGGAATAAAAAGTTTATTTCCAAGCAGTACATGTGAAAACATGGAAGAGAACTCCAGTTTGTGTTATTTTTTTAATTAAATTTTGTACCTATTCCTGTGTGCTGGGATTCTGCTTGTTTAACTAAAATCTCATGTGTGTGACTGATGAAAGGTGAAATTTTGACCCAAATCATGGTAAGCTGCTGTGTGCAACCTGTAGCCTACTACATCTGTTCACTTGTGGGTTATCTGAGGACTTCTTTGAAGTAACAGTTTAAAGAAGAAAAATTGTGTGGGTTGTCTGCCATGTTTACCATCATCGATATTTTTATGCATGTCACAGATTGGAAGCCCATCCTTACCCTGCTCTTTATTCCTGTGTTATGAGGGACTCTAGCACTGAATGCTCAACCTTCTAACATAAGACTTCTCTTGAAACAGTCAACTGTAGTGCGTGTGTTAGTTTGTCATCAGCTCAGCTATTGATTCAAAGTGCATAGAGGCTGATAAATCAAAAAGCCTGTGAAAGAAATCGCAGTCATGAAAGGAGCATGAGGAGCGTGTGGTGGTTGTTCCCCCCTGGTTTCTGTGCCCAAAGAACGACAATAAGGGAATTTTTGTTAGTACCGGTGTCCTCTGTGTTGAGACAGCTGTGTGTATCCTTAGGTGGTAAGGAAACCACCAGACAAGTTATTTAGCATCTCACTGGTTTTCAGGCTTGTAACTGTAATTTTCTTTCAGCACGGGGTAAGTTCGAAGTACGGTATTTGTGTGTGCTTAGTGGACTACATGCAGCTTCTCCCCCCCTTGTGTACTGATGAAGCTAGGCTGCTTTGTGTGTACATATTTACTTTTTTGAAGCAAACTCGACAAATACCATCACTTTAGTCTTTGGTAAGTACTTTATGATGCTCAATTATTTCTATAGAGCTTAGGGGGGAAAAAGCTTAGATACTTAAGAGACCTTTATTAGAGAAATTTCTAGTAAATTTTAGTAACACAAAGCTGAAGCTAGGTACAAGCAAACATCTTTAATCATTTGTGTAGTTAGCCTGCTGTGAATTTCTTGAAATCCTAGCTTTTGATACCTTCCTGGAGTAAGTGCTGTAGTAAAATATAAGGTACTGATGTAATCGGGTAAATAACAGAAAGGAGTTGAAATTTGCAGATCTAATGGTTCTCCCTGCCTGTGCATTCCCTGAGTTTGTCCTTCAGAAGGTTTGATGTACTTGGCTATGTTCCTTCTCAGCACTTGTGTTTTATTATGTTTGTGAGGAGGCTGTGGCTTCACTGAAGGATTCTGTTTGTATAATGTTTGTATCGTAATGGTGTGCTTAACAGCTGATGTGGGATGAGTGGTCTCACTCTGCATCCGTGTCTACATTCTGTGATCCCATGCCTGAAATACTCCTGATGGAGCCTGTTGTCTGATGGGGATTCTTTTGCTTCTGCCTGTGACGGCCTTAGTAGGCCTCCACCTTCTCCACTTGTTAAAGATTTATGTTGAAGTGAATTAGGGCTATGATGGGACGTGACTGCAGAGGCTCCCAGTGATGGAGCTATCCTCTCTCTTTTCCCACTTTTTTGAGACTATCCGCTAAGTCGCTGGCTTGCTTAGTTTCTAGAATCAGTCGGCTGCATAAGCCTGGTTACTGTTGTCGGGTTGTTTTTGGTTTTTTTTTGCGACAGCTCTGCCTCTGAGAAATTCATTACGAGGTCTACTGAGTTATGTGGAAGAACTCTGTTTAAAATAATACAAAAGTCTACCTCAACTTTTTTTTTTTTTGTAGAACTAAGATTTGAAAACTCTTTGTTCCTGTGCCTTAGCCAATTCCCAACTAAGGGCTTGGAGCTCACTTCACGTGGCCCTGTGTGTCTGCAGTCACCCACTGTGGTTGGTTGGGGCTCTCTGCCGTTGGAGACACTGCCGATCTCTTTCTTCCTCATGTCTTCACAGTGTCTAAGAACTAGTGTACTAGCGTTTTATTATCAATGTTTCTGTGTTTTATGCAGGCTATCCACCTCACTTTTACGCTAATACCTGATCTTGCAGAGAGCTTGCCTGCCTGTGCAGTAATTTCCATGATTTTTTTTTCTTTTTTTCCCTTATTTGTGGACTACAGCAGTTATACAGGGTTGCGTGCCTCTCTTCGAACAGTGAATTTAGTCCTGTTGACAAAAACCTTCTTGTTCTTAGCTGTCTTTCCAAACCTCTTGGTAATCTTAGCCAGAGACTTTGCAGACTGCTGTACAAGCTTGTCAGTTGTAAGAACTCTTTGTGCGTCCAATGGAATTGAATGCTATTGCTGTAAATATTCAAGCTACGTATATTCATTTTTGAATCCTAAAAATATTTTTGTGTGCCAAAATGCTTCTGAAGGTGCATGTGCTCTAGAAAGTGGTATTTTAGTCTTCAGAGAGCGGTTTGCTACGTGAAGTCCATACTATGGCCTTAACTTAATCTGTAATGTCAGTGAGGGTTTTGTTATTGCTATTTGATTTTTTAAATTTTTTTTAGCTCTGAATTATACGTTCAGATTTCATGTTGGGAGGTAAGCATAATCTCCATTCAAAAGGTGATACTGGTGTGTGTGTGTGAGGTTTCTCTATGCTAATAACAGAATCAAATGCAAGTTGATGAGTTAGCCAAAAATTCTTAGTGAAGGGAACATTCTGAGAAGACTTGACAGAGTTGCTGATAGTCCAGTGGGACATTCCTCAAAAAATCTGTTTACTGACAATACATCAGGAACCAGAATTAAAGAATAGTTATGTTTCCTGTGCTGTGCTTCAAAGTTCATGGACAACTTCTAAGTAAGGAAAGGCATGGGAATGTCTGTGGTTTGGGTTTTATTTTGTGGATTTGTTGGGTTTTTTCCTTTGCAGGAGAGGAGTGTGAAGACTGGAAAGATGATAAATTAAAAAATAAATTAAAATGCTTCCAAAAAAACTTGCGTGAACAGAATATTTTTACATTTTATAATTTGATTTTACTGCTTTTCCTTCTGAAAGAAATGAACTTACAACCAAGAAATGAAGACAGTTGACAAACGCAGAAGACTGATGCGAAATTAAATTTTTTTCAGGGATACTTCATAACTGGACTGGTCCTAAAATTACACTTCTTAAACACAATGCTTTCTACAGGAACGAGCAGTTTTACTTAGAATGTGTGCAGATTCTCTTAAAAAAAACCCAAAACAGTAACACTAGTGGCATTCTAGACTAATATTTTAGTTTATGAGCATATGAGATCATATTAATGCAATTGCTTTTTTTTTTTTCCCCCTGGTAATAATTCATAGTGGTGTAGAAGTTTTGATATAGTTACACAGAGAAGATACAGTAGCATTACTGTATTGACAAACTCAGTATGTGCTTGTGGTGTATGTGAGAAGGTTCTCAAGTTTTACAGCTTTTCTTCTGGGCTTAGTTTTACAACAGTAGCACATTAGGTGTTTAGCTAACATACTGTTATGGTAAAGAAGTTTGGTGGGTTTGGGTTTCTTTTCCCTTCAGCATGTGTTAGATGGCAGCATCTGTGTGTGTGTAGTTTGCAGTTGTTGGCTGGTCAGTGCCACACATAGTGGTGAACACAGTTTAGTGTGTAAATTGTTTTATAATAATTTTGCATTTGCATTTAAGCAAAACTGTTGTCTAGGATGACAGACAGCTGACTGGAAGAAGAGATAGTGGAGAGAGTTTGCTAGTCTCTGAAGTCTTTCTTGAAAGAAAGTGATTATTGAGATCGCTTTCTTTAGAATTGTCCTATAGCTTAGAAATTATGCTTACAGACAATTTAAAATAACCAAGTCTCTTATTTCCAGGAAACCAGGTTTCTCACAATTAGGATCCGTTAATGTTTGGAAACAATGTTTCAATTGCTAGGTTTTTAGGACTTGTTTTTTGTTTCCTCTGTAAACTTCTATAGACCCATAGCTGATGGTGTTGAAAGAAATACGTAAGACTGTAAAGTGAATTTCAGACCACTTCCTAAAATTGTAGGTAATGTTAGAAGCTAGCCAAAGACTTGCTGAATTTCAGCATTTTTTCTGAAATACTGGCTTCTTGGAAGTATATTGGCCAAGTGTTTCTGCGTTTTGAACTTTTCCTTTAAACCTCACCTTTTGTCCTATCTCTGCTTGCTTTCTTTACCACTGAATTCTTCCTGTGCGTTGCTTCTAGGGTTTTTTTTTTGTGTGTGTGCTACACTTGCATTTTCTGCAGCTTTAAAATGCTGTTATCTGCTTTCTGAAGTAGTTCAATTTTAATATTGCATTGTTCATAGAAAAGTATGAATGGTTAGGTGGAGTATAGATTTTGAATTATTGGTAGATTGCTGTACTCAAAGGAGAGAGTTTTATGGGTTTTGGGGGGGTTTTTTTGGTGATTCATAAGTGCTATTTCTTTCTTCAGCTGTATGGCTGCTTACCAGTATCAGTAATTATATATGTAGGTGTGTATTACTTTAAGGGATATAGTCTGAAAGGGAGTGTCTATCTTTATCTGCATTCACTGCTCTGATCAGACTCTGGAATACAAGTGATGACCAGTGTTGTTTCTTCTCTTACTCTGCATTGATTTTATGCATCAGATATGTTGAGCTTGCTGTTACATAATAAATGCATGCTGTAGTCACTTTTTGATGAAGAAGGATGTATACATATATAGCTGTGTATTTTTAGCCTGTCTGCTGCCGTAATGGCTGTTCTTTGAGGAGGGAAGCAATTAAATGTGTCTGTTAGTTGTAAACTGTGTGAATCTTTATTTTACTGACAGATATCCCTGTTAAGTTATGTTTAATCGCTTTAGGTACTGAAGTTATTTTACAGACTTACAAGAAATAATCTGCTGAAGAAACTCCCACAGCAGGGAGTTCTGTTTGTAAAAGAGAAGCTGGACTTGATATGAATAAAACATGAAAATCTGAATAAAATATAATATAAAAACAGTCTTGCTATGCACTTGAATTGCAAGTACAAATCTGTATGTGTAAAGAACAGATAACTTTGTTCCATATCATTAGTAATGTAACAGGTTTAATAATCAGAATTTTTTGATGGAATTTTAGTCTTTCAACTAAAGATCTCTGTCAGATGCCTCGTTAGGGCAGTATGGAAAAGACTATACTAAGTTTCTCTGCTTTAACTAGTCTTGCTGTGGTTGGTGTTGAAATACAAGGTAATTATAAAAGGTTGTATGTCTTTCTTAAAACTTTCCCATTACAGGAAGAAACCCCACTACTTGCTGTTAATTAATTTGAGGACTTCTGTTTAAATCTTCAAGGTTTCTGTCCAGAAAACTTCTCATGTGTTTCTTTGACTCTGTCTTGCCATCAATACTCCCTTGTACCACACAACTAGAAGTGTAGGTAGTCTTTTAAAAGCTGTAGTGTCAGAGGCAGATTGGAAAGCACACAAATGGCAAAGTCCATTATTTTCTTCTATTATTTTGAGGTAAATCCCTATTCCAACATCATTAACCAAAAAAACCCTCAAAAACCAAAACAAACCCACCCAATCTTCCGGCAATGTATAGCTGTCTTTCCAAGTCAGATCTTCTGGAGAAATGAAGTTCCAGAGAGTCTCTATAGAGACTTTGTACACATCTGTTCTGGAATTTGTAATGATCTCATCAAGTGACTAATGACAGTAAACCTACTTGTTTTATCACTGTGTGGATCTTGGTTCACTTGAATTTAATCTAAACCCCTGGAACCACAGGGAACAACAGAGAGGAAACATAGCATTTTAATCTTTTCAGAAACCAAAGAATTTTAAAAAAAATGAATAAACACAGTAAACGCAGCATTGTTTACATGGAAAAAATGTGTGGTGTTGTTCAGTGTAAATAAATCAAATGTAATGCTCTGATATTTTTTTTTTTAATTTTTCTCTAAGCATTGAGCTTACTGATAATCACAGTATAAATCATAGCATAAACTGAAAAGTTAGCAGAAGCAGCTGAGTGAATAATCATCAGTTGTCCAGACGTAGCAGAATTATTATTTTTTTTTAAATCAACTAGATATTTTCTTATTCAATACTTTTATTAAGATAAACATACTGTGATACACTGCAAGACCGTATATGTATAGGAATCAAGTTCATTCAGTAAAGTTAAATGTGTCTTTATTTCCTGTGGATTTCTGTCACAAGTCTTCAGTAAACCCCCTGCATTCCTCAGCTGCAATACTATCAGCTTGTACTTCCTTCATCCTCCAGGTCTCTGTTCCTGTGTGCTTGCTGGCCGCTCTCTGGGCAGGATGCGGTACCCGATACTGCTAATTCGGCGCTGGCAGACCAGAGAGAATACTTAATCACTGAACTTTCCCTGCAATCGCTCCCCAAGGGAGAGTTGTTTGGATGTTTGTTCTACCAGTCCCCAGTTTCTATGAAACCTGTTTAACTTGGTATCCCTGAGACCTCTATCAAATTCTAAAAAAAAAACCAAACCCCAAAACCCCAATAAAAAACCCAAAAGGTAGAAAGTTAAAGGACAATCCTTAAGGGAATAGGGTGTTGCAGGCAGACAAAGAAGTTCATTTCACAACATAATTTTCCTTGGAAAAACAGGGTAATGCATCTAATAAGCAAGGAGGAACCATACAGGGAAGTTCTTGTGGCTCTGTTGTGGTTGGGGAGTGTGTGTCTGTGTGTGTGGTGTTGGTTTTTTATTGTGGTTTTTTTTTTTTTTAAGATGGCATCTATTTATTGGGGTTTTTAAATTTCTTCTTCTTTTACTATTATTCTATAACTTGTATTTTACTAGTTTACTGGAGATCCATTCTCTTCTGCTTTTTAGTGGATAATCACTGAGGGAGTTTATTTAATCTAGATATGTCATAATTGATAAAGTACTTTGGTATCAACCCTGAATCATTCTCCTGACTTTAGTTCATCCAAGATGCTTGACCTGGAACTCTTTTAGCAATTTTATTTTTAATTTGTAGCCCATGTTAAGTCATTATAATAATATGTCAAATTTAATTTAAGAGATGACTCAATGCTCAAGATATTTCTGCTTCTAGAGGACCTTCATCCTATTCCATTTTTTCTGTTCCTTTTGTATGTATTTGTCCAGGCCAGCATCCTTTCTTTTTCCTCAGCTGAACCATTGCTGCATTACTCTACGACTTTCTCTGAAAGTTGACTGGTTAACTGACTAAATAAAGCACGTGAGGTGTCTGATGCATTTGCACACATAATTGTTATATACAAAACAGACTTAATGTGCAGAATTGCTTAGATGCGTGTTGCTTTGTGGTGGGGTTTTTTTTTATGAAGTCAGGAAATGTAAGGATTCAAGTAGCTGACACAATGCATTTATGTTTTTTCTTATGTACCTTTCCCTTCATGTTATTATAGCTATTCCTATATGAGGAATAGAAATTTATCTGACATTTTGTAAGGGCACTTGACATGTCTGTAGGGCTATTGCTTGATTGATTTTTCAGGTCAATATATGGGACCATGACTGTGCTGTAGAGGCATTAATACTGAGATGGCCCTATCTCAATGTTACCAGACTATTAATCTTCCCAGAAAGCAGAGATTCTTGCACTAAACCAATACTATTCAGCAACAATATTCAAAACAGAATTATTGCATGATAAAGGAGCAGTGGAGGGAGGTCACTGGCTTGTAACCTCTCCATTAGTATCTATATTATGTATTGGAATATGCCGGTATCTCTCAGCTAGCTTTGAACCAAAGTGGTGAAACCATGTAAAGTGGTTTTAAAACAAAACACCTAAAACCAACATGCAAACTGGTAAAACCACTGTTGTGGATATCTCAGTAAAGATCCATGGGTAGGATAATCCAGTTTTGGTGCCTGGTGAGAGTGTGCCTGGTGGATGCCGCTATATTGTTCCTATGTGTGAGCTGACCTGTGTGACTTAGTGCCAAGTCCCCCAACATTTCCATCCGTGGAGAAGGGGGGAGCCAGTTGAAGTGTCCTAGTGCTCTTTCATAACTGGGTAGGCCTAAGCGTCTCTTCTGTCAGCACAGAATAGGAAAGGCTTGTTCACAAAATTAGGTATAACTTATTTTGCAGAGCGTATTCAGGTGAGTGTGTTTGAAGTATAGCGCTGGTAATATGCTCACGGGTAAACCGGGCTTCACCGCCCTCTGGTTAGAAGTGCACCTAAGGACTGTAGCATAACATTATCTGATCTAAGCCAGGTACATTTATGCTGGTTTCAGCCATAGCAATGCAATCTCACGTCTAACCTTTTTTTATTTCTTTATTTTAGTAGAACTTTAACACTTTGCTGCACTGAGAGAGTTTCCCTTTTTTCTTTCAGCTGATGCAGCCCAACAGTTTCAGTATGCAGTGAGGGTTATTGGAAGTAACTTTGCTCCCACTGTTGAACGGGATGAATTTCTTGTAGCGGAGAAAATCAAGAAAGAACGTAAGTGCATCTTTGTTTATCTTTCTTAGAAGAAGGAATAGAAGTTCTTCAAGAAGTTGCCTGATCAGTTTATTCCTTGAACATGGGACAACTCTGCCTCACAGATAGTTACCTAATCTGTTATTAATGCTCACCCCCTGAAATCTCATGATGGAAATTCCATTAATTCCCCAGTTAATCCTAAGTGGCTATTTGTATTCACAGCTCAGATTTTTCTGAATGCTCAGCTTAGACTTCCCTTGCTGCCAATTATTTTGAATTTTAGCCACCATGAAAATAAGGACAATTAATGCACTTCTTTCACTTTAATAATACTCAGACTTTATGAATTCATAGATCTTTTTAGAAGACTGATATTTTTGTGATGTGCATTTTAGAAATATTACATTGTCATAATTAACTTCATAGAATCATGGAATAGTTTGGGTTGGAAGGGACCTTAAAGATCATTGCCCCCCCGCCACGGGGAGGGACCCCTCCTACTAGGCCAGGTTGCTCAAAACCCCATCCATCCTGGCCTTGATGAGCACCTGCGTGAAACTTGCTGAATGAGAATCCTGGGAATTGATGGAAATTGTTTACGTGGCTTACTGAAGGCAAAAAATATCAGGTTTCTCTACAAGTTTATCTGCAACCACCTTCTCAAAACCAAAGCATTAGATCATGAGTTTTAAATTGGAAGATAAGAGATTTATATTAGATACCAAAAAGACATTCTTTACTGTGAGGGTGGTGAGACACTGGAACAGGTTCCCCAGAGAAGCTGTGGATGCCCCATCCCTGGAAGTGTTCAAGGCCAGGCTGGATGGGGCTTT
>JAOXJK010000001.1:148036111-148049514 GCA_025774025.1 Xenus cinereus
GGTTGGGGGCTGACCTGCTGGAGAGCAGCTCTGAGGAGAAAGACCTGGGAGTCCTGGTGGACAACAGGATGACCATGCGCCAACAATGTGCCCTTGTGGCCAAGAGGGCAAATAGCATCCTGGGGTGCATCAAGAAGAGCGTGGCCAGCAGGTTGAGGGAGGTCATCCTGCACCTCTACTGCCCTGGTGAGGCCCCATCTGGAATACTGTGTCCAATTCTGGGCTCCCCAGTTCAAGAAGGACAGGCAACAGCTGGAGAGGGTACAGCAAAGGGCCACAAAGATGGTTAAGGGCCTGGAGCATCTCTCCTATGAGGAGAGACTGAGAGACTTGGGTCTTTTTAATCTTGAGAAGAGAAGGCTTAGGGGAGATCTAAGTAAGGCGTACAAATACTTAAAGGGAGGGTTTCAAGAGGACGGGGCTGGTCTTTTTTCAGTGGTGCCCAGTGATAGGAGAAGAGGAAATGGGCACAAACTTGAGTATAAGAAGTTCCACCTAAACGTGAGAAAGAACTTCTTTACTGTGAGAGTGGTAGAGCACTGGAAGAGGCTGCCCAGAGAGGTGGTGGAGTCTCCTTCTTTGGAAACGTTCAAAACCTGCCTGGACAAGTTCCTGTGCAACATGCTCTAGGTAGACCCGCTCTGTCGGAGGGTTACACTTGATGATCTCCAGAGGTCCCTTCCAACCCCATATGATTCTATGATTTGATGTTTGAGGTTCTCTTAACTTTCTGTGTCTCTTTTTTTTTTTTTCCCCTGTGCAAGCATCTTGTGTACATGACATGATATCATCTGAGTAGTGCTTTCTTTAAAATTCACTCTACCAATTATTGTTCTGTCTGCTGTTTGGTTTATTAGTAATAGTGGGCAATCATTTCTTTTCCCTGTGAGCTTAGGGAAGGGCATAGAAGGAATATGTGTTTTCTGAATCAATGCATCTTTTTCTTCCTCCAGCAATTCTCTTGAAAGCCACTCAGAGAAAGAAAAAAGCTTGTGTGAATCTGTTTTAACTTTGTTTCATCTGTTACTCTAAAGAGAAAAGGAGGTCAGTGCTTATTTTAGTGGCAGCTTGCCAGTTGAGCAAAACCATCCTTCTTGAGGCATTTAGACTTATTGCGTCCTGGCCAGTAGAAGAGGTAATGCTGCTGCTCCTTCTTCACCAGTTCTTAATGAGTTGCTGGATTAGTTATGCAGCAGAAGATAATAGATTTCTGCTCTACATAATGACGTAGAGTGCCGCCTCCTACTCATATAATAACATAGAGCTTCAGTAGGTTTAGTTAGTGGGTTCTGTTTTGAAGAAAGAAGTGTTCTATGGCCAAAATTCTTACATCGTGTAAAATATACACACAAAATCCATAATTTGCAGAGAAACAGGAAAAAGAGGTGGGAATGAAAATGTATTTAAAAAAGACAATTTCAAAGTGACCTGGAAAGTGCTTTTTGCAAGACTGATAGTACTGAATTCCATTGCTTCATAAGGGATGGAATCTTTTTTGAATCTTGGTATGACTAAAGTTTCCTTTATATTCAACGTTGCTTAGTATTCCAGATCATAGCTTGATCAGTGTTGTGTGGGAACTTGTATGAGTTTCTTTGACTTCCTCCATTATAAGGTTCTGTGTCCTTGATCAATTCAGGTGCAAGTATCAGTGTCACAGAACTACACAGTAGTATATCTAGAAACATATTCGTATCTAAAATAAAACATTTTACTATTTGCCATAATTCTTCTCTTCAAAGTGTGCTTTTTGTAGCTTGGGCTTTAGCATTCTGTCTTCTGCTGCTAAGCTTTCTGCTGAGATCTAAAGCTGCTGAGAGTGTTATTCTAGCAGTTTTTATGTATCTGTATATTTATCTGTTTGCTAGAGACTATATTGCATATTTCTTAAGTTTCATGTTAACAGTGTCTGTCTTAAGCTATGAAAATTTTGGTAGCTCTCTTAAATGGCATTTAAAGTAGTAGAAATTGAAAACCTATAATGTTTGATGCCCCCCTGTAAAGGAGACTGAAGGAAAAAGTGAAGCAAAGACAGTTCTTTGCTTAAAATTGTACCAAAAGCTTTCCTTCCTCAACTTTAGGTTAGAGTTGCATCTGCATCTGAGATGTTTCAAATGGTGAGAGTGTGTGGGAATGCTGATAAAAGTTCAACTCTATATAAACATCTTTCTTAGTAGGTATGGATTTTGAATTGAGTGCACTTGCAGGTCTTGGAGCAGGTGAAAGTTCACAATTGGAACACAGTAGAGAAAATTAATAAAATTAGCAATACAGAGGCTGCAGTGCACCTTGCCAGTTTACTCTAGGACATGGCTTGGAGTTGGTCTTATTTGTGTTGAAAAATGATTTATATGTGTACATGTTAGTAGGCTAGGTAATTAAAAAAAAATAATCCATTATTATCAAGAGTTGAAACAAATGCATTTCTGCTTGTCTTCATCTTTTTTAAAGGGCATTTTGAAAAACAAATGGTCAATACTCTACCTCCTGCTTAGCCTTAGTGAAGATCCACGTAAGCAGTCTAACAAGGTAAGTGAGGAGACCTTTGTTACTTCTGAGAAACAGTAAATGGGTGTCACTTATTTTAGATGTCATTCAGACTCACTATCCAGAATTAACCAACACCTCAAGTTGTATTTGTGGTGGCTGTGCGTGTGGCTGAAAGGAAGAACATGCCTGACACAAGTGTCTAATTTTTTTTCGTGTAATTTTTTAATACTAAGCAAATGTAAAATGATGAGCTCTCCAACACTTGAAGCTGAAGCTGTGACTTTATTAGATGAGTGGATTTTTTGTTTGCTTTTTGCTTGGAGGTGTAATATCTGCTCAGGTGCTAATGAGTTTGAAATGGAGTAGGGAGAGCAAAATTCCTCCTCTGGTTGCAGCTCTGCTAGCACCAAAGTGCTTTTTGCAGCTATTGCTAATGACAATTAGCAGGCAAAAATAGGTTATATAGCTAAAAGTACTTTTGCTCACTGTAAAGAACTTGCTTTTATGTCATTATAGTTGTAACAACAATTTCGTCTTTGCATAAACACGGTCTTCAGTTATTTTTTGCATTCTTGAATATTACGCTCCTGTTAAGTAAAGATGTGACTTAAAGCAACTCACAAATCTTTTGTTTTCATTCCTCCCTTATCAAATTATTTCCTTTTCAGGTATCAAATTATGCCACGCTTTTTGCTCAAGCATTGCCCCGGGATGCTCATTCAACCCCGTATTACTATGCCCGGCCTCAAAGCCTTCCATTGAATTACCAAGACCGCAGTGCTCAGTCTGCCCAGAGCTCTGGCAGCATGGGGAGCAGTGGGATCAGCAGCATCAGCCTGTATGCCCTGAATGGGCCAACGCCAACTCCACAATCACTCCTTCCAGGGTAAATGGAACTGTTTCACCTTAAAAATAGGTTTGGAGAAGATTAGACAGGATTTGATTATTTTTTTTCGCTTCTCATTCTTTCCCTACCCACTTCCCATTTGTATGCCATTGGAAATTCCACTATAGTTGCGTGGAAGCAGAGTTCCTTAGCTGAACAGTTCTGAATGTCAAGTGCTGTCATATGACTGTATGAAACCATAAATGGCTGGCCAAGTGTATCCATCCTTAAAACTTAATCTTGGCTACCTGCTGAATAGCCGATATTTTACTGAATCCACTCTTTTGGATTCTAGTGCCAAGTCTTTTTACAAATTTCTTAGTTCTCTGAAACACTTATAGGTAGTTGTTATTTTTCTTCTGCGTTCACCTCCTTTTATGAAACATTCCTCAGCCAGTGTCAAATTAGAAGACTTAACATCCTCTATTTTCAAATGGGTGACATTTCTTGCATGGTCTGACTTCTTAAAGCACGTTCACAGCAGGTTGGCTGTTCTATTAGAGCAGTCTCACATCTTGAGTGGACAGGGTTTTTTTTTTGGGGGGGGGAAAAAACCAACAAACCAAACTCTACAAGAGCTGATTAAAAAAAAAACCTATTAGAAAAAAAATCCTAACCACTTACTGTTCAGCAGTGTTTTAATTGTCTGTTCGTACTAGGATGAATCTATGTTTGAAACGTAAACATTCAATTGCCAATTGAATTGCCAATTGTTTAGACTTTTGATGAGTAGAAGTTTTCCACTGTAAGCCGTAAGATGATTACTGCGGCAATCAGGGCACGGACTCCACCAAGTTGTGAGACAAGGACGAAGACGTTTATTATTTTTCTGTTACAGCATATATAGTTTCTGTTCTTTGATCACGCGCCGTGCTCTCTACACAGATAGGTTTTGGGCAAACGTCAATACATGTTGAAGCAATGCAATTGGCTACATTTAAACGTTTATCCCGCCTAGGCTAATTAGTCATTGTTACTTGTTTTGGTATATTGTTATCTATTTGTTAGCTTGCTATCTATTTCATATTACCATACAAGGACATTGTTTACTGTTCTCAAGGCCTCCTTCCCATCACTGCAAGAACACCTGCCAAGCTCTTGCTCGGCAGCGCGTCTCCACGATTCCTAACTCCCCACAGGGGACAGCAGTGAAATGCCACAATGCTTCTGCCAAGGAGGAGGGACACACAAAGAAGATGGAAATCAGGGCTTTGCCCTTTCCTGGGCTCTGGCTGCTGCAGGGGCAATGAAAGCCTGAGATCCCATGGGCTGGAGGACAGAGGCTCTGCCTGGGCTGGGAAAGGAGACCAGGGAGGAGTTGCTCAGGAGAAGGTGTCTGTGCTGCAGGGACAGCAGGGAGGTGCCCATGTCCCCCTCCCCAGCGTTTCTAGCAGCAGCCCCCTCTCAATCTTGCCCATGTCCCCGCTGCCAGGAGCTGTCTCCCTGTCCCCAGCTCAACTCCTGCTAGTGCTCACAAACCCCATCCCACCCGATGGGCGCCCACCTCTGCCTGCAAACACCCCCCAGGGGCAGGGCACTGCCAGGGGCATCTCTGAATGTGCAGGGGGTGAAGACCAGATCACAGAAAACTTGATGGGGCTGTAAAGGGGAAGATGTGGCTGAGTCAATGTGCTTCAGGAGAAGTTGCCTGAGAAATGTCATGAGGTAGAGCTGAAGCTGCGAGAAACCCTGGCCCATGCAGCACTCTCTTGACAGCAGAAGGACCCTGCCCCGCTCTGTTCATCACCATGGTGAGGGTGGCTCCTTCCACCCAGAGCTTCTCCCCGCAGTGCCCTCGGCAAGATGAGAGCTGACCCTGGCAGGCAGAGGAGTCCCTGCCATGGCACACAGTGCCCTGGGCTGCAGGGGCTTTGCTCAGAAAGACATCTCTGGGCACCCCTGGCTGCACGCCCATCTTCACACCTCTGCAGCCCCAAGCACTGCTCTGGAGCGTGTCCTCCTGCTCCACACCAGAGAAGCCAGGAGAGCCAGCCTGAGACTTACCATGTGAAGGGCTGTGAAGGTTTCTCCCCGGATGAGCTCTCCTCTGTCCTCCAGAGCTGTCTCTCTGCAGCGCTGCCCACTTGCCATGAGCTCCCTCCATCCAGGAGCCCAGCCCAGCAGCAGAGCACCAGCCCAAAGTGTCACTTCGCCTGTCCCCTCTGGGCTCCCTCAAAGATGTCCCTGGGGCTCCAGGGGAGCCAACTGTGAAACAACCTGAAGTCATTAATGACATTTCCTCCCTCGGTAGAGGAAAGACACTTCTTTCCAGCAGCATTCTTTCCCCTCTCAGAGACACTTAGTGCCAAGAATCATTTCTTCTTGTCCCACACTGACAGTGGGACTGTGCAAGGCACTGGAAGGGAGGAATCTCCTGTACCCATGCAAACCACAGGTGACATTGGAGGTGCCAGAGATGGTCCAAAACACTTGTGGGCAGCTGTAAGCTCTGATGGAGCAATTCAAGAGGACAGGGCAGTGTCTGGGGTGATCATTTTGGAGGCTGATGGGGCGTTCTTTTGGCCAGCTGAAGTGACTGAGAACGTCCACCTTTAGCACAAGGAAGCCTGATCCTGCTCCCTCTGTCCAGAGCAGTCCGTAGAGCTATTCCTCTGAGCAAATGGAGTCATTGCCATCAGCAGAGTTAAGTGTCTCTCTCTTCTCCACCAGCTGTATTTACCAGATCTCCAGGGACAGTGAGGGCAGGTTTCTCAGAGACACCCCTCCAGTGCTTAACCTAATTCAGGGCAGCTGCTCATTTTAGAGTTTAACTCCAACCTGTGGTGTTACCTGAGGTGCCAGGGCTCTCCAGCACAACCATATGCTGGTAGCAGGGACAGCACAAGACTTGCAGGAACACTGTCCCCATTCAGAGCAGCCATATCACAGACCCCAGGAGAACATCAGATACGTTCAGTGCTTTCCTTCAAGCTACTGCAGGGAGGCAAGTCCTGTCCCATCTCCATCCAACAGATGCAGGCAGTGCTGCTCCCACATCCTTTAGTCATCCCTTTGATGATGCAATCAAGGAACAGAGCAATGATTTGCTGTTTTAGAAATCGGGAGGGTTTTGGAAAAGCCAAAGCTCGCCTGCAGTTAATTCTTCCACAAGGGTCCAAAGGCACCAAGAGGAGCTGTTAATATTGAAGTTACAATTAAAGAATAATCATCAATAATAATGTGTGGCCACTGCTGAGTTTTGTAAGAGAAGGTGCAGATATGCCTGGGGTCCTCTTTGTTGTCAGCCATAAGGTCTCCCAGGCCTGTGCTCCTTGAAGCAGGACTCTGGAGGAGAACAACCAGCAGTGAATGTGGATCAAATGAGGAATTACTTGAGCCAGCTCAGACATGAACAGTCCCCAGAACTGGAGAGGCAGCATCCAAGAGTGCTGACAACTCTGGAAAAGAAATTAAATAGAATAGAATAGAATATTTTAATTGTAAGGGACCTACGATAATTATCTAGTCCAACTGCCTGGCCAATTCAGGGCTGACCAAGTATGTTATTAAGAGCATTTCCAAATGCTTCTTAATTCCTGACAGGCTTGGGGCATCAACCACCTCTCCAGGAAGCCTGTTCCAGTCTTCGACCACCTCTCAGTAAATAAATGCTTCCTAATGCCCAGTCTAAGCCTCCCCTGGCACAGCTTTGACCCATTCCCACATGTCCTATCATTGGTCCCCAGGGACACCAGCACCTCCTTCTCGTTTTCCCCTCCTCAGGAAGGCATAGAGAGCAAGGAGGTAGCCCCTCAGCATCCTTTTACCAAATTAGACAAGCCCAAAGTCCTCAGCTGCTCCTCACAGGACATGTCTTCCAACCCTTTCGCCGGCTTTGTTGCCCTCCTCTGGATACCTTCAAAGCCCTTCACATCCTTCTTAAATGGCAGGACCCAGAACTGCACACAGTATTCAAGGTGAGGCTGCACCAACATTGAATGCAGTGGGATAATCACCTCTTTACAGCAGCTGGTTCTACTGCGTTTGATGCCCCCCAGATCTGGTTTGTCCTCTTGGTCCCCAGGACTCCCTGCTGACTCCCAGGGACTCCTGCTGACAACCAGCACCCCCAGATCCCTTTCTGCAGGGGCTGCTCTCCAGCCACTCCTCTCCCAGTTTAGACTTGGTCCTGGAAATACCCCATCCTAGGTGCAGGATCTGGCATTTGGATGTGTTAAATTTCATCGCATTGGCCAATGTCCCAACCTATCTAGATCTCTCTACAAGGCATCTTGCCCCTAGAGACTCAACAGCACCTCTCCGTTTGGGACCACCAGCAAACTTGCTGAATACCATGGGTATTCAGAGAGATCATTCTTGTGCTTGGAGGAGGCTGTCCCGTAATGCCTACCAGATCCCCAGAGCTCCTTCACCCTCCAGAGCTGCTTCCCATGGCACCACTTGTCTCAGTCCCCTGAGTACATCAAAGTCTTCTCCTCTGGAGTCCACCGCTCTGTGGGGGCCCTGCTGCTGGCCTTCCTCACTCCTCTTTGGCACCTGGGACCCCACTATTTCCTGGTCACTACAGCAAGGCTGACCCTTTTTGTCACATCCCTGACCAGCTCTTGCTTGTTGGCCAGGACCTGATCCAGGTGAGCACCACCCTTCCTGGCCCACCGGGCAGCTCTGCTAAGAAGTTGTCCCAAGCTGCTCCAGGCTGCTGGCACCCTCTTGCTTTGCCAGTGGATGCCAGGGAAACTTATGGTTCCCCATAGAAACCTGCTCATTAACCTGGAGACTTCAGCCTGCTGCCAAAAGACTTACTCTGCCTAATGTGCCTGATGAAGTAGTTTAAACCTTCCCAGACAATGTCATCCTTCCTGGCTTCTCCTCTCATCCTCCTCACACAAGCTCACTCCATGTATTCCCATCTCATAGGGGAGCTCCATATATCTGAGCTGCTTCTTCACACAGGTGGCATAACCCCATCCTCATCCTCCCTGCCACTCTCTCTAGCAGAGCCTCTATCCCTCCATTGCAGCACCACAGCTCAGCAAACTGTCCCACCACATCTCACTTATTCCAAAACAATCACAGTGCCATGACAAGATATGAGGCTCCTCCTGGCAGTGCCTTCACCCCTGTGCTGTCAGATCCCTTGGGCGCAGGACAACCTCAGCAGGTATTGTCACACAAGAGCCTGCAGACTCTCTAGCACTCTCCACCGAACATTATGCCTCCTGCTTGGCCTTCCCAGTATCCAGTGCTGCAGCAGGAAGTACTTGTGAAAACATGGTTTGTGTTTGACTGTAGAGATGAGGAATGGCATTCTTTCCTTGAAAGAATATCCTGTAGAAGCTTGAATGACCAAACCAGGAGACAGTCTTCTGTGGATGGGATCTGCATGGCTTGCTGCATTTGCATCAAATGCCCATTTAATGCTACATCTCCTGGGGTTCCCACCACCTAAAAGGACAAAAGATTGCTTCTATGATACTCCCCTTACAGTGCTAGACCTAATGAACAGCATCTTAAAGGATTCCTTATGGCATCTGAGTGCCTTTCTTACTGGGATCATCACAGTCCAGCACCTCCTGGTCCAAAGAGACTCTTTCAGCTCCCTTGGAGGCAAACCCTCTGGTCCCCTAGACTTTTAAGGGTGTAGTTTTCTCAAGTGACCCTTGGTCTGATCCCCATCCACCGCTGGTTCTTCTCCTCCAGAGTCCTGCCTCAAAGCACAAAGGCCTGGGAGACCTCAGTGGTGGTGACTGAGGCAAAGAATCTGCCCTGAAGGGGAACTGCTTTCCTGTAGGCCCTGTGTAGTCCATGCCATCCCCGGCATCTCATGTAGCTCTGTGGGTCTGGATTTGAACATTAAATTGCCCTCAATTCTGTCAGGCAACGTGGGGCTGAACATGGCTCACTATAGTCACTGGAGATCTGGTAAATTCAGCTGATGGAAAGAAGAGAGACCTTGCTCTCCCTGGGCACAGGACTGTAGTTGTTCATATGAAGAACTCTAAAAACTGTCATGAATATAATGAGTAGGAGGAAATTCTTCTGGTGTTTATTTGGGCATCAGTGGTCAATTCACTTGGCCAAAGGATTTCCCATCAGGCACATACAGGATCCCCGAGACATTGCCCTGTCTCTATGAACGGCTCCATCAGAGCTTGCAGTTCCCTGCATGTATCTTTGACCACCCCTGACACATTCAGTGTCACCAGGGTTGTGTCTGAACAGCCCAATCACACCCTCCATCTCCATGGATGAACGTGGGAGCTGAGAAAAGGAGCTCACACGCAGGAGCCGGTTTTTGTGCACACCTCAACCCCTGCAGCAGGACGAGTCCCACTTCCTGTGGGTTTGTGGCGGGCATGGAAAGGGAGCTGAGCTTTGTTCAAATGCTCGGAATAGAAACACGGGATGAGATGCTCCATTGACTCAGCGGGATCTCTTCCTTCGGCAGGGGTAACGGGGATCCCTGCCTGTCACTGCCTGGGTGTCCTGTCTAATAATAAGCCCAAGAAAGGAGGTATTTGCATGTAATTCTGAGAGGAGAACAGATACTTCTGGAAAGAAGTGTCTCTCCCCAGCTGAGGAAGGGAACATCAGGGGTGACTTCAGCCTGTTTCACAGCAGGTTCCCCTGGAGCCCCAGGGACACCTGGAGGGAGCCCCGAGGGGGCAGAGGACGTGCTGCCCTGGGCTGGTCCCTCTGCTGCTGAGCTGGGCCAGGCTCCTGGGATGGAGGAGCTGATGGCCATGGGCAGCGCTGCAGAGAGACAGCTCTGCCCAGGAGCAGGGCTGGGGGCACTGCCTGCAGGCAGCCAGGGGAGACCTGCGTGGCTGAGAGAGCTTAAAGGCAGGTGGGAGTGGGAGGATGCTTAGAGCTCACTGGGTCAGAAATCTTCACAGCCCTCTACGTGGTAAGTCTCTGGGTGCAGGGCAATGCAGCTGCAGTTCCTGGAGGGGTCTCCTAAAGCTGGTACATCTGACAGCTGATGGGATTCGTCAGGAGGACTCTCTTAGTTTCCCTGCTGTGGAAGAGGAGGATGTGCTGCAGAGCACGTCTTTTCTGCTGCACCCTCAGAGGGACAGAGCACGATGGCTGCCCTCTCCCAGGGAGGGCTGCAGGGGGTGAAGGTGTGTGTGCAGCCAGGGGTGCCCAGGGCTGTCCTTCCGAGCAGGGTCCCTGCACCCCAGGGCTCTGTGTGCCGGGGCAGGGACTCTACCGCCTGCCAGGGTCAGCTCTCAGCCCACCCGGGGAGCTCCCCATGGAGCTGTGGGGAGAAGCTGTGGGTGGAAGGAGTGACCCCCTGCAGGAGTAGGGCTAGGTCCTTCTGCTGTTGAGTGGTGCTGCATGGGTCAGAGCTACTCACAGCTCCAGGTCACCCACTGGACAAATACTGAGAGTTCTTTTTAGACTACAGATCAAGGCAGCATTTAATTGAAAGGGAAAGAGTCTGTGCTTTGAGTTTCCTCCTCTTGGTTTTCTGGGTGGGCAGAGGGAGGGGGGAATTCGTTTCTACATTCTGGAGAAGGCACCGAGACCCCAGTTCTCCTTAGGAGTTGTCTGAGATGCCTCTTGTTCCCCCCCCCCGCCCCCACACCCCAAGATACCCCTGGGCAGTGTCCTGCTGCCAGGAGGTGTCTACAGGGCAGGGCTGTGCCCACCGTGTGTAGGACGGGGGCTGGGAGCACTGACAAGGAGACCCGGGGACGGGAAACAGCTGCCAGCAGGGACATCTCCAGGCAGCAGAGACACGGGCAGGGAGTGTGCGGGAGCTGCTACCAGAAAGGTGGTGGGAGGATGTCACCTCTTTGCCATCCCCTGCACTGCAGACACCTTCACGGAGGAACTCCCTTGGTCTCCTCACTCACCCAGCAGAGCCCCCCACCCTAAATGTCACGGGCACATGGTAATGAGTTACCCTCCCAGAGAGGAGAAATGCTCCAGTGTCCAACTGTGTCTCCCTGTCCTGCATTCCTTGGCAGGAGTCCTTTGGTATGTTCCCCTCTTCCAATCCCAGAATGGTGGTGGTTGGAAGAGACCTTCAGAGATCATCTAGTCCAACCCTCCTCACCAAATCAGGTTCACGCAGAGCAGGTTGGGCAGGAAGAGGTCCACCGTTAGGATGTGTTGGGGGGATTGGCAACATTCTGACCCTTCTTTCAAGACCTGACCAATTTTGGCTATTGGACTCCTTCCCTGGGGGATCCTGCCTGGCTGCAGGCTGGCCTCCAGAAGGGCACTGCTCTCCTATGGCATTCTGAGCAACCCCATGGAGAAAACACCTCGGTGCTAAGCCCAGGGAAATAGTGCTGGGAAGCTGTAAAGAGACCTCTGTGTCTGTGGCTCGTAAGGGAGACATGAGACCCTCTGCTCTCAGCACTGTCCAGTTTCATTGGAATGGAAGCGGCAGTTATTTCTCCCTTTTCTGTTTGATGAATTAGCACGATGCCCTCCCCTTGCCAAGGACAGCCTCATCTCAGGATTCTCCCTTCTCTCAGATGACGTGTTGTATGGCTTGGGTGGAGAGACGAGTGCCAGAGTCATATATGTTTGGCATGATCTGCATAATCTTCATTAGCATATGCAGGGTTGTGTGCTTTCCTATGCATTTCACAGATAATGAAGGAAAGTTCAATTATGGGACACAATGGCATCCAGAAGAGAGAACTGGCAAGCTCAGCACAGGAGTGGCAGAACTCTCTTGTCTCCACAAGACAGTCCTCCCACCATTTTCCCTCAGCCTATGAGCCTTATCAGCTCTTCGTATGTCAGGCCTGCATTATTGATTTCCTTGTCAGCGTTTGAGGCATCCCATTGAAGGCTTGGAGGGCCCTCTCCCCCTTGTCAGGGAATTCACAGGCCGGCTCTTTTCCTGGGGGTCCAGGAAGGCACGTGGCCCAGCATGGGGCTCTGAAATCGCCTGTGAACCAGGGAGTTCTGAGTTCATGGGGCAGGGAACAGCCACCCCTCCCAGAGTGCGGCAGGGGACCCAGAGGTCTGGGCTGTCTGTCCACACTCCTCTCCTGCCCCAACACCAAATTGTGCTGCTTGGGGGATGGTGCTCACTAGAGTCCCAGTAAGAACCTGTTTCCCGCTGGGCCTCCAAAGCTCTGGGTGCCCAAAGAGCTGGCACCATCGGCCCTTTGCCTGCCCCAGCCTCATGGAGGGACGCTCCAGTTTGCCCTAATCTGGGGGCACAGGGTGGGTGGGAAGGGGATCTCCTTGACAGAGACACCCCAGGGGTCCAGGCTCCCTCAGCCAGTTGCTCTTTGTGGTGGTGCAGCCAGAGAGGACCCAGACGCGGGCACTGTCAGAAGAGAGGGGATGTGGATGCAACACACACACACACAGAGACACGGAGCGTAGCTTTGCTGAAGGGGTTTATTGATCATGAGAGGGAAGTGGTCCCAGGCTCCGAGGGAATCAAGTGGGGTCATCCAGGGGTGATCATCTCCTCATGCCGCTGGAGGGGGACAGCACACGGGTGTCACCACTGGTTCCAGTCCTGAAAGACAGACTCCCAAATGTGACCCCCGACAGTGTCTGCTGGGACAGGAGAGGGGCCCTGTCCCCCCTGTCTCTCTCTGCAAGGACCTGCAGAAGGAGAAGGGAGCTGGAGCCCTCACAATGCCCTGGACAGGACTTGGCTCTCCTGGGACCCATCTGGCACCCAGAGCCCCTTGCCCAGTGTGTCGTTACCCGGGGATGCCCCTAAATCTCCCAGAGGCCTGCCCAGCCCTCACGGTGATCCTGGGGGTCTGGATGGCACCAGAGCCCCTGCCTGGCCTACACGGGGATCCTCGGGGTCCCTAGAGCCCCAGCGAGGGCAAGGAAGGGCGTGGGAGCCGCTCTGTCCAGCTCACCCTAGGACATGGATCATGGAGAGTCCCCTCTGTTGCCCTCTCCCAGAGCCAAGGTCTGCCCACCCCTGAGGGCTCGGGGATGCCCTGAGGCCCAGGATCCGTTGTGGGGCTGAAGACCCCCAGATGCTGCTCACCTAGGCCTCAGCGACTTCAGCCATGCGTTTCTGGCGCGCAAGCTCCACCAGCTTCTCAGCCATCAGGGGCTGGGG
>JAOXJK010000001.1:148056278-148071411 GCA_025774025.1 Xenus cinereus
CGGCCATCCAGCCAGTTTTTTATCCAGTGAAGAGTACACTTGTCTATGCCACGATTCACCAGTTTCTCCAGGAGAACGCTGTGGGGGACGGTGTCAAAGGCCTTACCAAAGTCCAGGTAGACAACATCCACAGCCTTCCCTGCATCAAGAAGGCGGGTCACATGGTCATAGAAAGAGATCAAATTTGATTACTATGATGTTGCAAAGATAATTAAGAGTGGCATTGCCAGTGACATTGGCCAGCTCCCTCAGCACTCTTGGGTGCATGCCATCAGATCTCATAGACTTAGGTATATCCAATTTTTTTTATATTCCCTAACCTGATCTTTCTCCACTCAGAGTATGTCTCCCTTGTTCCAGAATTTGCCTCGGATCTGAGCTGACATCTGATATTCCCAAAGGCAAATCTTACCAAAAAACAAGGCATAGAAGGCACTGAGCACCTCAGCTTTTTCCACTTTTCCTTGTCACCACTTTCCCAGCACCATTCAGTAGCTGGATCCACATTTTTCCCAGTCTTCCTTTTATTGCTTTTCATGTTCCTTGCCAGATTCATCTCCTGTGTTAGAGTTCATGAGTGTACTGAGCACATTGATTAAATGCATCATGGTAGGAAACGGTCAATACAGTGTCTGTAATGGAAAATTTTGCTGCGCAAGTAGACTAGAGTTTCTATGAACGTCCTTCAGCACCTGACTGAAGGGGATCCCGGGGGATTTTCAAGAAGTCCCTGGCAAGATTCCTCGCCAAAGGCTGTGAAAGAAAGGAAGGAGACGCAACAGTGGAGGAGAGACTCTTGTGACTTGAGGGCTGGGAAGCAGAGTTTCATGTTGCGGGATGGAGAAGACTCAGTAGTGTGCACCAAAGATAGATGCAGGCACTGGTTTTAGTTGATGTTTTTGACAAGGTAAGGCAGAGTGAAATGTCCCAGGCAAGAGGCAGTATCAACAGATTGAAAAAGGGATTATACAAATTAATGGAAGTCAAGTCTGTAAAGTGCTGTTAGAGGGCTGAGCATCCTCTGAGATCCTGAATGCTTCAAGGAGCCAAAGAGGGACAGACTGCAGAGAGGGATCAGCTTTACTTGCTCTTCTTGTACAGCATTTTCTTTTGTCATTATTGGAGGTAGACTAGTAGTTCATCTAGCCAGGGTTCTGACAGAGGGTGGCATTTTTTATATTCATAATTGATGGAGCAGAAATCTTTAAGAAAGAAGTCAGTGTTCTTAAAACTTGTGCCAGATTATCCCAGAGGTGAGCTTGGTGACTTCTCAGTTTTAAAATAAAAAGCGATGGAAAAAAATCAACTTTTTTGAAATACAATTGTTTTACAAAACGGTACATTTCGGTTCCTTGAAAACATGTAGAAAATTGTCTTGGAATTGAGTGCGTGCTACATTCTTGTATTCAGGAGATCATACAGGCTGCCAGCTTACGAGTTGTTAGCTGCAGTTCCAATTAGCAGTTCAGGCATAGTAGTACGTAACAAGAATCTCATCAAAGGGTTCTGTGTTGTCTTTCTCTCTGTAACTTTATATTATGTCTTCAGACCTTTTCCCAACTGTCTTTCTTCCTCTGAAAGAGTGTTCTATGTGCTATTCCATAAGCTTTTCAGGTCTTTTCCTTCCAGACTGTTTTCAAATTATCAGCCTTTTTAAAATTTTCATGATGAAGGTAGAGGTTTATAATTTCTTCCCTAAAGACAAAGGACAGTTCTTCCTTGTGTATCTTTCTTGTCATTGCCAATTTCCTTCTTTTTCCAAGATGAGTTTAAAAAAAACAAAACAGTCCTCCCCAAAAAACATGGATATGCAGGAGCATCCAAAAGCTTATGAATTTAACTGGCTTTAAGGCTGAGCTTTATATGGGTGGCATTAGTCTTAAGTTTAACTGATACATTGTATTGGGCAAAAAAATGTCCTAGACCTGAAAGCATGGAGTGGATTGGTTGTGGCATACAGGAAAAAATAGAGCATCTTTTCTAAGGGTTTTAACTGTTTGGACTGCTCTAGGAACTTGGTTCGGTAGTCTTAGGTTATGTTCTTGTCCTGTTACCCCATCTGTACTTGTATGAGATGTGCATCTCAGATGCAAATATTTGGCTCTCATTTTCTGTGGTACTGGAAGATTCATGGTAGTTGCATTGTGACAGATTTTTCTTATCATAGCTTTTAATGTTTTTTCAATGGTAGCAATTCCTTGATCTCGCTATATACCTAATTTAAGTTCTGATGGCTTCTGGAGGAAGGCATTGAACTGTCCCATGTTGAACTAAAATAAGCTGGCTATGCAGTAATGGAAATTTTACCTCCTACACCCTTCCTTTCCTTTAGATGTTTTTCTTTACGCTTTTCTGAGCATCTCTTTGGCCAGTATTTGCTGTCTTTCAGGATCTCTGCTCCTTTTTCCTTTGCCCTTTTCTCCTTTTGTGACTATCTATCTGTCTATCTATCATCTTGCTTTCTTTAACTTTCTTGTCCTTTGCGCTCTGTCTGCCCTGTTAAATTTCTGCTTGTCTCTGTCCTTTCAGTAGCACTTGATTTTTTGTTTCCAGGTGTGTGGCTCCTGGGTTTTGGATCAATGATTTAATGCAAGAACATATAACAGTAGTTCTGCTTCAGTTTTGCCATTTTTATTTTATGTGTCTTTCTGTTTCTAATTTGATCAGTTGCAATTGGAAGATGATCAGGGCGTGAATTTGGGACTGGAGAGCAGTTTAACACTTCGCCGTCTTCTAGTCTGGACATATGATCCTAAAATAAGGTTAAAGACTCTTGCAGCACTTGTTGATCACTGTCAAGGTCTGTTTAACATTCATTTAACATTTCTGGAGAAGTTACATAATTTTGAGTGGATGTGCATGCCAAAAGTGGATCTCAGTAATATTACTGTTACATTTTAGAAACTTTTGAGGAGCTAATCCACAGGATTTCAGTCATCTTTCAGATAGTGTTACATTGGAAAACCCTCACTAATACAGTATGAAATGGTTGGCTCAGTGTCTTCACTTTGTATGAGTATTACTCTGTACCTCTCTATATGGTGTCATACAGGAGTGATTTGCAACTTGCCTGCGGATTCATGCGAAACACTAAAACTTTACAAATCTGCAAATAGTGTGTGGCTCTGTTGGCAATCCCCAAGGAAGAGCTGATGAGCGATGTTGGAGTTAGCCCCAACTTTGGCCAGTAACCAACCAATAGGCTGTGCTCCTCCTTGAGGGATACTTCGGCTTGGCTGTCTTCAAAAAATAATGGAGGTTGTGGCCCTTTAGAAAGAGTATCTTGAACAAGAAAAGCTTACAACATCTGTTTTATGTTGATTATTGGAATTGGTAACAATTTTGGAAAAAAAAGTGGGCTTTAACACATTCATCAAAATTTTTAATGATACAGCCTGTGCTGCAAGGAACTTTTATTCTGTGTGGCACAACAACAAAACAAGTACTGGATGTATTTAATGTTTTTTCTTGGCAGTTTCTTACTTTTCAATTGCAGGAAGACAAGAGATAATGCCTAAAGCAACTATGTGGGGAACTGTAACCAAGAAGCAGGAAGGGTGTGTTTGTGCGCATGTATGCACACAGAACATTTGAGAGCATGTCAAGTAGAGGAGAGAAGGGAAACATACTAAGGCTCCTTTAATGTTCTTCTGGTGGAGGCAGTGGGAAACAAAAGAAGCATAAAGTCAGTCTTCATGTGTGAACTGATGTCTTGAAATTTGCATTCCTCCAAGCTGCCATAAAGTAGACAAAATATAGTGTCAGAGAACTGTGCTTAATACTTCAGTGACATTAATGATGCGTGCCTTAAAACCTAGGAATTCCCTGTCAACATTTAAAAAAATGTGCTTTTGTTACATTTTAGAACGGCAGTTCAGCAAGCTCTGAGTGATGTATGGCTATTTAAAATCAGTGGCTGCTGAATTTAAGTGTGGTGTCTCTATTCTTCCTTCATACATTTCTCTTCCTCTCCCCTATGATGTTACAGGGAGAAAAGGGGGTGAACTAGCCTCAGCAGTTCATGCCTATACTAAAACAGGAGACCCATATATGAGATCTCTGGTTCAGCACATTCTTGGCCTAGTATCCCATCCTGTACTGAATTTCCTTTATCGCTGGATTTATGATGGAGAGCTGGAGGATACATACCATGAGGTAATGCATGTGATGCAATAAATATGTTATCTCTGTTTACTTTGTGGGATTATAATCTGTGGGAAGTTTAGAGGAGAATTTGAAAAGTAGACTGTGATGGAAATGTGTAACATATGAGTAAGTAGCGTATACAGTAACAACATGAAATGCGATTCTGTTCATGGATTCAGTCAGTGTGATGTCTGGAGCTTGCAATGATGCAGTACATTGTCTTCAATGAACCATATCCTGGGTCTGTTTAGTAGAGGCAGAATGGTGGACTGACAATAGATGCTTGCTTCTGAAGAGAGACAAAGTCATCTCTATCTTTTCTTGCTTGGTGTAACAATAGTTATGTGTTCAAAGTTCTTGGCAACTGTTCAGAATGCAAGTTGTGTATTTGGAATAAAGTTCAGAGTATCCTACTCTACAGACTACCTACTGTTATCCTCAGCTTCATAAATAACTTCAGTTTGTAAAAGTGGGTAGAAGAGGTTTATGTTTCCAGAGTTCCTCTAGAAACTCTACAGAACTTCTTGCTCTGACTCCTCGTTCTGGTAGCTCTTCCCTTTCTTCTTATAAATGTTTTTTATGCCTTTTTAAGTTCTCCCAACCTTTTTCCTGTCTCCAATCAGTACAGTCTTGTTAAAGTGACATATTTTTTTTTGGTTCCCAGAAGCCAACGAATCATTTTTTAAAATGAATTGAGCACTTCTGAGACATGTCTGAGTAACTTCACTTGAGTGTGAAATGCTGCCTGATTTCTGAAACTGTTCAAAATTAAAATGAGTACAAATACCACACGCCCATGATCTTTAAGGTCAGCATTAGGAGACTTGTGTGAAATGGCTATGAACCTTTATGGCTTGAAGTGTAAAATAGACTCGACTTCTTTTTTTTTTTTTCCAGCTATACCTCAGACATGTCTTTTTGGTTTTTAAATCATTCATTAGCTTTCAGCTCTTTGTTTAAAAATTTAGCACTGTAAGAGTGTTCTTAATAATGAAAATCACTCTTGGATGTGATATCCTGAAAGCTACAATTTTCTTACACAGTTTTTGAGAAAAAATAGTTGACTATTGGTGAAAATGGCATTGGAGGCAGTGAAAAAAGTTCTTGTCCAGAAAATGGATATCTTGAACAGAATCCATCCACAAGTCATTTTAACAGAACTAATGATATAGTTTTAGTTTCTTACAAATGACGGGAGTCTCTTGTGTGGAGTTGAGAGACCTTAGCATTTGATCACCAGTTCAGTTAGAGGATTTCTTGGGCTTGGTGGTTTTTTGGTTGTTTGGGTTTCTTTCTTGTTTTTATTTTTTTTTCCCCTGCAGTTCTGTATCTAGGAGGAAATCCAAAGGGGCTTGAGTTAAAATAGAACCAGTAAAATAAAAGCATGTTATATATATTGTATATGTATTATATATTAAATATATTTTTATATATGTATATAATATTCTGAACTGTATAATTAATTGCCAGAAAATGCTGTATGTTTCTGTATTTCATAATGGATGCTTTACAGATAGTACACTTCACGCTTGAGGTAGTCAAGTTTTCCTAACGTACACAGCAGATTAAATTATGTGAGATGTTCTTTAACTTTTTTCTTCAGAGTTCATACTGGTCAACATACAATTTACATATCAATGGCTAGGACAACTATACCTGTTATCTATGCATATTTTTTTTCCTTTTTTAGTTAAAAGAACAACTCAAAAATATTTTTACAGTTTTCAGAATAAAGAAATGAAACACAGTGGGAGAAAGTTTACATTCATCTTTTGTTTTTAATATTTATTTCAATCTACAGTTTTTTGTAGCTTCAGATCCTACAGTTAAAACTGATCGGTTGTGGCATGACAAATACACTTTGAGGAAATCAATGATCCCTTCTTTTATTACAATGGAGCAATCAAAAAAGGTATGAATTCAAAAGTTAATGTTCTAGTAATTTGTTGGCCCTGTACTGCTGTTTAGATTTCCGCTAATAAAATAGAGACCAAATTTAACAATAAATCATCTTAAGAATAGCTACATTAATAAAATTGTTTGCTGAGGAAGACTATAAGACTATTTCTTCTTTCTGTTCTCTAACTGATAAACTTTGTTTAGGGAGATGACAAGGGAGAAAAAAAAGTTTGTGCTTAAAACCTTTTTATGTTAGCATTGAACTTCTGGATTGCTGTGGTTGGGATAGTGAAAGTAAGAGCACAGAAAGATGACAAAATATCCCATTGTCCTGGTGGGTGTGTGTGGCTTTGGTTTTGCTTTTTTTTTTTCTTATATGCAAATCACTTTTAAAAAACTAAAAAAACAAAAAACAAAATTCCTTCTGTGTTCAGGTCCTCCTAATAGGAAAATCCATCAACTTCTTGCATCAAGTTTGTCATGATCAAACTCCATCCACAAAGATGATTGCTGTGGCAAAGTCTACAGAGTCTTCAAAAGATGGTAGAGTATCCGTGTTGGTCAGCTTCTTCCCTTTGAAATGAGCTCTGTACGAGGTGGTTTAGACTGTGAACTGGCACTTTGGATAGTGGGGTGGAAAGGAATACCAAAGTCCCATCTGCCTATATTTTAGTATAGGTGTTCCAATGGATACGTGCATTTTACAAAAGGTGAATGAAGATGCAGGTGTAATTTTCTTTTCTTAATTTGGTAGGTTGCTACTGGATTTCTGAATCAAAGCAGGCATGATCAACCTGCTTTCAGCTGACTTTTGCTGGGAGGGAAAGGGTGAGAGAAGGGATATTCTTGAGTGCTGCAGTAAGAATTTAATGCTTGCAACATCTCATCAAATATACTTCATCATGTGATTCCCTAATAATACTCAATTAATTCTGTGATTAAAAATGAATAAATAAGCCATTAGTTGTAAATAAAAAAATGATCAGTAAAAACAGGCAGGGCAGAAGCCTTTCTGTAAATATACTCTACCACTATAATATGTCAGAAAAAAATTGAGTGTGTGGAAGGTTAGCACAATTCTTTTTGGATATTACTTAAAACTGGGATTGCCAGCTGTTGAACTTTAAACCACAGCTTGACTATCAGAATTCCTTCAGATTATTTCTTTCTATTTAGAAGAGATTTCAGTTTTAATGAATAAGAGCTTGCATACCATTTGGGTTTATTCTTTGGTTGCATACTCTTTGCAATGAAGTTAGCATTGTTATGATGAAAGACAGCAAATAATAAACATCTAAAAGAAGAAGTCTTTATGTGTAAATATTTAGCAAAGAAGATAAAGTAATGCTTAAGATGCTGTTACATCAGCAAGAAAGGACATCTTGCTTTATTCTGGTGAAGGTAATCTTTTACTTCTTCAGCTTCTTCTAGTAACTCATTTAGTAGCTTTTAATAGTGCCCTGCTAGTATATTCAGCTTTTGCTAAGGGAAGGATTGTCTAAACATTTGTTTTTCTGTCGAGTTCTTTACTTAGCGTTCTAAGAACATCTGTCTTTGCAATTTTTCACATCTTATGTGATATCTTTTCTGTTATTCTTGTTCTCAAATATGACTTTATTATATGCAACTTCAGAGCTTGGTTTGTGGTATTGCCTTTGGGGTTTTTTTTTCCTTGTTTTTTTTTTCTCCAAATTAACCTTGGTTTAGTTTTTATGTTAACTCTTCACAGCGTGGACATTTAGCATGGTACCTCCATGAAAGGTGTTCTAATAATAAAATCCCATTCACATCTGCAAGGATATTTCATCTAATAATGTGATTTTTGTACCATGTGCACTGCTTGCCTAGTCAAAGATGTGCTTAAAGTGCAGAGAGGGTCAGAGTTAAGTGAATAAGGGCTGTAAATGCATTTGGGCCATCATCTTGCCAGCTACTCCTGAAAAAGGCGAAAACATCCTTTGGCTACATTGCTTTCACCACTTTACACACTGTTTATGGCCATGCTTTTCCAACAATATTTTTTTAATTTGCACTTGTGTTTCTCTCTCCTTGGTCGAACGGAAGAACTGCACAAATATAGGTTTCCTGTGGTGTAGGGGATGAGCGCTTCAAAGCAAGTATGTTATCTAAAGTGCTGCTTTTCAGCTAGAAGTGTAGTTTTAGAAATGGATGTTATCCACTATATCTGCAGTGTGCTGAAGGTGTGCTGAGCTTAAGGTCTGTAGCCTAAATACCTCACAGTATCGCACTGCCTTAATTCTGCACGAAACTGCATTTGTATTTAGGGCATTTTACCCATCCAATCCAGAAAGAACAGTCTGCATCAATGATTTTGGAAATGCATCCCATCCCTCTTGTTTTTGCCATCTAAGAATATCCTCAGAGTTCCTTCAGATAATTGTTTATAGTAAGATGCTGGAAAGCTAGAATGCCAGCCTGAATTCTAGATGCTTTTTTCTTATCATAAATCTGAAAGATTCATTGGTTTGGCAATATTTTTTATTTCTTTAATTTGCTTTGGAACCTTAACTCTCATATTTCTCTAATTTCCTTTTGATGCTGATGTAATTAAGATGTAAAAAACATGTATTAAAACAGGAAGTCAGAGATGCAGAACAGTGTAGAAGTTGGTCATCTTGTCTGACACGGGACTGTAGAAGACATTTGGGGAAGAAGGACATCTCTTTGACATCTCTGCATATGCTTGCACTTCATGTCTTACGGAGAGCTTCACAGGTTGCTGAAAGAGAGTTTGGAAACCTCAGGGAATGTCACTGAACCAGGCATTGTGAAGTTTCCCTCATTAAAGAGAGACTTCTTTATTAGAACCACTGTTTATTTCTTCATTTTAAAAGCATTTTATTAGTTGAGGCTAAATCTCATCAGAACAACAAGAAACTCATTTTTAATCTTTCCTGGCTGCAGTACAGGTTGGAACTAATCATGAAGCAGGTGTTCTTACACTAATTTGGAACGTGGATCTTCATTTTTTACTTTTAAAGCAATAGTTATGTAATTAAAAATTGTAGAAAGTGAGAGTATATCCTTTAATGCTGAGGAAGGTCTGAATTTTATGATAGTTGGCAGTCCAGTATTTGGAGTTCTGCTCCATGTTGTTTGAAGATTCCACACTTCTTGCTGTCTTGTAACAGCCTTATTGCAATCCCTTTCTTAATAAGCTTGTTATTGTAGAAAAGAGTGTAATCCACTTCCTACTAAAGGGCAGTGCCCTACTTCCTGCTCCCAAAGTGCCATGCATTAAAGGTGGAGAAGAAAACATCAGGTTGCTGGCTGTCCCCCAGATAATGCAAGCATATTCCCTCCTCTCTCATTCTGACTTACATGTGGGAACTCTTTTCTGTTGAATGTTCTGACTGATGTTTTGATTTATCTTTTTTTTTTTTCTCGCCCTTAGAAGTGACTTCTGATTTAGATTCCCCCCCAACAAAGGTTTTCCCTAACTCTGAGCTTTTAGATCTCCTTCAAATTATTTTTCTCTGAACTGCAGTATTTCAGCAAACGAAAAACCCATCACTTTCTGTGTAAAAGTGATGAAATAAAGTGAACTCTTATTGGAGAGTACAGGCTGGGCACAGATTAAAAGTAATAATTTTGAAGTGTGGGCTGATTTAGATTTGCTTTCACTTTGGCTACGCCAAATGTATAATATAGTGGACCAGAATAAATAGCAATTTCTCTGTGTATTTCAATTCCAAAGCATGTTTGCCTCAGTTTTGGAAAAATACTTACTTAATTTTAACTTTTTTCCCTTTTTTTTTTTTTAGCTGCTGATTTGTTCACAGATCTGGAAAATGTATTTCAAGAGAAAATTGATGCAGCTTATTTTGAGACCAGCAAATACCTGCTGGATGTTCTCAATAAGAAGTACAATTTACTAGAACACATGCAGGCCATGAGGCGCTACTTACTACTTGGTCAAGGAGACTTCATCAGGCATTTAATGGACTTGCTCAAGTAAGAGAGTAGGAAGGGTAATTATGTTGAATTTGTGATGCTTGCAAATGTGCGTGACCAGCACAGAAACTGTTTTGCTTTTGAAGAAGACCCTTTATGTATTTATTACTCAAAGGTTTAATTGAACAACTTTTAAATTCTATTTTGGGTTTAATTTCTTTGACCCTGAGGCTTAAGCTTTTGTCTTCCTTTTTGGTAGGAAGTACAAACAGTAACATTTCATGATGTCTTGAAAAGTTGCCTTAATATAGATATCCTTACACTTGACCCTCTGACAGCCTCGAGGGTGATAGCACGTCCCTCGCTCCTGTCAGCAAGTTCAAGCAGAAAAGTTCTGCTGCTCTTGATGCCACTAGATAGCATTGCTGTGAATGTTAGGCTTCTATATTTTGGAGGTGTTTGGTCCAAAACATTTTGTCAAAACCCCGCAATGCATTTTTTAAAAAACTAATTGATGCCTCACCAACCTCTGTTTTAAGCACTCAGGTGCACCAACAAGGATCAGTTTCAGTGCTTGAAGTGTATTTGCTCACTGCTTTTACGCTATGATGTTACTGATGAAACTTAGTCTACCAAAAAGCTTTACAAAGCTTTCCTTTGGCCTGGAAGGCAGGCTTTGTAATAGAGCTTCCATTAAGTTGTTTGTAAATCAAAATCAGCATTGTCTAGGGACAATTTGTATATGACCATGCTTTTTAAAGTGAAAATTAGCATGAAGCAAACCAAGGTTGGTTTTGTGGAGTCAGTATCACATTTAAGCAGAAGTTGTGCGGTACTTTCCAGTACTGATCACTGGGGAGAGGGGCGGTGCAAAGTGCTTGTTACTTGCATGATGCAACTCCTTGGAAAGTTTAAGTTACAAAGAGGCTATGGGTTTGTGTGCTTTTGCCAGCATTTCTAAGCCCACGAGATGGCTATCAGTAAGTCTCTCAAAACTGAAATGACATTGTTGTTTTGATGTGTTAATGTTGTAATGTGCCTCATTCTAGATATGAATGCAACTCAAATTACGTAATAGTTATGCTAGCAATACTGGTAGTTTCAAATTACTGGCAATAAATGAGGATAAAGTTACTCCTCATGCTGATGTTCAAGTGTATAGCTGCCCATGAATAGACAGTTTGAAATATTTTGCTCATTGATTTTCTTCGTGGTTAAGACTTGAAAGAGTAAGACGAGAGGTTTTGAAAGTCTGTGAGAATTTCACTGCGTGCTGCAGTTACTACTAAGTTGCTGCTACAGACTATCTCAGTAATATGCTGTGACTGTTTGTTTCACAACCACCAGGCCAGAGCTTGCACGACCAGCTACAACCTTATATCAGCATAATCTAACTGGAATCCTTGAAACAGCAGTGAGGGCAACGAATGCCCAGTTTGATAACCCTGAGATTCTCAAACGATTGGATGTTCGACTTCTGGAGGTCTGTTGCATCATGGTGACTCTGACCTGAAACATACCTTTTTGTGTGTGTGTATATATGCAGACATGTATATGAAATAAAATTTTCATACGTCTAGGTAGTAAATACATTCCCCCCACCTTTCCATTGAAGGTGGGGGGAATTATGTAAACCTCATTTAATAAGTCTTCCCTTTTTTTCCCATTTCCTACCTATTAGTTATTTGTATTTCAAGCCCTGGGTTTACAGCCATTTAATTGACAATATGAAATTGAGTATTTGGGATCTAACAGTAATTAATGCTGGTGGCCCTGATTTGAGGTTCTGCAAACAGCTCCTACTGCTGTTGCTCTTACAAGAATCTGGGGGGGGTGGTCTCTTTGTCGCCAGTAGTTAAAAAGAGTGAAGCAATGGAAGTGTGTTTCATGAAGGAACATCTCTGGCAAGAAACTTGAGTTAATGAGGAAACTCCCACCTCTGCGTCTGGAGCTAACTGATGAACCGTAGCATCTGAAATAAGTCTTAGGCTGAGTCCTGCCTAAGAACTTTTTTCTTCCCTTTATTTCCTTTACTAGCTCCAATGGAAAAGTATTGACATTACAAACATCAGCATTTAGGTCAGGTGATTCCCACCCTTGTGTCAAACTTCTGTTCATTTTTGCTTAATCTACGACTCTTGACAAGGAGCCCCTGTATCTTGTATGGATGTGGATGGTTGTTTTTTCATAGCCTGTGGAGAATGGAAGAGTGAGCAAGAGTTGCTCTTTAGCACTAGTGTGTTCTGGTTATACACTGAAAGTAGCATATCTTTTTGATACAGGTATCTCCTGGGGACACTGGATGGGATGTCTTCAGCTTAGACTATCATGTTGATGGGCCAATAGCAACGGTAATGTCATATACTGTCAGGTGTGAACAAGTCTCAGATAATGAATTGAATTGCTAAATATTTTTTTATTGAAATAACCCTTTTTTATTCTGGAGTGTAAGATCAGAGAGACTTCATTTTTTGGCATCTAGGATGCACCCACCCACTGTTGGTGCAGTTGAGTTGAGCCAAAATCTCAATTCTTATAAATTAACCAGGAGTGCTGAAAAGCTACATTTAAAACACTCATTACTGAAAGTCAGTAATTCATTTGTTCTAGCAGAGGTTTTAGCAAGTACTTAATAAATGGAGTGCTCCTCTTCCGTTATTACTAGTCTATAGCTGCTAATTTGGAATAATTTGCAAGGAGCTGAAGAATATATTTGAAGAGAACCTGTTTGTACTGTCTAAATGAAATTTGATAGATAGTGTTCATTAGAACTGCTGAGAAAATAGCTGCACTATTGATCAGAATGCATTTAGCCTCTATAAAGAACTTGTAAGAACGTTGTTTAAACAGGACATAAAAATGTGAGCCTGACCAGCAGAAGATATTTTCATGTACATATGTAGTTTGAAAAGAATTAAATGTTTAGGCTATATCATATTCACCCCTTCTTATGCTTTCTGCAGTGCCCTGTGCTTACTTGAATGTTAGGTAACTCAGTTCAGCCCTTGGGGGTGGGGCGGGTGGATCTTTCCAAAAGCTCTGGGGTTTCCAGGGATTTTGTTTTGACAGTATTTACCAATTAATCGCATGGGTCAGGTAAGATGGACTGTGAAGAGGTTCTCGGTCATTCGGGACACATGGTATGTCTATTACATTTGTGCTGATGTTTTGGTTGTTTTGTAGGTATTTACACGTGAGTGCATGAGCCACTATCTAAGAGTATTTAATTTCCTTTGGAGAGCGAAGCGAATGGAGTATATTCTTACTGATATATGGAAAGGACACATGTGCAATGCAAAGCTTCTGAAAAGTATGCCAGGTGAGAGAGGCCCAAATGAACAACATACTTGTAAACTGGATTTAGATGACTGCATTGTATTTTAAACTGTATTAAGAGGGGGGAAAAAGAACCTGTTGGGATAGATGAATTTTATATTTTGTTACTCCTCTTAACTGACTGTTTAATGGTAGATGATGATGAAGATAAAATAACATAATTGGAAATGGAAGTTTCCTGTTTGTTATACTTAATCCTTGGTTGTGAGTTTTTGTAGCAGTGAGCGAATGAAGCATCCCGTGTCTCTGGAAGAGACTGTTACTCTTCTATCTCCTTTTATTGATCTTTCTTGATGTACTTTGTGTCTCCCTCTTTCTTGTGCTGGAAGTAGTAAATCTCACACATGCACACTTCTGAATTTGCTAGTTTTACCTTCTCTCAATCCCTGTGCCTTAGTTTAGCTAAAAACAGAAGAGGCTAAGATAAGAGAAACAAATGTTTGAGTAGGAATAGGAAAGCTCTTAATTGTAGTGGCCCTGGTGTATGTTTAATGGACTGGGACTTCTTGATCCTACTTCTCAGCTGAGAATATAGTTGTGTTTGTGAGCATCTGTACTGGCTCAATCTTGACTTTTTTAATTATCTATGTTTCTCTTAGTAAAAAATAGCTATTAAGGGTTTTGCTTCTTTGTGGCATAGTAATATTTACAAAGATATCATAGAATCATAGAATGGTTTGGGTTGGAAGGAACCTTAAAGATCATCTAGTTCCAACCCCCCTGCCATGGGCAGGGACACCTCCCACTAGAGCAGGATGGGGCATCCACAACTTCTCTGGGCAACCCGTTCCAGTGCCTCACCACTCTCACAGTAAAGAATGTCTTGTCTTAAAAAAAAAAAAAAAGATAACAAAACCAGTCAGTGCCTTTTCTTCACTGATATTTTACAGTGTTATAACAACCCCACGCTGTAAAAACTTGGGACAGTGAAGAGAAAGGAGAAGGTGAACTAGTAGGAACATAAAGCCCTAGAATATTCAATGTGGCAGAGTTTTTCCAGAGACTAGTAAAATTTGAAAACTTCTTAATTCAGTTAGTCCAGTAATAGCTTTCAGCAGTCATACATGTGTCTTCTTTATGCAACTTCTTGCCCTAGCTCAACACTATTCACAATAAAAAATTGTCCCATTGAAACTAAACTCTATGGGGTTTAAAAATACATCTTAGATTTTGACTGATAGTGTTTGGTGAGGAATAAAGTACTCCTTTAAAAGAAGATAGGAAAAAATTATTTGACAGCCACCACAGAAAGAGGAGTACTCTTCCTCTCAGAATAATACCACCAAAAGGATTGCAAGATTTACTGTGCATATAGATAAAAACAAACAGGCAGTGGAAATTTATACCTGGTATTTATTTGTGAGTTCAGTCATGACCCCATAAAATGAAGGAAGGAAGAATAAGAAACTTTAAAGTTTCTTTGGTATTGTTTCAATCCTGTATTACATATCCCACCAACTACAGGAAGAGCTGGGAAACAGGAATTTGGGAATTTTAAGACAGTGAAAGAATGTTTTCTATCAAGTCATTTATGCAAATAATGAAAGGGCACAAGTTAACTCATGGTGATGATTTTCCAGTACATGTAAATACCTAGAGAAATAAATTAAGCTAACACAGATAAGAAGGTGGATGTTAGAATCTCTTCCTGTTTGTGGTTTGGGTTTTTTGGTTGGTTTTTTTTTTTTTTTGCATGGTCCCAACACTCAGTGCCTTAAAGGTAAAATTCCATCTGTGTTGACCAGCCTCAGATTCCGATCATCTTGACAACTGATGACCATCTCAGCATTACTCTGGCAGATTCAGGAAGAGAAAAAAAAAAAAAAAAAAAAAAAAA
>JAOXJK010000001.1:148071511-148125370 GCA_025774025.1 Xenus cinereus
AAGCCCCATCCAGCCTGGCCTTGAACACTTCCAGGGATGGGGCATCCACAACTTCCCTGGGCAACCTGTTCCAGTGTTTCAGTATAATAAATATATTTATATTTTTATAATTAGGAACTGTTTGGGGGTGAGAGTGGACACTTTGGCTAAGGAAGTCACTGGGAAACAAGCTTTTTTAAGGTCTGCTCCAGTGCACAAGGCTGATCTCTGGAACTGTACAGGATGACTAGGTTTCCTTTCTGTTTCTGTGAGATAGTATTTAGTTTACTGTCATTTCCCTGTCCCAAATAAGTGCTTGTTTGACTCAAAACCAGTGGTCTATTGCATTCTTGCTTTCTGTTCCCTTTGAGACCTTTGAGGTGCGGTTAACGGGTTTTATTCTCATCACCTCAGGGTCTTCAGACTGGAGCTGTCTCCCGTTGCTAGGGTTTTGTTTGTTTTTCTGTTATTAGAAGGAAGTTTGGGTTTTCTTTCTTCATACCTCTGCCCTTCACACACACTCTCACACCCACCCAATCACTTTTTGGGAGGCCTTGCTCATGCTTTGCCATGGAACAATCATGTGTAAGTAAAAACTCATTCGCCTGTCGCTTTTAGGTTTGGCTGTGTTTTAAGTAACACAGACATTTAAAATGCTGGCCAAGCTCTTATAGCTGTTGTTGGCAGAAGGAGACGAGTGTTGTATTTCTCAGTTTGTGCCTCTGACGAAGGAGAGTATGTTTACAAAGACCTATACTGCATTCTGCCTGGAGGGACAGGAGTCTTTCTTGCTCACTGGCATGTCTAAGTTGAAAGCTGTGAGTAGAACTTTTTCGGAAGTACATGTAGAGTCCAGCCCAGCACTGATCTATGAAGAAGCAGTAGAACTTGCTTTTATTTTCTCTCTCTCCCTCCAAAATAGTACCTTGCTCTTCCAGGCCCAGAGCACCAAATGGAAGGCAGTAAGTGATAGGAGGGTCTTTCGTTTTTCAACCACAAAAAGGCAGCTTTGACTTTCAAGGATAGCTTTATTCACAATTCCGAAAAAGTCTTTAACAGCCAGGGATTTTAATGCCTTAAGGGAGTAGTTCTAGACAGTAGTGTCAAGCTCATTCTTTTCCTATCAATAATTTGAAGAAGAAACACAGATGTATCCAACTCACCAACGCTGAGGAATTTCTGTTGTTTAGCCAACCCTGGAGGGTATTATTTCATTGATCCTATTTAAATTAGATGTAACATAGTGTGTTAGGGATAGTCTTGCTGCAAAGGCATAAGAAATGAAGAACACAGTAGCTTATGATATCTTTCAGATCATTGGATAGTTCTGTAACATCCCAAGATACGAAAATGTAGAATTTCTTTTGTAGTATTCTCATAGCGTGTCTGCAGTGGCAAATTACTTTGGCAGCTTTTTAGAAATTGCTTCCTCAGGATATCTGCCTGATTTTACAAGGCTGAATATCTTGGTTCCAGAGAAATTTTGCAGTTGATGGTAATCTTGATAATACCCTTCTGCAACAGAGATACCTTCTCTTACAACTGAGCAGCTGAGGCCATTAATGACTTACCTGTGAGTCTCTCTGGTGGATCAGAGAATTGAGCCTGGACCACATGAGCCACAAATTCCCTACCTCTGTCACAACCACCCTCTTTTTTGGTCTCAGTGTAGCTAAGTAATGTAAAATATGCTGTCTATGGTTTGAAGGTAAGAGATGAAAGGCTCCAGAAGCAGCTGTAAATCTGTGGCCTCAGATCTTCAACCAAAAGAACGCAGGGGACGTTTCCTGTATTTTGGTCTCTTGGGACTGAGAGGGTCTCTTTTATCTCAGCAAGTTTCCAGCACTGCCTGAGCATGCAGTCTTTGGCTCACAATTTTTAGGAGTTAATTGTGCAATGTTCTTTGCTCATCTGTTGCCAGCCAGTATTGTTGCTACCATCCAAGGTTAGTGCCTGTTTTAAGAAGTATTCAATTTTGTAGAAAAAGTTTACCAGGCTGGTTTGATGGCTTTGCCTGTCCTTGTGGTCTTTAACATTCCATCTCTTTGGATTTTTTTTACAGAGCTTTCTGGGGTGCTGCATCAGTGTCACGTTCTGGCATCAGAAATGGTCCATTTCATTCATCAAATGCAGTATTACATTACATTTGAGGTATACTCTATCCACCTAATTAGCTGCTTAAAAATGAAGTACTTTTAATATTCTGTATGTGTTGTGTGTGTCTTAAATTTCAAAGAGCTTGTCATCTAGCACATCAAAACAGCCCAATCCTGAATCATTGCTCCAGGTGCTTGAATGTTCGTGGGATGAACTCTGGAACAAGGTCCAACAAGCACAGGACTTGGATCACATCATTGCAGCTCATGAAGTTTTTCTAGACACAATCATAGCTCGATGCTTGCTGGACAGTGATTCCAGGGTAAGTCTTCTCCTTTACATTAAATTGTAGCTTTGTGGTCTTGGCTTGTGTGTTAGGAACCATCTTCTCTTATGTTGTAGGAGCAAGGGGAAAAGTAAGACCTTATTATGGTAGAGGCTGGACATACTCCCCACACAGAGTGACAGATGCTAATTATAAAACCTGTTACAGTGTGGGCCAGTTGCTTTTGGTCCTAAGAAGCATCATGCATCATCATGCAACAACTGACTTAGGGCTTTGCAAAACATTCTCTCCAGCTGTGTGTAAAAAGATTTAATTTATTCATGTTCTGAAGAGTACTAGTAACTTAAAACTCTTTTGTTATGCAACTCTTTCATTGACTTGTTGCTTAATTGTCTCACAGATACTTCTCAACCAGCTTCGAGCTGTTTTTGATCAGATCATTGAGCTCCAGAATGCCCAGGATGCAATGTACAGAGCTGCTTTGGAGGAGCTGCAGCTGAGGTTGCAATTTGAAGAGAGGAAAAAACAGCGTGAGCTTGAGGTACGGTAATGATATTGCTAGAACATGAAAATTAATTGAGGTAGATATACCTGTCTTTTGATATATGGGGGATTTTAAATATTACGTAAATCTACAGCAAAAATGAAAAACGTGGTTGGGACAAATGGGATAGTCATCAGCAATAGCTAGTTTCAAACAAATTCAAACAAAACTTTTCATTTCTGTCTTGCCCAAAAGCTCTAGGTGAATAGATTTTGCAGTGGGCTTTGGAGGATGAGAAATTTAGAGCTGTTTTAGGTGAATGAAATGGAAAAGACTTTTCATATTCTGAACCCTTTTGCAAAAAATGCCATAGCTCCATGACTGTCTCCCTACTGTCAGTCTGTGGGACATGCAGTGCTGGTGTGAGACTCGCTTTGCTAACCTCAGATTTCTTTCATGTGCTGTACAACCACCAAGGGGACGGATAGTTTCAAAATTAGAGGCTCCACGTTTGGCTTTCTGTGGCAATGGTTGTTTTGTATAAACGTGGTGATTTAGCCAGGCATATGGTGGCTCAATCAACAGCTTTCATCACTTGACCTTTTAACTCATTTGGTCTCTGTGTAGGGCAAGTGGGGTGTAACTGCAGCAGAAGATGAAGAAGAGAACAAGAGGATGAAAGAATTTCAAGACTCAATACCCAAAATGTGCTCACAGCTGCGAATACTCACTCACTTCTACCAGGTGCCCCTTAGATTATATTTTTTAAATATGGATGCTGAATGTCGATATGTAGAAATCAATTTAAAATACGGAGTAGGTGTAACTTCTGTATTCATGTGTGCAGTCTTAATTTTCTACTTCTCTACTTAGAATCCCATATTCACTGTTCCTTAGTAGACAGCAGGTTTTGTGATCATGTATATTCCCCTGATGAATAGTCTTTTTTTGTAAGTCTCCCCTTTCCTCCTGTAGTGGAAGTAATAGCTATCTTCTGGTGTAATCTGAAAAAAAAAAAAAAAGAAAAGATAGAATTCTTTCTGCATTCCATTTCTTCTCACCATCTTTGCAAGTCATTGCTACTAAATACTGCAGAAAGGGTCCTTATTAAAGGCCTAATACTTGATTTTTAGCCCACTGACATAGGCAGTGGGTAAGCTGCTTGGGGGAACATGCACAGGGTATCTTCTTTGATTCTGGCTTCGTCTTAATTTGTTATATCTGATTCTAGAGCTCCTATTTCCCAGGAAAATCAGCTGTTAGATTTCAGGGAAGGCATTCCAGAAGGCGATGATACAGGGGGACACAGCACTGTGTGCCACAGCAGCCTTTCAGGGTTAGACTCCAGGTCAACTGAAAACCAAAAAGCAACCCCAAGTTAACTCTTGACTTTGACACATGAGATACTCTTGATGTCATGTAATGTGCCTTTTAACTTATCTTATTTATGACCTTTGGCATGCCTAAGGATTTAAAAAAAATCCTAACTTCACCACACTCCATTGCTGATACCAAGTTTGACTTAAAGCTGTAGGGCCTGCTTTCTTCTGTTTTGCTGTTGACGTTTCTTGTCTCTTTCTTTCTTATTTTAATATCCATAAATACGCATTTAGACAAATATTAAACACGTAACCATGCATTGTTTCCCTGGGTAAATGAATGAAGTTGAAGTGATTTTGCTGGGTTGTTATGCACATGTTCATTTTACCTTGTAAAGGTACAATTTGTTCTTTATAGCAGTTATAGTTGTGACTTAGCACCATGTACTTTGCATCAGATCCGTTGCTGTATTGTCTATAGCTTTGCCAAGCTATAGCTACCCTGGATGAAGTGCTGTATTGTCAAAAGAGGTCAGTTCACATGGAAGTTTGAGTTAAAATAAAATAGGGCACTCAGGTTATAAAATACTCGTGGCTTTCGTTGAAGGTTGTAGAGATCCTGAGCTCTGATGTGAGAACTTCAAATCTGGGAGGAATTTGCTCCTGGGTCCAAATATTGCAGTTCTCCCTCCGAGAGAAAAATGGAGCTGAATTCTTTAAGAAGTGTAGACTGTGAGGAGATTGTAGTTTGTGTGGATTGCTACAGGTTGGCAACGTAGCTTTTGCCTACTTGGCCTGTATTCCTGCTGAGCGCTACTATGGATTTTCCATCCAGGACTTTCCTGGCCAGCCTTAGTCATCTGTGGAAGTATTGGGGTCCTCTAGTTATGGGCATGTCCATGCTGCTATTTAATGGAGACCAGGAATGAGCTCTTTAAGTGAGTCATCCTATCCCTCCCAAAGTCCTCTCCTTTCTTGTATTCTGTGGAGCTCCTGCATTCCTTTGATTAGAGATGAATGGGAAGATGGGCTCCAGAAGCATGCCTCCCACACGTCAAGTGCAAGTCCCACATAAAAACCACTCCAAACACATAGAGTCTAGCTGTTGGGTTTGTAGCACCGACTGCCCTATTCAGCAAACACTCGGCTGTTCTGAGTGCTACTTGCTGCTGTATAACCTCCATCAAATACGTATTTTTGAAGCAAGCAGTGGTCTAATGCTAGCCTGGCCTGCATCGTACATGCAACAGGAAAACAAGGTGAGGTCTCCTGTTGGCATGGGTTGGGTCCTGAATGGTCTGCCAGGTATGGTGGGACTGCCCTGGGAGGGCCAGGGCAGTGGCAGCAGCTTCCCTGGGAGCCTTGGGGCGGATGGAGGGTGCCAGCAGGGCAAGGAGGGCTCTGTTTAAAAGACCGAGCTGTTCACACTGGGGTCTCTGAAGTACATGGCAGACACTTGAAGATAAAATGAAGTTCTAGGTCTTTACAGAGTAATTAGCATAACTCATTTGCTAACAATTGCATATAAATGCTTGTGCTTGCCCTTTCCCGGATTCCCTCTGCCTCCTTGCCAGGCCTGGGCACCACCCAGCAGCCCTGTGCAAAACACACCACTGATGTCATCTCACTATCTTTTGGGTTTGTTTTTTTTTTTTCTTCAGGGAATCGTCCAGCAGTTCTTGGTCCTGCTGACAACCAGTTCTGACGAAAGCCTTCGGTTTCTTAGCTTTAGATTGGACTTCAATGAACATTATAAAGCAAGAGAGCCAAGGCTTCGCGTATCCTTGGGCACTAGAAGCAGACGAAGCTCACACATGTGAAACAACCGCACCTCGGTATCCGAAGGACGTTGAACCTCTTGTTGGTCGAGGCAATCAGTGTTGACATAATACAACCAAATCGTGCGTGATCGCTGTCTACCATTTCTGCAGGCAACATGTTTTTAGTCCTGTGATTGTGTGACACTGTATAGCAGAAAGCAAAAAAAAAAAGTAGGTTTTTTTACACTGACATTTCTAGATTTACCAGGCTAAATGGGCTGATTGAACCTCTTCCAATCAACTTCTTAAATCATCCTTTTAAAAAATTGCCAATTTTATTTGAAGCTTTCTGAGCTCTCTCCACTGTAACTTATATCTGTGTCAAGGAAACTGCATCTTTTGTTTATAGAAAGCACCATTTCCTTTTTTAACGAGAAAATAAGGTTATTTTTTCTATATGTACTTGTTCTATTTGAAGAGAGCCTTTGTTAAAGTCAACAGATTAGGACCCAAACCTGATTGATGTCCTTGTTACGAAGCTGTACAGCATTTCATTATGCTGATTTTCAGTGTTGTGGTGTGTTTGACTGTGTGAGAAACTTTGTATCAGGAGACATAAACTTATATTTAATTTTTTTGTTCTTTTCAAAGTTAACAAACTGAAATAAAATTAGCAGGGAAATTCTATGGTTACTGTACAGGAGAAAACTATAGAAGCAGAGCAGGAGTGTATCTATTGCACATAAGATCTGAAAAATGAAGTTAAAGCCTCAGTACTGTGAAAGGAAAGTGTTGGTAAAGATTGAATTGAATAATTTGTGTTCAAAATCAGAAGTGTAGAAACAAACTGACTTGGCTAATGTTGACTTCATTCTCTTCCCTTCCCTATTTTTTCATTGTAAATATTTATATATTGCTGTTCAGATGTTGGGGAGAGGGGGGTTCTTCTTTTGCAAAGTTGTCATTATATCAGGTCATTTATTATGTTCCACAAGTGCAAGCTTAGAAAAATAAAAACACAATTATCTTTCACACAAGTGGTTTGCTTTTTGTAATTGAAAGATGATCATTTTTCCCCAGGGTAAGAAAGGAGAATCTTCCAGTTAGGACTGTATCGATTTACAGATCCCTACCCGTTACAGGATTTTGGTACTAATCTCACCTCTACTTAGAGTTGTGTGCAATTCATTCATTAACAACTGCCCTCAGATCAACCAGGTCTGTGGCCTTTTTTATTCCACTCGAACCCCTGGGAAGCAGTGGCACCTGCCAGGCCGTGCAGCTGGGGCTGCTGTGGGTCATGACAGAGGAGAACCCTCGAGGGGACGACGCACCGACTTGCAGCCCTGGACTAGCAGGTTTGCTCTCCAGACACCAGGATTCCTGTTACTGTGGAAGCCTTGGAGTCCTTGCTTTTTTTTAAATAAAGCACGCGAAGCTTTTAACCCTGTGCCCTTAAAAGACCTGCTGGTGCAGCTGCCCTCGTGGGAGTGCTTGCAGGCAGCATTTCAGCTGTAGGAAAATATGCATCCTGAAGCCAGTGATATTCTGTGCATCAAAGGAAAGCTGAAGGATGCTGAGCATCACAAAATCTTGATAGACAGGAGGACTCTGTGCTTGTGGGTGTGGTGGGTTTCTTTTAAAAAGTCTGAAAGAGCTATGAAGCTTATGTGGTTGTGTTTTGACCAAAATATTTGACTAAAAGCTCTCCTCCAGCTGAAGCTGTTGAGAAAAAAATTTAGCTGCCTGGGCAGTCTTTTGGCCATTGCCTTAAGAGACCTGTTATGTGATGCCATGTGTCACTAGGCAGTTCCCAGGCCAGAGATGTTACATCAATGTCAGAACTAGAGGACAAGTTTCAGAGGAATTTTCTGCTCTAACCAGAGCAGAACATTGATGCTTGATGCATCTATGAATACTTGAAAGGCAAGGCACAGAATAACCTAATCAGCTGTGCAGGAAAATCTCCTGGCAGTGGACGGGAACCGTTCCTGAGATCTTCAGTTTCTCGGGCAATGGCATCCAGTCTTCTCTCTTTCTCAGAGATTGATTTACCTGTGCCTGTACCTGAGGAAGAGCCGTCACCACTCTCGGACCCCCCGACCACTGGGGCTGGGGGGAAGGTTCTGAATGCCTGCCACAGAGTAACTGGACCAGATCTGCTAGAAGATCCCCTGGAAGTGGATGGGACCGAGTTAGGTCATCTTCGATTTTTATGGCAATTTCAGCCATTTTTTTCCCCTTTTGCTGATTTTTGCTTTGTCTTCACCTGCAGTTGGGTCTTCCCTCTTTGGGGCGCTGTCAACTGCTTCTCTGCAACACAAAGCATGGCTTTGGTGAAACAATCTTCATCGATATGAAAGAGGAGACTGTTTTTTCTAAAGCTCACAACAGAAGTGCTCACAGTGCTGCCCACAGCCAGCTGCACTTCAGGATGCTGCCACTGGAAATGCCTCGCTGCGCGGAGCAGCCATCCAACCAAGAACGCTGGGAAAACCAACTCACCCTTTTCTCTTCTTCAGCAGCAATTTAACCAGGTGGCCCAAAAGTGATTTTGGAAGGAGAAAGTGTGGGGAAAGTAGTGGGATAATCGGATAAAAAGGGCTGGTTTTGTGTTTTTCTAGCCTTGCCCTTCACCTGATCAGTGCAGCGCAGCCTGTCCTGTCTCCTTACTGAATCCCTTTCCCTTTTCCCAAGTGTGCGTGATGGGGGTCTGAGTCCAGCGACTGGAGTGGGACTGCGGGTGGGAGGTGTGCCTGGGGTGCCAACAACTGCAAACACTGCAGCAAGAGGACTTAACGTATCTGGAGGTGAGAGGGTCCAGGGGTCAGCTGCTGGCTGGACCGTGTCTAAGCCCGGCTACCGGAGAGAGCCACGTTTGTGCTGTGAGCCTTGCAGAAGGTGGTGTGTTTAAGGTGTCGATGATGTTGAACAGATGTGTCTGCTTCATTGCGTCCCTGGCACTTGAGCAGCCTGAAAGTCAGCGTGAGCAGCCGCTGTATGGGAACCTGAGGAGCACCCCGTGCCAGCCCACCCTGTGCACCAGGGTGTGGGAAGAAGGAAACCCTCCACAGATGAGACCTGCACAGTGTACTGTGGGAAAACCCGTGAAGGCTCTGTCCAGTGCCACACAAACGTGGGGTGCCCAGCATCTGATGGGCCATAAGCTTTACTCGCTACCTCTATTCCTCTTTTTATCCTATTTATATTCCTGTTTTCATTCTGTCATATTAAAACAGCTTTTTTGTTAATCCATTTGTTGTCAGGCCTTTCTTACTGACATCCAGAAAGAACCCTGCACGCTCTCTCTCTTGCTGACCTCCTGATGCAAAACAACATTTTCCTTGTGTGTATATATGTTATTTTTATATTTTATATACATTTATATTTTATATATTCAATATTAGTGGGAGATATCTCCCAATAATATAACATATGTCTGTATCTCCCACTAACATAGAAAATACCTGTATCTCCCACTAATGGGCCTCCATCCTGCTCAGCCAGAACGGGGAGCAGGATGAGGCCGTCGGTGCTGCCTGTGTTCACGTCAGTGCCCTGTGTGTCTGGCCGGGCCGGCCTGTGTGAACAGCCGTGTATATACACATACGTGGTGTGTACGTGTGCTCTGTGTGCGTGTGCCTATGGGGGGATGCATCCTGAGCTTTCCTACTGGTGGGAGCTGTGGCCGTGGAGCTGTGGCAGCTTCACCTCTGTCAGGCTGCTGGGATTCAGCAATTCCTAACAAAAGCACGAGAGAAACGATCTCACATTTCGTTTGTGCCTGGAGACCACTATTGAATTCTACATAAATGTGTGTGTAAAAGTTGACAACCTCCTTCTGCTGCGACTGCACAAGTGGCTTAGCTTTCAGTGGGTGGCAGCAGCATCATTCAGGTACATTTCTAAAGAGAAACATAGGAGTTTTACCTTTTCACTTTATTTTTTACTTTATTTTTTAACACTGAACTGCTTATCTACTACAATCTATGTTAAAGATTATCGCTATTAATAACACATTTACTCTTTCAAGGCTATTCTTTATTTTGTAAGATATGTAATGCAGGCTTCTGGCTGGTAATTTCAATTTTTTTTTTTTCTGTGGAGCTACAGTATTTGAAAATATAAATACAGCTTGAGGGCCCGAGCAGTCCTGTCTCTGGGCTGAAACAAGCCCAGCTCCTCCTGCTGCCTGCATCCTATCCCGGAGCTGTTGCTAACTCACCCCACACACTTGGCCTCCTCCTTTTTGGAGTTGCCAAGGACTAAAGAAATTTCCGAGAAACTGCAGTAAAAAGCAGAAATGTGGAAACCGAGGATAAAATTATCAACCACCTTAGGATGTCCTACAATACACAAAACTCTCCTGGAATGAAGGGCTACCCATGTGGTAGCATGGATACCAGCATCATAAATGCATTTAAAGGAATAGAACTGGCAAGTACTTATGTTTTATTCTTTTAAACTACCACGGAAATTTGTCATGGTAACTGACACAGAAATTATATCTTAACCGGTATGAACTCTGAAGAAGAAAAAGTTAAAAAACAGCCCCTGAAGATTTTATCTCCCTCTGTAAGTTACAACAGCTCGTCTGCCTCAGGGTACAGTATGATGCAATTTAGTATCTTAGAAGCATCCACTAGGAAATGCAGAAGCCCATGACAGAATACATTTTTCGGTGAATTAGTTACAGGTTTAGGATAGGAGATCAAGGACAGAATATAATCATACTCTGGTTTTATTTTAGTGGTTTTTCACTCAAGGCCCTGTGGATTTTTTCTTCTTATACCGGATGCAGAGAGCAAATGCCAAGGTGTCTCAACTCTACATAGGAGGATACTTTTCTTTATAAAAAAACCCTTAAATCTATGTGATTAATTTTTTTTAAATTGGTTGTGGAAGGTCATGCAAGATGTACAATTTTTGGACAACTTTTTTCAACCCTTCAAAATAACATTTCTGTCAAAATTTATCTTTGGTCAGTGTGAAAACTGTAGCTTCTAATATGCCACATCTAATAACAATTTTCTCTATTAAGGACACTCTTTAAATGCGCATATAAATTTTTAAACACACTAAGACTTGAAAGTTAATGAAGGATGGAAAAAAAAGAGAGGTACCTGGACAGAAAATTGAAGCTTATTAAAAAACTTCTAGACTTAAAGATTGGAGTGCTCTATGACATTTCATACATGTTTCCTCATGCTGACCTTAGAGACCAGCTGTGGGTGTAGACACATTTGTAGTCCTTTAAATTTTCACCTGAATGAGCAGCCTCAGAAATGGGGCATATTTCACACAGCAGTAAAGGCGGTCAGAGACTTCTCAGAAGTGCCTAATACATTTTGAAAATCGTCTTTGGGCTGCTCAAAACCTAAAATATCACTTGAACGTCTAACGAGATTCTGCTCATTGGAGAGAGGAAAAAAGAATTGGGAGAGCTGAAAGAGATGTGCAAGTGTTTGTAGGTAGAGCAGGGACAGATACAAGAACTTGCTGTTGCAGAAATCAGAGAAAATAATCCTGCATGGTTTCTAGAAGGGGTCTGTAACCGTCACCTGTTTTATCCAATTTAACAAAGCAAAATTACAACAGACAACCAAAGCACTGTGTTCCCTTTCTGTCTGTAGTAGTTCAGAGAGCAAAATCTCTACAGCCATTGATTTAACTAGTCATTTGTCACTCTGAGGGCTTGCTGAACTGCAATTTTAAAATATAATGAGCATATGTTAGTTTTATGTTGACAGGGAATGCTACAAATTTAACATATGTACCACTTGGTCTCTCCAAAATATTAAGCCAGGCTCCCTGACATAGTATTTTAACTACTTTATGTTAGCTTGGAGCAATGCAGTCACTAAGGCATCAGAATCACTCATGAGGGTTAACTTGATCCTGCATTTCACCAGAAGAGCAGCAAAGGTGCCTCAAACAGTATTTGTTTTTCTTCTTTTTAGTCCAAAGTTAGCTTTTTGCTAATGCATTTTAATTACCCAGTGTTGAACATTCTCTCATAAAATCATTGGGCTGAAACCTGAGCTCCACACAGGTGGAAATAGAGACTCAAGTGCAGGTGAAAGGAGAGAGATGAGCAGAGGTGTACAGGGCTGGAGAGAATCCAGAGGTCAGGAAAGTTAAAGAAACTGAAGTGATGGGTAATCACTCACAAAAGGAGAGAAGAACAGACAACAAGAGAGCAGGGATCCTGAAAGAGCAAACGGTGACCAAAGAGATGCTCAGCAAAGAGCAGAGAAAGAAAAACATTTAAAAAAAAAAAATCTGAGGAGTGTAGGAGGTGAAATTTTTATCACTGTGCAGTTTATTTACTTTAGGTCTTTGTGGAACAAATTCTGTTAAATGTTTTCCTCCAGAAGTCATCAGAACAGCAATTAAGTTAGCGAAACGTTAGAGTATGGAAAGTGCGATTGGAGTGATTGTTACCATCAGCCTGAATATTAAAAGGTATGATAGGAAAAAGCTGTCACAAGGTGATTACCCCATATGTGAAATTTTCCAGTGCCGTGGAGGATTAAAACCAATTATTTGCATTTGAGATACATGCCACAAGAACAAGGTAGTTAGGCATCTAGGATCCCTCTCACTTCTACCATGGGAACGTTCCCAAAAACTAGTCAAGGCCACTTCATGGCCCTTTAAAGATTTTCCAAAAATTGCCAAGAGTGAGGCAACAAACAGTCTTCTGCTCTGCTTTCTAACAAGGCGCTGCATTCAGTCTTTTAAAGAGGGTATTTGTACTGAGTTTTACCTCTTGTTTCTCATGAACAGTGCTGAAGGGCGTAAAGAAACAGAGGGAAATTACAGATGGGTTTACAACAGCAATTAAAAAGGCAAATGGGAACTTTCCTTTAACAATCTGGTGTGTAAAAGTAAGAATTAGAGCATATTATAAAGGGCAGAAAATGAAGAAAATAAAAGTCTCTAGAAAACAAGCCATTTAACCATCAGATGGATAGAGGTAAAATTGCACCCTTTAGTGGAGAACAGGAGGCATAAAGAGAGATTATAAAATGTGAGGTGATTTGTGTGTGATGTGTCTCATTTGATAAATGAGAAAAACAGGAGAATTCCCGCTCGTTGTGACTTTATCAAATACAGCTAAAGTTTAAGACAAAAACAGAATATCTTTTTGACGGCTGTGATCCAGATTATTAAAACATCTGTAAATAAACTGAAATATTTTTTCTTACCTTGTAAAAGGTATTAACTCAGTATAAATTTATGCCCTCTGTGTACATATATATGTATGTACATAATATATGCACATAATTAATAAAGGTGTCAGTAGACTGCTATGAACATAATTATTATGTCATTTTATTTGCAAAGGAAAAAGACAGGATACAGATTTCGCAGCTACAATGGAATGGATGAGCCAATGCTGTTTCTCTCCAAAGTGGCAGACAGGGCGTTAGGTGCTACAGAAAATGGGTTTCATAAGGGCTGCAGACAAAACAAGCCCCACGCTTCTGCAAGAGCCATTGGAGATCAGGGTTTCCCAAAGCAGCTGAAGAGGAAACATGCAGGGACTTTACTACCTAAACCTCTCATCATTCTTGTTTTAAGAGAAGACTGAAAAATTTGGAAGATGGATACATTCTGAAAATAAATCATGTCACAGCATTCCCTTTCATCTTGGTTTCCTCCTTTCTCCCTTTCAGAGGTCATGGGGAGTTCTGGGATCCTTGATACATTTAGGAAGGAGAGTTTAAAAGGATGTTATGAAGGCGGTTCTTGACAGATGAAGTTAGTCAAGAGTTGCAAGAAAGGTGGATCCTTTAGAAAGCCATAAGTGAGCAAATAATCACAACTGCAGCATCACACAAACACCCCCTCTGAATTGCCCAGGGCACCCTCCTTACAGCGTTCAGACGTTGCCTTCGCACTCCAGCATTGTATGGCACAGGCTTTACAAGCAACATACTCCAAGTCTTCTATATTTCTGTCAACCATGTTACCTCATTGCCTCATAGTTGATTAGATCTACTCTCTAAGCCCCTGTGGGCAAAAGAAGCATATACACATTTTCAAAAACACCAAAGAAACAAGCAAAAAATAGGTTTAGCATCATGAAGAGGCACCTTTACTAGCAAGATGTCCCATCTTCTAAAAGTGGCAAAGCAGTTGTGAGAGTTGGAGCAGCAAATGAATGTCAGATCCAAACTTATCCTAGAGTATCCTAGAGCACGGGCACAGATTCCAGTATTTCACAGACAAAAAGTTTTGGAAATTAAAATAAATCAAAGCCTCCTGCAAACCAAAAGAGCAAACCAGATGTTAATAACAGAATAGGAAATAATTACAAAAAGAGTAATTGGATGGTAGCCAGGAAGTATAAGACAAGAATAAATGTTAGCATTTCCTTAATTAAGACCATTAAAGGGCAATACTGTAAGTGACTCAGAAGAAACAGCTGTGTAGAAGAGGTTTACAGGCGCTTTTGACTTAAACTATAGGGTTTCCTAATGGGCAACTATGTAATTGTAGGCTTATTTTAAGGCTTGACCTTTCTCCATCATAAATAAAGAAGTCCCCAAGAGCACCTTATAAAGGCATAGGTAGGTACTAAACAAGATCAAATTCTTAAGTCCATCCTGGCAAGCTGATTCGGGATGCACGTTACTATTTGCAGCAGGCGCCCAGACGTGCCAAGGGCCTTCCAGGCCTCGGCAGCAGCGCCAACCGGATGTATCAGGATGCAGAATAACAGAAACCCGTGCTGATCCCATCCCTTGCCAGAGACAGGGATGCTGCCAGAGCGGTGTCACACACCCCACAGCCGTGGTCCCTCCGTGTCTCTGCTCAGACCGATCTCTTGTAGCGGCTTGTAGAGCTCCAGCTGAAGCTCTGCATAAACCTCCCACTTTTCTTCAGCCCGCTGGCCTGTGCTACTGTCTAGCACATGGAGACAGAGTAGAAGCAATGTGCTGTTCAAACTCCGAGGCTGAAATTCCTGAAACAGCCTTTAGAGGACAGCGGAGAATTGCAAATGATACATTTTCAGCTCTGTCCTCATAGTCCAGGATCCTTCAATGTTTTTATACGGATTATAAATTCTAATTCAAAGTGCAGACAAAGTACAACTTCTGTAGTAATGTGTGCTATTTACGTACTGTGGCTTTCTAGGGTAAGGTTGGAGCTCATAACAGCCATGTATTTTTAATTATTTTGCAGCCTTTTCTATCGTTAAGAATTCCAGTTTCTACCTGGCTAAACCATAGCCTCACTGAATGAACTGCTGCACTGTCAAAAAGAGCTCAGTGCCTCATGTTCAGGCCTGATGGAAAACAGAACTGTGTCCCCGGATAAAAAATACTGGTGACTGTTGTTGGAGGTTGTAGTGATGCTGGACTTTGACATGGAGGCTTTAAATCTGTAAGAAATTTGCCATCTGGGTCGAAACATTGCACTTCTGCCCCCCTGGGGAAAGTTGAGCTAAATTTTTTTAGGAGCCGTCAGCAGTGATTGGGCTGTAGTTGGGTTTTGCTCTAAATTGGTGGAAGCTGGTTGGGTCAGTGTCACCAACTGTCCTGCTGGGCAGGTGCTCTGCTGTGCTGGGTACTCCCTGCTGCTCTATTTGCCTGCAGCAACTGCGTATTTCTGAAGCAAACAGCGGTCTAATACTGGCCTGGCCTGCATTCTACATGTAACATGGGGAAAAGGTGAGGCCCCTGTTTGGAGATAAAATTGCCGATAATCAAGTCTGACAAAAACCTTCGGTTTCTGAGCTTTAGATTGGACTTCAATGAACATTATAAAGCAAGAGAGCCAAGGCTTCGCGTATCCTTGGGCACTAGAAGCAGACGAAGCTCACACATGTGAAACAACCGCACCTCGGTATCCGAAGGACGTTGAACCTCTTGTTGGTCGAGGCAATCAGTGTTGACATAATACAACCAAATCGTGCGTGATCGCTGTCTACCATTTCTGCAGGCAACATGTTTTTAGTCCTGTGATTGTGTGACACTGTATAGCAGAAAGCAAAAAAAAAAAGTAGGTTTTTTTACACTGACATTTCTAGATTTACCAGGCTAAATGGGCTGATTGAACCTCTTCCAATCAACTTCTTAAATCATCCTTAATGAATGCGATCCTTAATTTGGAGCTTTCTGAGCCTTCCCCACTATAACTTGGGTCTGTGTCCAAGAAATCACATGTTCTTTTGTTTAAGAAAGCACACTTTCCTTTTTTAAGAAGAAAATAGAATTCTTTTTCTATATATACTTGTTCTATTTGAAATCCTTTTGGTTAAAGCCAAGAGTTTTGGACTCAGCCCTAATGTTCTTGTTAAGAAGCTATATAAAACATGTAGTTATTCTCATTTTCAGTACTGTGATATATTTGTGACAAACTTCCTTACTTTTTTCTTTCTTTGTTTTCAAGGTTAATATTATAAATAAAAATCATTTGATAGGCAAATTCTACAGCTACTGTGCAGGAGCAAACCATAGAAGCAGAGCAGGAATGACCTTATCGTGTATGAAATATCCCAAGAACTGAAGTTAAAACCTTGATACTGTCAAAGGAAAGTGTAGTTTATTTTCAAAATCTGATGTGTTAGAAAGAGAATGACTTGGGTAATCAAGACTATTTCTCTTTCCATGCCTAATTTTCTCTTGTAAATATTTGTATATTGCTGTCCAGGTATTGGGGGGGGATCCTTTTTTTTTTTTGTTTGCAAGGGTGTAATTGTATCAGGTAATTGAAGTATCCATATATGATGTTCTAGAACTACAAGCTTAGAAAAAAAAAACCCCACAGTTATCTCTCAAACCCTGGTTTTGCCTTTTTCAAATGGAACAACACTATTTTTTTGGTGCAGGGTAAGCAGAGAGAAGCCTCCAGCTTGGAGTGCAGTTGGTTTACAGATCTCTCTAGCAAACAAACACATTACAAGGCTTTGGTACTAGTATTAACCATAATTACAGTTGCATACAGTTCATTAGTTAACAATTACCCTCAAATAAACTAAGTCTGTGGGCTTTCTTTTTTTGTGCTTTCCCTTACTCTGCTTGAAATCCCTGGGAAGGAGAGGCACCTGACAGGCCATACAGGTGAGGCTGCTGTGAATCATGATGGAGGTGAACTCTCATGTGGATGATGTCTCAAACCCAGAGGTCCAGACTAAGAAGTTTGCCCTGTGGACATCCAGACACTGCTGATGGTGGAAGAGATGCTCCCCAGCAGGATGTCCTGCAGGATAACCTGCCTTTCCCAGGTGGGACGGAGGCAGACATTTCAGTTGCCCGGCATAGTGTGAGGTGGACAGACCTGCAGAGAAGAACAAAAGTTCAGGTGGTGAGCGAGTACTGGAGGTGGCAGAGGGTGAAGGAGGTGGGGATGCAGCTGCAATGTCATTTTCTTTCTGGACAATTAGACATATCATTCTCAAGAGGAAGCCTTTTAAATCGAAATCAAAAGGGGCAGATTAACTTCTTAGGAGGCTGCCAATCCCTTGAAACAAATCTGCTGACCAAGACTTTGCAGATTCTAGTTGTTGTAGCAAAGACACTGTTTTGCCTCCTCCCAGCTCCAATATAATGTGCCCTGTGTTCTGCACCAGAAGAATCTGGGTGGTGCGACCTGCAATTCCCACGGCCATTCCGTTTGATTTGTCTGTCATTTTGCCGTCTCCCAGGGGAGGGTAATTTCTCAGCACTGAGGAGCAGCTCCCTGACGATGCAAAGTATGAATTTAGGCTCAACTGGCATTAGGCTTCTGAAGCAGTCAAAGGTCAATCTCTAAGGTTAAGTAAGCAGTTTTACTACCAGGAGAGGGACCTGCCCTACATCAGCCTGCCCACTCTGCCGACTTCTTCCTCACCTGCATTACGGGATGGCTGAGCTCTGCCCTGACCTCGGTAAGCTCTGCTGAGATTCTGGTCTTTGCTTGGAAGTGGTTGTTTTTAGCAAGATAAAATGTAAACCTCCAAGTTTTGCAACAGAAACACCCATTATGGCAACGTATTTGAAAGGAATAATTGTGTGTAGAGGATGGAGACTTACAACACCAAACCGTCGTGTCTTTCAGTGTCGCTTACAAGTGTTGCGCTTATTTAACGAAGAAACTTTGTCTCATCTTTCCTCCCACTCCTTTCCTTCTGTTTTACCCCTTCTTCACTTCATTGAGCTAGCATTGTCTGAATTGTTGCCATGTGCTCCCTCTGGAAGAAGTACAGCCCTCTGCTCTTCCCCTGCTCCTTGGAGAACTCCTGCAATGAGCTCCTGGGACTTGCTTGGTGCTTACCTGAGTCTTTTAGCTGAGACTTGGGGATGAACTTCAGGAAGTCTGACGTCCTCTTCTCTTCTGGGGTCTAGTTTTGTTCCTTTTAGCTATAGTTAGAGCTATGTTTCTCCTTTAAGCCAGAAGTCATGCTTTTTGCCTCCTTTTCTCTCTCTTCTCTCCCACCTAAATTCCTGCATTTTACTTAAGCTATTTCAGCAACTCTCTGGCTTTACCAATTACAGTTGTGAGTTCAGACGTGTTTTAGGAATTGAATCCTTCACTGTGGTGAAATAAAACCTGTAAGGCTTTTATTTCTATTCCTCTTAAGGACCCTGCTAATGGAGATTCATGGGAGAACTTGCAGGTGTCATTTCAGCCAAAAGAAAATTTGGTCCATGACTCAAGTGTTGTTTTATGTGCAAAGGGAAAGCTGGAAGATTCAGAGGATTATGGTTTAAAGAATTGGCAAAATAAGCTGCCTCTGGAAATCAAAATGCATTTACAGACCTCTGACAAACATCCCGAGGAGTCGGTGGCTGGCCCACTCTCCAGTACAGGCACCCTCTGTGCATCACTGCTACAGTAATTGTGTTGCCACATCAGCTCTAGCCATTTGTAAAAACTCAATATTAATTTACAGGCATGTTCAAATAATTTAATGGTCTGTGTATGTGCTACTGTAACTGTTGCAGAAGTGCCTCTGGATCCGTAAATATTTATTCTCTGCCAACTGATATCATATAGCCAATGCTTGCAACAAGTTCTATGTTGGTGGACCCAAATACCCAAAGGGAAATCACTGCAGCCACCAAGAATGTGCTCCATTTTAGCCAGACATGTTTATTTTGAAAAGGAGAAGGGAGATTTATCTAGTTCATTCCTCACTACTACTTAATGTGTTCTTAATATGCAATTAGTTCTAATATCAGCAAGTACCCAAGCCTAACAGAATCTTTTTTTTCATTAGTATGATTACAAAAGAAAAATTGACATTCAGCAATTGTAGGACCATGCTGCAATCACACCAGGTAAAATTACTGATGCTGAGCTCTCATGGTACAAAATGACTAGTACTAAATGATCAAGTGAGATTGCAACTTCACTGTTATGAGGCAGGCACCGTGGTTCTTGTAAATTTTCATTTCTGAACAGCAACTGTGGGAAACAGGTGTTTGTGAAAGCTGCTCATGGTTTTGGGGTACAGTAGAATTGCAGAAGGTCTGGTCTTCTTGTCATTTGTTTTTGATACTGAGTTAGTGTAGGATGTCTCATGAGCAGGCTGCTCTTCCGAACCAGCTGACTCCATGCCATTGCTCCAGGATTCCTCTGCTGGCAATCACAGATAGTTGACTGCAGTTAATGTTGACTCTTGCATTTTGTATGGCAATCACATTCTCTTTTTGCTTATATTCCTGAGTTTTGTCAGTGCTCTTCTGCTTTTGATTCTTTTCTTTTATAGGCAGTGTCAGTATTAGTTAATATTTGCAATAATAAAAATATTTCAGAAAAGGACACTCTCTGGTATGCATTAAGAAATGATTAAAAAAACGCAAACCTTTTTACAGCAAAGATCTCAGTAGATGATTATTTTTAACAACTTATGTCACACTCCAGAATTCAGTGGTGAATACTACAGCTATAAACACTTAATTGCTAATATCAACCATCTAATAAAGAACTATATGCATGGGGGGAGAATCAACTGGCTGTTTTCTCTTCTCCATCAGTGAAGTAACTGCTGAAGTCAACAATGTCCTAACCAGTATGAAACCAGAGACTGCCACAGAGACTATTATAAGGTGTTTTCATACAGTTTTATGATTTGCAGCCTTCATGTTCCTCCTGCCTGGAGGAAATCATGCAATCCATATGTTAGAGGGGTAGATCCCGCATTGCTGATCATCTCACAGTGTTTGACATTCTTGTGTAATCTTGTGTAAACTGTCTTGACATTGACAGGAAATTTTCTCTTTCACTTTCTTAGTGTCTCTGAATGACTGAAAATCCTGGAACAGCAACATTTTCTTGATTTCAGTATCAACAAAGGGAACTTCCGAGTCACTGCAAATCAACGTGCTGTGGAGCCTCTCTGTAGACTGTCTCTAGAACTGCTTTTATGACTATGGCAGTTTTGACCTCCTTAATGATCTGATTCAGCAAGATACAGCCACATTCCCTCTCGTCTTTACAGCCTATCCAAGCAGTTACAGAGAGGGTCAAACAAAAGGGAAGTCATCGCTGCCTTCCTACGTACCTCATTCTTGTGTCAGGTGCTAAAAGCCATCCTACTTAACAGTGAGGAACTGGGCCCTTAATGAACACTGGTTTGGAGATCTGTAATTTCAACATTCAAGGAATACTTGCCACGCTTTGCTAACAGTGTAAATTTGCTGTTGTATTTAATGTTTTTTTACCTCTGCACGTGCAGTCTGGGCCCTGGAGCGCAGGCCTGGGCTCAAGCTGCTACTTTATCATCTAGATTGGGAGGCTATAGGAGGAAAGAGCTTGCTGGTGCATCCATCCTATTGCTACTGCCGCGTTAAAGGATATTCTTCCATCAGTGGACTCAGAGTTCAAGGAGCATCTAGACAACGCTCTTAGTCATATGATTTAGTTTTAGGCAGTCCCATGAGGAGCAGGGAGTTGGACTCGATGGTCCTTATGGGTCCCTTCAACTTGAGATTGAAAATGAATTGAAATTGAAATGAATTGAAGTGAATTGAAATTCTATGATTTTATGATTCTATGAGCTTGACCCTCAGAGCAGTGAATGACATTTCTCCCCACTGCTCCCACTGGAAGACCCATCTGACACTGAATTACTTTAACGATTACACACCACAGCTGTTAAATTTTTTCATGGGCAGTCAACACATATATATCTTCCTATGTCAACATCAGCCTAAAGGATAAAGTTCTCTTCTTTCCTCCTTGTGTTCACACAGGACCACATGTAGCCATAATTACCCTTGGCCTGCATTTGACCCTTAAAGCATTTTTGGACAGTTTTAAATAAGGAAATACCTTTCTTTTCCTACCTAGTTTGATACAACTTCAATCCCTTCAGCACAGCACTACTCTTGCTTTGCAAATCCAGATACTACAGTAACAAATTCCTTCCTTTACACTTTCATGTTCATTCATTCTTCTTTCCATATTTCCAGTCTTTCGATATTTCTTCTTTCCTGCTTTCTTGTTCCTTTCTGTGCCGTCTGTTATTTTGGTGTTGCCTTCTTTCCCCTTTTCAGCACTTTTAAAAGCGAAAGAAGTGAGAGACCTTATAGTACTCTTTTTCTTGGGTTGATGTGTTTCTTAAAGAATAATTACTAGCCTTAAGAGTTTGATGCAACACAGATCTAAACCACTATATTTTTTTGCGGGATCTTCCCTGCTGAATTAGGCATAATAATAATAATCCCTATGTGTGGAAGTCAAGACACTAACTCTGGCTCACAGAAAAAAATAATTGTTTGGGTCTCTTAGGCTAATTCCAGTGCAATAACCATATGTGGTGGGATAGCCCCAGCTAACAACCAAACTCCCACTCAGACACTCACTCTCACACCTCCTCAGCGGGATGGAGGTGGGGCAAATAGGAAGAACAGAAATTAGAAAGCTTATGGGACATGAAAAAGCCAGGGAGATCACTTACCAATTACTGCCCCAGGCAAAACAGACTCAAGTTGGGGAAAACTAATTTATTGCCAATTAAAATAAATATTTAATTTCTGAATCAGGCAGTGAGAAGCAAAAAGACAAGCATTGAAACAACTCCCTACCTTCCCCCTTTCCCATGCTCAACTTCACTCTTTCACTTCAGACTCCTCTCCTCCTGCCCTTGTTACCGCTGCAGGTACCCTCAGTCCCTTTGGTGAGGCGATGAGCGGTGCAAGGCGGGTGTTCGTGGCCGGTACATAGTGCTTTGTCTCTGCCACTTCTTTCCTCCCACATCTTTCTTCTGCTTCAGTGTGGGCTCTCCACAGGCTGCAGCTTCCTTCAGGAATATCCATCTGCTCTGGTGTGGGGTCCTCCCTCCGCGGACTGCCGTGAGGATATCTTTTTTTAATTATTTTGTTTCACTCCTCTGCCTTTTCAGGACTTTTTGCCCCTTTCTTAAACATATTATCACCAAGGCACGACCAACCTCACCGATAGGCTCAGCTGTGGCCAGCGGTGGGACTGCTAGTGTCTGGCAGGCCCCCCAGCGGAGGCCACCCCTGCAGCCACCTGCTGCCAGCCCCTTGCCATTTATACCCAGCCCACCATATTACTTTGCCATCCAAAAATCAGCTCCAAAACGGATCTCTATAGGGGAAAAAAAAAAAAAAAAAAGGAATATAAACAAAGGTATCTCACTCCAGTAGAGGGAGTTATTCTGAGATAAGCAGCACTTCCACTGGGCTCTTCCTCCCTCTGTCCAAAAAATACTGTTCCAGGCCATCTCTCCATACTCTACTACCTACAAACTAAAAACCGTAGGCTTCCCACTGAAGATGTGCTGCATGAGGGAATCACGTATCATATGCTTTTACTGCATTATTATTACAAGAGCATTACTGCACTTAACTTTCTTTGTTCTGTAGAATACATTTCAGCTGAAAAATGTTGCTCAGCTAGACCCATTAGTGAGCGTTAATTTGTAAAGTGTTTTCTTAGGGTCTGTTTGATGAATTCTCAAACCAAATTCGCCCAGCTGGATTTCAAAATTAATGCAGCAAATAGACCATCAGTTTTGTGCAGTGTCTCATTCTGAATTCTCACGTCTTGCCTTACTGGAGTTTTTCCTTGTATTCTAAATGACTGTATAACAACAACAAAATCTGCCCTCTTATTTCTGTAGCTGAGGTCATATAGTGACAGAAAAATATTTGCTGTCTTCCAGCTGAATAAAACCCACTATAAGCCCCAAAGCAAGGGTTCAAAGCCAGCGTAAGGATCCCTGTATTTTACTAAATTAAGAAATACAGGACCAGAAGGCCAAAACAATACCCCTCTCGTATTAGACAAGACTCAGCTTAACTACACAACCCTACATTGCATACAGAGATGGGCAGGAAGAGCAAACAGAAGTTCACCAACTCAGTGTATTCATTAGTCTATGTGCTAGTATGCAAGCAGTCTCGACGGGATGACCTTGGGAAACACTCTGCCTAGTGAAATGAGAGGAATATCTCAAGCAGAAAGACCTTGCAAAAAAAGAAGGAAGATTAATAACTTCAGCATTTTAGCTGGGGTGAATTGTACTTGGAGGTGAGTATTTTCCACACTGACCAGATGGTGTCTCTGGTGGCCAGGTAGCTTGGCTACCACAGCTGAAACCTGAAATGAGGTTGAGCACCAGAATGGGCAAGAGGTGTTGAGGAGGAGAGGGTGCTTAGCATTATGCTAGAGCACCAGGGTCCTTCTTACTGAAACTTCACATGGGTTGCTGTATTGGAATTGGCATTTTTGGGTGTGTGTTTGGATGCTGCTGCTCCTTGTACTGAAGTGATCTAATTGCTTTTCTTTAAGACTAGGCAGAGCTAGTAGAAGCTCCTGGCAGCCCCTTTCTTCCCCCGTTAAAGGGAGGTAGAGGCTGCTGGCAGGCAACAAAGGAGTTCTCTGTGTTCTTCAAAATGCCCGGAGAAGCAGAGGATAGATCTCTCCTCTCAGGCCAGTCAGGGGGAAAAGGAGCAGAGAGGGCAGATCGCTCTAGTTCTTTCTCCTTCTTTTTCAGACACATGGTTTAGGTGCAGCTACTTTGCTAAACATTCAGCATCCATTTATTGCTGAAGTTTCCACCTGAAAGGTGCACCATCAGGCACCACATGCCCATGTACAATTTACTGCCATTTTCTCTAGCAGGAAGGTTCATTTGGAAAGGTTTTGTTTGGCATGAATTTGACTGACACCAGGGCACAGAGTTCTATCTGAACATAAATCATTATTTCACTTTATGCAATGATGCTTTAAAACACAAATCAAAAGACAAAACATTACTTGTGTGAAAGATGCTGCTTCTGCAAGTACCCTTTAAGACCAGTATGTGGTATACAGTCTGCTGGGAAAGCATATAGTGCTCTTGAATGCAACAGACATGGGAATAAATAACAACTAGTCCATGTAGCTGCAGTAGGCCATAAATCATGCTCCAAGGCTGGGCAAAACTTCACTTTCAAGGGACATTAGCAAACCATCTCCAGGGGCATTATAACCGCCACCTGCACCACAAACAGTGATGTCAAGCGGTGACATCTCTCCCCCAGACACTGACGAGTGACGGAGGCAGCTTCTATGCAAGTAAGAGTCAATGTTTTAGTACCATCTAGATTGGGGATCTATTTTAACATATTTCTTCCGATGTAACAACAACAACAAAAAAAGATCATTGACAAATCATGTGGTATGAGTGGCTGACTTGCATCACTAAATCTTGGAAGAAGAAATAGTTGAAAATAGTGGAAAATGACTCGGTGCTTATTATTTCAACTTTGCTCTTTGGAAGCTGTGATGGAAAAATACGGCAGTAGGTTTCAGTAGTCAAGAACTTCTGTAACTCTGTGCTTGCTAAAATGTAGGTTAGTTTTTCTTCAATTGTACCATGAGTTTATATTTCTCTTAAATTTGTCAGGGTTTATTTGTTCTCATTTCCCAGGGGCAAGTCTAGAAGCTAAAAGGAGAGCAAGGATAACCTGCATGGGGATAGGATGTGGAACAGGATCCAGCCTAGTGAGCCAGTTCCTGGCTCTGTGTGCTGTCTCTCTTGCTTGTACTGGACTCTCACACTGGGCAATAGGTGGGACAGTTCCTTCTAGCAATCACTGCTTGCTGGCAACCACACATCTGAGAAGTATGAAGGTCCCTGCAAATGCAAAAGCAGATGAAAGCACAAAAGCAATAGGCGATCACCCTTCTCTGACATGGCAGCCTTCTTTAACCTGGGCTACACAGTGCAGGTGCATGGGTAGCATCCTGCTCTGATGTGTTGATGAAGGTCCTTGGAGGTAGTGGAAAAGAAGTGGGCTGGGCCAGCCCGGCTCACTCCAGTTCAGGCTGGTAGACTGTCTGCAGGCCAGGCAAAGTCTGCCAGTCTCAGCAACCTCAGCAACCTGGCTCTGCATCTTCTCTGAGACCCAAGGTCATTCTCCCTTTGGGCAACTGGAAGGCTGCTTGTCCTGTGACAGCTAACAAGGAGCTAGCCCCTCACCAAGTTTCCTGGGCACTTCAGCGTAAGCACCATCAACAGCCACATTTGTCCCATCACAATTACAGAATTAGAGAATCACAGAATCACAGAATGGTTTGGGTTGGAAGTGACGTTAAGGTTCATCTAGTCCAACCCCTGTGCTGTGGCAGGGACATCTTTCACGAGACCAGGTTGCTCAAAGCACCGTCCAGCCTAAGTTTGAACGCTACCAGTGATGGGACATATGACAGTTTGCAAACTGAAAATTAAGCACCGAAAGCAATGCCCACATAGTCAACAGCCTCACCTCATTTTCTGCATTAGGAAAGGGCAGCCAGTACTGTTTTCAACACCATTCCTGCCTTGAGCTTGCCCAGCTGCAGGGAGGGCTCCTGCATGAGCTGAAGATGCTCATCAGTTCCTGGCATCTGGTTACCAATGTCTGCAGAGCACAACTCTGAGCCGTAATTGTAAAACTGGGTTAGCACCAGGCTCTGGGGCTTAAGCTGGACTGGAACTGGTAGAAGGGGCTCTGGACCAGCTCTGCCACTCACCAGCAAACGCAAAGTGTGACATGGAGTGTCATTGCAGCGTGGCTCCGATCGACCCCTTCCCACTGCATAAGCAGTTTATCCATACATGCTTCCAAAAGCTCAGGTTTACAGGTCTTATGGTTCACACAGACTGAAAAAGAACCATCACACTTTCCCCAATTCCTATGGTAACTCCATCCTTTCAGCTGGCACTTCAGAATGTTTTGCCTTTATATCTTCATAATTTGCACTTTGAATGTCTAAAGAGAACATTTTAAGTTAAATCTCACCTGAATAAAATATTTAAAAGCAAATTTTTATTCTTTCAAATAGATAGATTTTTATTACTTTACTGTGGAATTGCCCCAAGGCAAATAAGTACAGAAATTATTCCCAACATAAATTTACTTTAGTGAATTGTACGGCATTAAACATGCCTTTGCAACACTGAAATTGATAAGACTGCACCTTCACATAGTGTTGCACTGAAGATATTTTAGAATATCTTTGAATAAATTGACGGTCCTGGAACAGTATACTAGTTTCCTCAGTTACAGGAATAGCATAACAACAGAAGTGTGGATGCTGACAGCAGCAGGGATGTGTGTGAGGTATGTCATGGGTCTCTTGTACATCTAGAAGACCCCTGTGACAGAGAAACAAATCCTAAAATATGTTACTTAATGAAACTGCAAGGGCATGCGGTAGTTACTACCAATGAAATAGAATGGCAAGATGGCACAAAACTCCCTGTAAATAAATCTGAAGTGGATATTTGGGGCTGTAAGCAAAATGTAACCTTGTGATAAGAAATGGGTCTGTAAGAGGTCAAAAAGCAAGAACTACAAGGTCTGACATCCAACACAGCATGTCCTCAGTGTTATAGGGCCACGTGGTACTACCTACTCTGCAAGCAACAGAGAGTGTGGGAAGCAATGCACCCAACTGGAAGAGAAGCTGGGACATTGAGACACCAGTGACCTTGTTATTCAACATCACAGAGGGCAAATCACTTGCACAGCTTCTACTCTGTGTAGTGTCAAAATTACTGTGACAGGCCAATACTTTCTCACTGACCAGAACATCCCAGGTTTATGGGATTATTGTGTTGTATTATTCCTAGCTTAATGAGTGATGATTTCTTCAGCCTTCACAGTATTTTATGAGTACGTGCCCATTTTGATTAGTTTCTCCCCAAAGGAATGAAAAGAGAGTCTCTCCAGACAGAATCTCTACTATGAATGGGTGTCTGGAATAGTGCATGTAGGCGTGTAGCCTTGTCCTTAAGTAATGCTGTACTTTTTCAGGGGATACTGGGAGGTGGTTTCCAACTCCAAGAGTGTATTTCCATGAAGTCACTTTCAGTGGCTGTTCATTTGTCCAACTTGGATTTTTTGCACAGTTTACATTCTACTTCACAATTATGGTGGTAGAAACCACAAAAATTACAGAAGTCTAGGTTTGGAGAGAGCATCTCTACATCATCTGCTCCAAACTTCTGCTGAAAGCAAAGCCTTTGGTTAAGTCTTCCAGGGCCCTGACAAGACAAGCCTTGAATATTTCCAGTGAGGGAGATTCTACCATGTGGCTGGCCAATCCATTCCAAATGTTTAATTTTTCTCAGAGTGAAGGCTTTTTTCTTGTATCCATACAGTATTTTCCCTGAAGCAACTTCTGCCCATTGCTTCTTGTTCCCTCACTGTACAGCCCTGTGAAGAGAGCACCTCCACCTTTTCTATAAGGCTGTTTTAGGTATTGGAAGACTGGGATTAGACCTCCCCTGAGCTTTCTCTTCTCTAGGCTGAGAAAACTCAGTTATTTCAACCTTTCTTCACATGAGGTTCTCCAGCCCTCTAATCATCTTTGTGGACATTGAATGGACTCTCCCCAGTTTTTCAGTGTTGTGCTTGAACTAGGGAGACTGAAACTGGACACAACATTCCAGGTGCCAATGGGAGTGGAATAATCACATCCCTGGAACTGCTGACTGTGTGCTTGGTGGCACAGCCCAGGAGCCTGTTTACCACCTTTGCTGAAAGGGCACACTGCTGTCTCTTGTTCAGCTTGCTTCCCCCCAGGTCTTTTCAGCAGAGCTGCTTTCCAGCCAGTCAGATCCCCACCTGTACTGCTGCTTGGGATTATCGTGTCAGGTGCAGAGCTTTACATTTATTGTTCTTAAATCTGATGCAACTCTTGTTGGCCCAATCTTCCAACCAGTTGAGGTCTATCTATATGGTGGCTTTTTCCTAGTTTGGTGTTGTCTGCAGCTTTGGCAAGGGTGCGTTTGAACTTGTTCTTCCGTATTGTTCTTAAAAACTTTGGGTAGTGTTGAACCCTGTATTGATTTATGAGTGGCTGCCCATTTGACTTTGAACCATTAAACATTGTCATGGTTTGGGCTGCACTGGCTACTAAGATGAACAACAGATGCTCCAAGGAGAGGAGGGAGAGAGAGAAACAGATGTATAAGTTTAGAAGAAACTAAACTACTTTAATGAAAATATTAATAAAATAATAGAAAGGAAATAATGAAATATATACACTATATACAGAACCATATTGAGCTCCCAGGATGAAGATCATGTCAGCGGCAGGCACTGGGAAAGTCCCAGGTGGACAGGAGCTGGATTCCAGATCTGGATTCAGGAATGCACAGATTGGGATCAAAGGCAGACGAACAGACAGAGTCCTCCTCGGACTGTGGCCACTGAAGAAAGAGGCTGACACCTTTGATCCCTCAGCTTTTATACAGAGCACAATGTAGGTGGGATGGAATACCCTGTTGGTCAGTTTTAGGTCACCTGTCTTGTCAGGTGGGACCCCTCTACGCTTTTCCGCTTCTGACCCTCCAAATAACAGAGCTAGCTGACCTTGGTTGTTATAGCAAAAAGAATAAGCAAGAACCTTTCTGCACACTACTCCTTGGCATAAATTACAAATAATCAGATTTTATCACTCTGAGAACAAACAGTATCTCCACAATATGCTGTTAATTTCAGAGTTTAGTTAGAAGATGCTTAGCTAAAAAGTAAAATCAACTAAAGTCAAATCAAGGTAGCATCTCTCATCTACCAAGCAACTTATTTCATCACAGAAGGCTTTCACCCACTATATGGCTTTTTTTGGTCACTTCCTTTTCTTTCAGTTGCCTGGAAATACTTTTCATGAGGGCCTGATACACAGCTTTCCCAGGGAAGGAAGTGAGCCTGACCAGTGTGTAGTTTCCCAGACCTTCCTTTCTGTCCTTTTGTAGATGAAGAAAATATTAGCCCTTTCCTACTTGACTGGGACTCCCTGACCTGCACGATCTTTCAAAGATGATAGAACGTGGTTTTGCAATGAGGTCAGCCAACTCTTTTAGCTCTCTCAGCTGCAACTCATCAGGTCCCATAGACTTGTAAATACTGGGTTTGTACAGATGGTCCCTAACTCAGCTCTCCTCTCCTATTGGTAAGAATTGTATATCTACATTTCCTGTTCTTTTAAACCCCCTGATAAATTGCACATTGTTAAAATGAACATTTCCTGTCACAGAATCTTTATATAAATGTAGTTTTTAATTTTTACTTTCATTTTATTCTGATTATGATTATATAGTTCACTTTTTAAAGAAAGAAGACTTTTATGCCATTTGACACATCTACAATGCAGCTGCAAATAAAAATACTTCCTTTTTTTTTTCTCACACAGAAGTCATTAAAATATTTTTTGTAGACAAGTGAATCCAGGTTCTGCACCAAGAGCTTGTGATACCTGAACACGAACTGCCAAAAAATCCCCAGAGGAAACACTCAATAACTGTGTGAAGATAATAGACAGAAAAGGCAAGCGACCTTTATTTTTTAAAGCACCATTTCTTGCTTGAAGATGAAATTCAATAGTAAAATCAGAGCAGAACAGTCCTCCATGGCTTTGTGTGAACTTTGGATGTATATGGACGGTGGGATGGGTTCAGTGCCAGCAGCACCAGCATAGGCAGTGCCGGAAGCTGAGCAAGTTGAGCTTGAAACCAGAGACCAGCTCTGGGGCTGACACCTCTTCCAAGGCGGCCAGGAAAAACTTTTAGACAAATGCAGTCTTTTAGACAAATGCGTTGAGGCAAAGAGGCAAACACAACTCAGCAAATAGAGGAGGAGCGGAGGGAAAGGCACAGGCACTGATACAGCCACGTGTAGCCTTTGTGGTTTGCAAAGAGAAGGCAGTGTAAGCAGAGGACTTCAGCTTGCAGGCTTGTCCCAGGGAAAATTTGCCTTGGATTCAGTGGAAGTTCTGCCAAAATGAAAACCAGGACTCGTCTGGTGTGAGATTGGCACAACCACCTCACCGCACCCATGCAGAACAACACATTACATTCAGGAAGGGTATGCAAACTCCAACGCTAAACCAACGACAAAGCTGATTTTGAAATGATTTTAATGATAGACAATCTGCATACCAATTGACTCATTTGCGTATACGATAGCTTGGAACAATACCAGAGAAATATGTAAAAAGTCTGCAATGCTGTATGACAATAGCTTCCAAGTATGCTGACCTTCGGTAAATGAAACAAACGGAAAGTACAGTACTCTTTTGATGAGGCATTAATGAAGGATTAAGAGCGGATACAGCTGCATCACACGAGCACTTTGTTAGACACGCTGTTTTCACTCCGCGCCTTTTCCGTAATTACAACAGAAGCGCTGTGCGAGGCAGGCAGCGAGCCTCCGCTGTAACAGGGGTCTGTTTGACAACAACCAGGCGGCAGGGAGCAGCACGGTGTGAGCTGACATCCCCCCTCCCACCCGGCACCGGCCCCACACCGACTGGAGAATATGAACCCTACAGAAAAAAGCATATTAATAAGTGAACGGGAAGGACACGAACGCTCGTGCAACTGCTTTGTTGCCTGTAACAGCTGCAGAGAGCAGGGCTCACAGAAGAGTTTATAGGCTGGACCACAGCCTTTCTACGTGCAAAACAGTCTTCTAGCCTGCAACCGCCCCCATCCTTTTCAAGAGATTCTAGCTGTTTGAAGTGGTGCTCAAATCCTCACTGGGTGAATAGCGACTACTTACGTTTTTGCTCTTACCTTGTTGCCTTCCCTTGGTATTCACCTCCAGAGTAGGGAGGCATGACATATATGTATGAAAAATAAAGTGTATAAATATTTCTCTGTTTATATCATTATACTGTTTTTCTTCCAAAGCTCATCTGTAAGGAATGAGTTGAATAAAGCTGAAGCTGCTAACATACCAAGAGGCTTTCTATTTTAATGAATTGACTTTGAGTGGTTCCAGTACCAAGAGTGGGTGATGCTTGCTCTGGCACCAAGTGCAAGCTTTAGCAACCTTATGGTTCTGCCGTCTTTGTGGCGGAGCAAGGGTACTTGCCCTCTCCTCCAGAGAGTCCTGACAAAGATTGCTGGGATAGTGTGGTGAACCTCTTGTCTTCATTCATTTTCAGGGCAGGTCATTTTAGTCATCTGCCTTATATCCAGGTATCCAGGCTACCCACAATGTTGGCACAAGTGCAAGCGAATACAGCAAAGAGGCAAGAACAAAAAAGGTATACATCTTAAAGGTATATATTTGAAAATTAGTTTTGATGTAGAAGAAGCCTTTAGTAGCAACATCAGGAATCATTTGAGCCACAAGCACAAATATATGCTTTGGTCAGGTATTAAATATCTATGTTGGGGATAGCAATGTTTTACTAGACCTGTTTAAGAGATGATTTCTTGTAGGGTACAGACTTGCCCTGAGCTGGTTGCAGATCTAAGACAGAATCAGATCACCGAGATGTGAGCACTCAGCAAATTTAACATGTTTGAGGATTTCTGAGCAGTTTAACCTTTACATGGCTATTATTTAATAACTTCCTGGTGAGTTTTTCAATAGAAGCTATTCACATGCATCTTTTCTATGTCAGTGACTCCTAATTAGTGCAACTAGAAAAGCGCTAAAATTTGCTGAAAATGGTCAGGCCAACTTGATGCTCTGTATTACTACATAAAGCTATATAGAAAGACAGACATTGTAGACTTTCCTATGTTGAAGTTGTGCACAGTTTTTTCAAACTGATCAGTTATATTCACAGCCAACATTCATGCAATATTTCAATTAACTGCCTTGGTATTGAAAGATGGCGTGTGAGTATAAAATTTTTGTAAGATGAAATTTGGGGCAGTCTGTCAAGCACTTTGGAGGACAGATTCATAATCCAGCATGATTTTGACAAACTGAAGAGATGACCTGATATTAAAAAAAGGACAAATTCAATGCAAAGTGCATAGCACTACATGTAAGAACAAATCGATGCACAAATGTGGAGAGTGTGTATTATCTCTTAAAGAAGCAGCATCATAGGGAGGGATCATGGGTTTCCAGATTAGAAACCTAATCTGAATCAATAACATGATCCTCTTCCAGAGACACCTAATTCTGGGTTGTCTTAGAAGAAACATCAAACGTAAGACATGGGAAAATGCTGGTGAATCTTGCAGTGGAATCTTCTGAGTGGCTTTGCACCGCAGACTCCAAAAGCGAGGTATGCAAGGAAGACTGCCGTGACACTGGTCTTGCGATACCAAAAAGCACAGACGATCAGCCTGTCCTGTGGGAAACTGCCAAGAAGTCAATTTGTCATAAAGGCTTTGTAGGCTAATGGTAAAGAAAATATTCCTAAAATTTAGGCAAGTTGATTCTCTGAGAACAGACCAGCTTGGCAAACTGTGAACTTCTGGTGAGGACAGCTGAATTGAACCCTGCTCTGGAGTGGTGTAGGTCACTCGGTCTCCAACTCCAGTCTGCTATTACTTCATTTGTATATGCTATGGCCATGCCTAAGCAATGTCCGCCTGGAGGTCCCATCTTGATCTCACAGCAGTCACAGAATCACAGAAATGATATGGGGTTGGAAGGGACCTCTGGAGATCATCTAGTCCAACCCCACTGCCCAAATGGGTCCTCCTAGAGCAGGTTACACAGGAACTTGTCCAGGCAGGTTATGAACATTTCCAGAGACAGAGACTCCACCACCTCTCTGGGCAGCCTGTTCCAGTGCTCTGCCACCTTCAAAGTGAAGAAATTCCTCCTCACATTTAGATGGAACTTCTTATGTACAAGTTTGTGCCCATCTCCTCTTGTCCTGTCACTGGGCACCACTGAAAAAAGACCAGCCCCATCCTCTTGACACCCATCCTTCAAGTATTTATAGATGTTGATCAGATCCCTCCTCAGCCTTCTCTTCTCAATGTCCATGGGAAATAGACTAGATGACTTCTTGAGGCACCTTGTAGCCCAACACTAATATTTCTAAAACATCCTTCTCCCAGTCCTCAGTTACTGCACTAAATCAGAAGTCTGTACATTGTTATATAGTCTATTCTTACCCTGATAAATGTTAAGATGGTTGCAGTCAACATAAATTCATCCAGAGCCTTTAAGAAAAATGCAAAGCTTAAAAAAGTTCTCAACTGAGCAGGTAACAAAAGGTGAACAAAATTTACATTTTAATTGGCTCCTGTAGATATAATTGTCTTATCTTTGTATCCACCTACTTTAATAATAACAACAATAAAAGACCCTTCTAACCTACTAACCTAGAGCATCTACAAATCTGTGGCAGATGAACTTTCTGGCAGCGTCAGCTCCCAATTAGCTATTTTTGTTACTCCTGAGATGTGTGCAGGGTGTGAGGTTACATCAGGCAACTATTTTCAGGCCTTTTCCTACTTTTTCCATTGTTTTATTATTCATCCTTTTGTATAACCTGCTTTTCAATTCTAACACCATCTCTGTACAGAGCCGTAGTTCTGCACAGGAAAACAAAAATGCAAATAAACAAAACACCCTGGCAGTAAGTGTCTGCCATTGTCTATAAGAAGAGAAAAACAAGTTAATCTGTTTCCTTTGATAATTGTTTTCATTCCTGTAGTGCTGGTAGAAGTGGACTAGAGTCAGGTACAATTCCCTTTTGGAGGCCACCAAAACGTGTTAACTTCATTCATGAATCTGTCAAGCTTTATGTTTCCTGTTCTTTACTTTTTTAAATCTGCATTATCTCAAAGCAAACTTTATACAATAAGGCTTTTTAGCACAGTAAAAGCTCTTTGGTGAGAAGTGTGTTGGGTGCTATCAGAATAATACTGGGTAATCCACCCCAGAGAGAGTTTACAGTCTAGCAAAGCTGAGCACTAGAAACAGTAGGAATGTAATTTCTGATTTTGGCTCAGTTATGGGAGTAGTTTAAAAATACCTTGTTGTGAAACCCACTGGAAAATTAGTAAATGAACTAGAGGCATATTAGTGGATAGATTGACAATAAAGGCCCTGCAAACTGTAAACTTCTAGGAGTCAAAAAAGTGAAAGGAAAAAAAAAATCATATGAATCTAACCTATGTGAACTTTATTTGTTGGAAATTTAGGATTAGCCATATTGATTATGAAGACTGGTCCAGAATATTATTGGTCTGTCTTAGTAAATAGCCAATACCTGGTGTTATAGGAGAGCATGGAGAAATATTAAAATAGAGTCTTGCTTCTACAATGGTGAATAAATCATGACCACAATTCTGTCTGCCTCAATAGCTGGAATATAAAATTAAGAACAAAAGAGAATGCAGTTATCTGCAAAATGACTACCTTTGTTCTTAACAGATACTTCCACCTAGGCTACCTTTTGTGAATGAGTATCACCTCTTTTCAAACAGCATGCTTTAAAAAGACTGGGCTGATTCTCCTCCTCACTTTGAACACCCCCTGAAACACATAAATTGCCGCACTGGCTCAACCCCAGGCTTCATTTACCACAGCAGTCTGTACTCCGAAGGAATCATGGAAATGCGGTGGATGATGGAGTCTCACCTGGTGCAATAAAACAGGATGGAGTATACCCAAACTGTTTCTGAGAAATGTTTGTTTATCCCGCCCTTAAAGAACTCCAGCAGTAGAAATGCTACAGTGCGCTGAGTTGCAGTTGTCCAGTGTTTTGCCATCAGTTTGGAAAGTTTGTTCACTAGTTTAAACCTCCAGAGCAGAATAACCTGTGGGGTCTCACTTGGGGGATTTTCAAATTAAGGAAGGATTTCCAAGTAATTCAAGCAGGAGAACAGGCCTGAAGGTCAGTAAATTACAGTTGTTGACTGTCCAAGCAAGAAGAGGCAGTGAATTTCGGAGCTGGAGGTGGATGGAAAAGAGAAGAGTTAGAGGCGATTGATTAGAAAAGGTGGTGAATGGAGATTGCTGTGATTGAAACCAGAGGCTTTGGGTTTCCGTGTTTCTTTCCAAGCCACCCCACACTCGTTACAAATCAACTGTTACATAAACAAAGCTCTATGGACGTGGATGTGGGCAGGTTCATTTATTTTGGTAGATGTGAGGGCGCTGCAGTTAGGTATAGAATCATAGAATCATAGAATGGTTAGAGTTGGAAGGGATCTTAAAGATCATCAGGTTCCAACCCCCCTGCCATAGTTCATGCTCCTGGCAACCTCTGGTAAGAAAAAGGAAAAAGGCCTGGGAAAAATGTCCAATGTGTCAGGGAGTAACAGTTTGTTGAAGTTTAAGTATTTTTTCATAGAAAGCCAAGTTAAAGATAACTTGCATTACCAATTAATGATTTTATTAACTTTGAAAGTATACTTAGATATATATAGAAAGAGACCTACAATTTGGCAATATACACTGCCTACAAAGTAATCGCTTGTTTTAAAACACAAATGATGCTGACTATTATAATGTGAACTGTTTTCCAGATGAAAAGAATTAAAGGGATGTAATTGGAGAAGTATGCAACAGTGGCTAATATGCTATTATTTGCAAAGAGATATTACAACTTATAATCTTCTTTCATGGGTTTATGTTGTTAGTGTTTAATCAGGCGTGTGAGTGTATTCAGGTGTTAAACCATTCTATTAGCTAGGAAAATTGCACTATTATTTACTGAGCTGTTTGTGATATATTGTTGTTGGCTTTTTAACTTTCTATTTCTTGTCTTAGTGCAGTTTATGTAATTGTCCTTTCTGCTTTTGTCTTGTACAAAGGCTTGTAAAGTGTCACTAGGGCAGATTAGCCATGTCAAAAATCAAGGTGGTTTTTTTTTTAATACATTATATGAATAAATCTTATTTCCTATCTTGTTTTATTGGAAGGCACCACAGCTACAAGATGGGGCTTTGAGCTTTTATCACCATTCCTCTGGGAAAGTGAAGAGCCTCTGGCATCCCCAGTCATTTCCAGAGCTCAACAGTGATGGCAGAGTGAGAGAAGAAGGGCTTGGTAAAATAGTGGTTGCTTTAGACCCAGGTCGTTGGGAAGTTTGTGGTGACGAAGACAGGCCACGGTCAGCCCATGGGTTGGGGTCCAAGTGTGGGTCAGCAGTGGCGTGGTTGAGCAGGGGCAAGGATGCAGTGCAGGAGGAGGGATGTGCTCAGGGGGTTTCTAATGCAGGGCAGCAGTATTATGCTTGGAGTCGGGTGGGAGGTATCCACAGCTGCCTCAGCACCATTCTGCATGCAGGGATAAGAGAGGACTTTGGGCAGCCTATGGATCTGAGCAGCCTTCCTGTCTCCTCAAAAGAAATTCCATGTTTCTAATAAATCTAGTCCCCTGTGCTTATACATTTCGGGTGCAGAAGGGAGGCATGGACAGATTTTCTTAATAAGCTCATCATTTTATTATAGCAAAGCACAAAGGACGGGACCTAACATGATATCATTTATGTGTCTTCTGAAGAGCTAGTCACTCAAGGCAGCTATGTGGTTGGCAGAGGGAAACAGTCATTTATGGACCATGACTTACCTTATACGCTTGAATATTTGATGTGAGCATAGATGTACTAGGGCCCGGGTAGACCTCTTACTTTCTTTTTTCTGCCTTCTTTCTTTCATGAAGTTCATAGGTGTCCATTTTTGCCTCATTATTACCTTTTTGTACCCAGTTCATCATCAGGCACGTGCACGTTGTAATTCCTGGCACACATAAGAAAATACACTGGTTATTATTTACTAACATCCAACAAAACTTTATTAAAACCATAAAGCTTTTAAAAATATGTGGAAACACATATGGAAGGGAAAGCACATGCTCCTCCACATCATTCTAGCAAAAGATGAAACATCAAGGCCTGGTGGTGGATTGACCCTGAGTGGGTGGAAGTGTTGACAGAGCAATGTGACTATGGAGCTAACCTACCTTAGCTAGTGTTTTGTGGAGACAGTCTTGGACAGACCAGTTCAGGGAATGCTGTCAGGAACAGGGAGGATCAGTATACCAGTACACAATCAGATTCAGGAACTCATAACCTTGCTGGGGGTATACTGGGAGACAGGGCATCTGCTATGGTACCTATCAAAGGCTAGCAGCATCCATGAAGGCAGAGTTCATCTCCTCTGCCCTTGTTTCAGGTCTTGTCTTGCACAAGGTAGGATGCATGTCACCTCAGTGAAGTTTCTTGTATTTAATTACTAGACACTACCACCAACTATCTGGGGGCCAGAAAATGTGTTTCCCTTCTAGTATTATTTGTTAATAGTTGTAAACAACAATGCCTCCTTGGGGTGATCTGTACTGCTGCTGGAAGGAAAGCAGAGGGGAAAATCCACAGTACAAGGGGAACAGAAGAAGCAGTCTGTGGGTACAGGAGCACGCAACTTGGTTACACAACCTATAAATATGGGGATGGTCCCATTCTATGACAAAGAAAAGAGAAGCGGTGCTACACCCTGTGGTTAATATGACAATGTGTAGTTAGAGTATTTAATGGTTACCGGTCATTTAGCTCACTTTTCTCACCATTCAAAGATATCACTTGTTTTATACATAACACTGAAGCCTAAAAAGAACTTCCTTCTAAAATGATTTGGTGACGTGGATTGAAAAGGAGCAAGTGTGATGGAAAATAAAGGGACATCTTGATAGATTCAACACAGGGAAATAGAGTGATATACACTGAAGTTAATTTTCACTCAGAAAGGGGAATTCTCACCTCACTGATGTCGATGGGAAAGCTGTTGCTTTTGATCAAGTGAGGAATTGATCTAAAGTGACTGAATGTTTGTTAGGAATCCATGTGAAAGAGAAATGTAGGACAGGCTCTTCCGGAGTTTCGGTGAAGATGCACTGAGTACATTGCTGTATGAACCCTTTTATTTACATCTCAGGACTTGCTGTAGAACACTTTTTCAGGGTTGGTCTAAAATCTTTGTTCAGATAAAACTTTTCAATGGAGAGTAAGATTTTAATATTTCTCCTATCACAGTGATTTCAGATCAGGTGATTCTGGCCAGATGACATCGAATGGGTTGGATTGGCTGGATCACATGAAGACTGGGGACAGGACTCAGTAGGTCAAGTCAGGGTACTCCAATACCTTAGGTCATGGCGTCTGACTCTTCATTTTGCTCCTATGGCTGCTATGTAAAGGGGGTAATAATAGAGAGAAACTTTACCTCCAAAATTGCTCACAAGTTGAAGAATCCTGATACACTGCTTGCAGGCTGCAAGAATCACAGGTAAGAGGAAAACAGAAGTGTAAGGAACAACATCTTCAAATGATGAGAAAAACCATCTCAATGTCTGTACTACACTTAAAGAAACCATTGAGGCCTGTTCTCACTAGTGGAAGGATTTCAGGGTTAGAAATACTGTTGCTTGTCTCTTCACTGTGGAGAAAAAGACCTGTAGGAACATTTTTAATAAATACAGTAATTTTCTGACCATAATAGAAACAAACCTTCAAGTCTATGCATTTTGGCTAGCAATTTATGTCTGAAAGGGCAACAAACATTTTGAGACAAATGAGAAAGTGTTGGTCAAAGTTCACTATGCCCTTATGGAAAGTGTTTCCATGGAGTGAGATTAAAATTAATCTTGAGTCTTGAAAATTAATTTGTATGAATTTTGAACTTGCCTTTGCCGACAGAGTTCCATCCTCATCTGCTTTTACTAAGAAAACCAACTGAAATGCAGACATTTCCAGAAGCTACTGAAGCTTTCTTTATAAACTTTAGGTTTCTTTGCTAAGCCTCTGTTCTGTCAAAAGTGATCCTAATTGTCTGACATTTAATGTCATCCATCAGACCAATTTTTCGTTCCTCACATGCTGTTTCAAGAATTCTGATCCCTAATTTAATTAATGAATCATTGTTTCCTGAGTTATTAGCTGCATCTGTTCCTCTTCATTTTTAAAAACAATTGCAATATTTTTTTCACTTGTCTCCTTGAAAATAAATGCTGCAAATTGGTTGTGATGCTCAAAAGTGCTATTGCTTTTAAGCCATTCTTCCCTTCCCTTCCACATGGGGCTAAATGTGACTCCTTTAATGCCTTTAAACTCCCATGGGGTCAGAGCTTGTTGCAAGCTATTCTATCTGTAGGCTTTCTTCTATGTAATGACATCCAGGCCCCGATAAAATCTGTGAACATTTTGATGTCTAGTATTTTTACTCATATTACAGCTAATTAATTCATGCCTGTGAAGCACTTTGAAACTACACAAACACTTACTTAATATGGTCCTTTTTCATGATTTACCATTCTTAACTCACATGAACTTTGAATTAGAGGATTTCTCTCATTGTAATCTGAAATACATTTTACCAAAGATTGACAGACTGTTTCCACTTTTCAGAACATGCCTCCTCAGTTTTGGCTTAACTTTGCTACTCACTGAATGAATACCGTGAAAGCGTGACCTCATCAAAGCCATCAGGGACCTCAAGACCAGAAAATGTCACCTCAGGCATGACCAAACTCCTAAAGTGCATGCAAGAAAGATTTTAGGAAGTTGTATGAAGAACCAGGGCTTAACTTTCCACCTATGGGATCTGGTCAAGCTTCCTGCCTTTGTTTGATCAGTCTCTTACTCCAGCACTGGGTGGCAAGAGAGAGCTTAGCCAACCTAGGCTGCCGTCCGCATTAAGGCAGCTGGAGTCAGTGATCATGGGTTTAGGTTTACACCTAGTCTAATTACAATTAGAAACTAACACTACAGTAAGAGTTTGGGCAAATGGTACTTTCATCCTGAACTTCCAAAAACTTACTCTATTCCTATTCAGTGCTTGAGGAGGTGCCATAGATCACCATATTTACAAAAATTTATTTTGCAGGAATAAGGCTGAGCTCTTCACAAAAGTAAGACAAGGGCTTAAGATGAGAATAATTTAATCCAAAAGCTGTGGCTTGTAAACCTTTTAAGCCTTAGTTGTGCTCCCAGGAGAAACCGAAGGGAAGGTGGTGGGGATGAAGGAGGACATTGTGCTCGGGTCTTACCCCTGACTGGGCACAGGACATGGCCACACTGATGCTTGAGATCATGAGCATTCCTGAAGAGGCTGGTTCAGACAAGGCAGGGATGAACAGGCACTTTTCAAAAACTGTATTTAGAAATCATCTTAATTGTCTCCTTTGTTAAAATAGGTGTTTTTATCTTAAGCAGTGATATATTATTATTATTTGTTATGTATATTATCATACTGTCTACTTACACTTGTATGTTATTTGGAAGTTAATTATGCCTCCCATCCTTTCACAGTCTCCACTAATGTTCAGTTTTAACGCATTAATGTGTTCTTCTTGGACGATGTGTATCCTGGATGCAAGAATAAAAATTAAATTGAGATCTTAAGGTAAAAAGAAGGTTCATCTCAGGTAATTAATATTTACCTCCAGCAAAACACTGACTAATTACACTGGTGCTGTAGGGGGAGAGAGACCTGTAAGGAGCTGGTTACCCATTATCTGCCCAGCTTGAGGAGCTCTGCCAGCCCCTGCGAGCTGATGAGGGTCCTTGAGAGACTCCCAGCTGCGGTAGCAGGAGCACAGATGCTTTCTCCCACCCCACCACACCTGTGCTGCTGAAGAACCAGAGAAGAGCTGGCACCAGCAGCTTGAGGCAAGCAGCCTGAGGCTGGCGAACAGACAGATTTTGTGTGGCGCCCAGCGGCACCACGGAAGGGTGAGCACCTCTCTGGTCCTGGCTGCCACCGTGCCTGGACCACAGTGTGGGCTGGGGTCTGTGGCCGGGGAGGCGGGTGAGGTAGCGCAGGCCATGCGATTCACAGTGTCTCTTCTCTTGGAGAAGGTGCGTGCCCTGGCTCCTGCTGAGTGTCTACCGATGCACTTAAATTTTAGGTTGAAGAAGGATGTGTCAGACTGGTTCCTTTTTACAGGTTACTCACTCTTGGGGTAAGGTAATAAGAAATGGTCCCATTAAGTGGTACCTGCCAGTACGTCCTGCTGTCCTTCAGTATTTGTTGGGCCTGCCTCTATTTCCTCAAGGTAAATAGGGTTCTCTTATCACGGGGAAGGAGTAGTGGGATAGGGAGTGCTGGTGCTACAGACCAGGTGATGGCTCTGCTGCCTGTTGCCTCGGTTGCCTGCCCAGCAACACAGCACAGAACTCTGGTCCAGCAGAGACAGGGACCTGAGCTCGGGAAAAGTGGGGTTCAGCTCCCTGTGACACTGCTTCCCTGCTGATGGTATTTGGGACCAATTATTTCAGCTTCTTCTACACCTACAGATTGCCAGCCCTAAAATCAGATGCTTGCAGGGCCTTCCAAGGTCTGCTGATAAACATCTTGATGGTAGCCCTAGGAACAGGGAGTTTCTTATGTAGATGGTCTTGTGAGTGCCACTGAGAAGCTGGCTGTCACCAGGGGAAGACCTGAGTCCACAGCTGTGTGATTCCCACAGCTGGAAGAGAGGGAAATGGCTGAAATCTTAACGTACTTTCCAGTGCTGCATCCCTGCTGGGATGGGGATTCCTCCCCTGTGCACATCCCCTCACTAGAACAAGGCCATGTAATTGCTATTACAGCTGGAACAAAGTTCACCTTATTTTCCATTGAAAAGATCATTTTGTATGTTTCTCAAGTAGGTTTTCTGACTTGGTGGCCTAACAAACTCACAGGACTGAGTAGGTATCATTTCTCTAAATCACTTTTAACAGATCTTCTCATTAATCATTGCTGATCTAAACAGTTTGATCCCACTGAAGTACGTAAAGTATGCATTCAGTGGCTTAGTCATGGAGTCACCATTCAGTCCAGAGGTTAAATGCAAAGTTGTATTAGACATAGAGTATTGCAAAAATAACCCCAGGCTTTTAGTTTTGATTTCCACTTTATTGATTTGCACTAGGTAAATTTAATTCCAAATCTTACAGATGGCTGAGATAGTCATTCAATTTTGTCATTGTAGTGAAGAAACCATTAGGAAAATGGAGAACTAAAGGTCACAGTAATCTTCTCTGGAATGAAGAATGAAGAACTAGTTTTATTCAGAGATCAGATTTGTACCAAAAACTCTGAAACACTCACACCATGCCATTATTTAAGCATTTACAAAGTTTTGCCGATATACAACATTTGTGAAACACAACACTGCTGAACAGAAGATGGAAATGTGGGAAGTAGCTTCTTTCTTTCCATGTACGGGTTGTGAATTTCCCATGTTATGCAAGCACGGTAATTATCCATAGGCATTTTCGTACTCCTTCATCCTATGGAGGTGTTTGTACTGGCCCTGTGATCTCTGTGATGTGGAAAAGAACCTTGGATCTGCCTCAGACCCATACCCATAAACTTACAAATAATCACTTTTTTCTTCTGAGCAGTCACTTTTTTTCTCCAGGGATACTTAGAGGAAATACTTTCTGCTGTATGAGATAAACCACATTTGTTGACTTTAATTTTAAGTGTCTTCTTTCTGCACATGAAAGGTACTCAATGTGTTTCAACAAATCCATTTCACATTTAAAAGGAGGCAATATAAGTATGAAAGTTATATATTTGTTTCTTGGAAGAAAAACTGGCTTTTACAACCACAAGGTATTGTCGAACACCTGAAAACACTTTAGCATGTAAATGTTGGCAGAAACTAACATGCACAGAGGTCTAGAGCCACTGCAGGGGGCTAGACCCCTCTAGACCCGAGTCAGGGTACCTGACGTGGACTCCCCAGCTATCCTGTAAGGGTGAGAGGAAATCTCCAGAAGATCCCGGATCAGATCTGTCAGCCTTTAAGGTATCTCAGCTGTGCAGGGTGCCCGATGGCATGAGGCACCTGCACAGCTTTCCCTGGGGCTTCTGCGCTAAGAGGTGAGGGATGGCTGAGAGCGGGCGGCCTCGAATCAGGGCTGTCAAAGCCCAACATTTAGGCTGTGCAGAAACCTGCGTTTCAGAATCACCTTAGTTTAAGGCTTAACCACAGCTGTTTGCCTCCATTGGTGTGCTCCATCACCCAGTAGCAGCAGAGTTTGGATGACTGTATTAGAAGACAATATTTATTTCAGCCACAGCCGGCAGCTCCTGTTCCATCTCATTACCAGCTCAAACATTGGCAGAAACTGAGCTTCACAGCCACATCCAGGTTGTGGTGAACCATTTCCACTCAAAGCCTGGTACCAGCCATGACACATAGAAGAAAGATGTTGCAGCACCAGCTGTTACAGTATGGGGCTTGTTCTCCTCTTGGCCACAAGCATGTAGCCTTTCTGGATTAAGAAAGTATGGTTGCAGAACATGTAGTATTTGAAGTCTCCTCCTTGTTGTGATACTGCACAAAAGGCCACTCGCCACTGAGTGATTTTACTTGCTCCTCTCATAAAAGTCCTCAAGGTGTCATTGGCTACCAGGGCTAGAAATGGAGTTGAGTAAATGGAGCATTTTCTGCGTAAATCCCTATCTTGCTCTGTCAGCCTTACAGGAATTATATTGATATCCCACTTGCTGCTACTTTAAATTCTTTCACTATGAACATAACATCCTTTGCCTCACTTAGCTGTTTCTTACACCTTTCTACTTTCAATCAAAATGCCAATTTCCTTCCTTGTGCTCCTTATATTGTGTCCTGAGTGCCAACAACCTTGAACCTGTGGCACACTGAACGCTCACAAAACACAGAGACAGGTTTGAGACTATTATTATAAGAAAATATAATATATATTTCATAAATATAGGAAAATCATGGACTTTTCTGCAGAATTTTTTCTTTTAGTCTAGTGGGTGGTCTCTCTGCCCATGGCAAGGGAGTTGGAACAAGATGATCTTTAAGGTCCCTTCCTACCCAAACCATTCTATGATTCTATGAAAGCAGTAATCCAGAGAAAAGGAGTGGATTTTTGAACCATGAGCCTTAAGTTTTAGTCTGTTTTATTGAAACATGATTTAAAAAACAGCTTGGATGCAACTAATTGAAGTAATAACCACAAGCATCTTGAGGAAGCCCTCCCAAATTCTGCTCCACGTGTGTCAATGGAAAAGTGTGCTATAATTGCACTGTGAAATAATGAAAGAAAAAAAGAAAAAAGAAAAAATATCCTTTTACATTTGGTACCACAGCAAGGTGACCAGCCTTATTAAATTTTTGTTTACGTATTACAGTCCCTTGACTCTGTTCCAAGGTAATGTGGGGCTGAGGACTTGGAGAAGGGAAAGCCCCAGTTCAGACAGGAACCTCAGGCAAAGGAGGCACCCGGGTTTGGAAGAAGGGGCACGTAGCTGGGGATAACAAGCTCTTCGTGCCAGCTGCTCACAGATTACCTTTTTACCCTGACTTATTCTGGGTTCATATCACTGTTGGCCATTGCAATATCCTGCTACCTTGCTTGCACTCTCAAATTAACTATATTACAGCTCTTGGCCACAGAAAGCATCTGTTTGACCTCAGACACATTCCCAAGCATGGCGCTAACACTACATGTGTTAAAAGAAGGGGGCTGATGAAAACTAGGGCTCCTCCTGGCTTTTTTTGCAGACTCCTTGTGAAACTCCAGGTGAGGCCCATGGAGGCTTCATTTCTTCATCAGCGAAAGCAGAGCTAAGAATGCACCTGCATTTCCCGGTGTTGCGGTAAGGATTATTCTTTTCTAAAATGGAATACAGATGAGGGACTAACTACGAAGTGTCACATATGAAAAAAATACCTGTAACTGTACCTCTCCCTCCTTTTTTCACACTGAGCTACCAGTGAATCCTGACATTTTAATTCTTATATGGCTTATTATCATGGGTGGGCAGCAGAAGTAATGATTATTTACTGAATAAAAAACCACTATGTTAAGGATTTTACTTTCTGCTTCCTGTCCCTTCTGCCAAGGCCACCTTCCAACCTTGCATCCCACAGGACCGCCCTCCTGATTTTTGTATTCACTCGGCACTGAGATAAATGCTCCTGTTTACTTCATCTGATGTGTCTTTTTAAAGGGAATGATGTGTGTAAGGCAAATATTCTACTTAAGTTTGATGAGAAATTTTTCAGTGGTTTGTATGAGTGCCAAGATCAAGTGCCTAGAAGTGTGTGAAAAAGTGTGCTTTCCTTAAAAATGGACTGTACCTATGGTACAGTTAATATACTAATTTCTTCACTTACTTTTACTGAATAAAAGCAAACCCACTTTTTAAAATGTCAACGCCTTTTAATTAATAACGTATTACATGAAATTTTTTGGTTTAGATTCTAAGGCCTTTTATGCCATTGATGTGCCAGTGGTTTTCAAATGTTACTTTGTCTGAAATACGCAGTAAAATAGAAAATGGCTTCAGAATCACGGATTAGCTGTCACTGATGGCATAAGTCTGTCAATAGCAGCCAGTAAATGCGGGAGGCTGACTTTTTCCTCTTATTTTTATTTATAAATTCCATTTCAGAATAGCAATAAGACACGGCAGGCCATGCATTTTGAAGGGATTATTGCACTTCTCTTATGACTAAAGTCACTTGCCCTTTAGCCTTGTGTCTTCTAACACCTCCTGAGGTGTTCAGTAGTAGGCCAGAAATGCATGGCATGCTGTGTCTTATAGCTCAAATATATTTAGCTTGATCATACAGAAAAATAATGATAAAGTAAAAGAATGTTCAAGGAACACCCCCAGCTATTCCATTCTTTTTCCATTCTTTTTTAATGAACTCATAGGTAAAATAATTCACAGGTTGCCAACTGTTTGTTAAAATGTACATGAAACATAGAAGAACTGTTTCCCTGTTGCAGTTATGGTATCTTGCAGTATATATGAAACACCAACCTTTTAATACAGTTTGGATTGTTGCATAATATAGAAATGCATCTAAATTCTTAAAAGGGTTAAACAGTTCCATTCTGCCTTAAATTACCACTGTCATTCAATTCATTAGATGAGTTTATGGAGTTACAATATGTCTGTAATTTATAGCCTGCTTACTGACAAAGCTTAATGCTAACATATGCCTAATTTGCCAAGGTTATCTCAAGCCCCATTCATCTCCCCCACTAACAATATGCTGCTGATTCCATGCTTCATGGATGAGGTACATGCGGTTTCATATTTAGTGCTATCAATCACAAGTAATTGCCTCCAGCTCCCCGCCTCAGTGTTCAAAGTGATTTCTCTTCAGCCTCTGAAGCTTGATGAAAAGGGGATGCGTAGCCAGAGGAGGGCATCCTCCTCCAGCCTTAGCAACTGCAGACCTGAAGGAGCTGGAAATCAGAGAGGAAGGCACACCTGCAACTGACATTTCCAAACTTTTCTCTCCTAGGGCACGCATTTTTTTGCAGTCAGGAAAGTACACTTCTGGGCATACGCTTGTGCAGTAGTGGCAACCCTCCATGGGAAGAGAGCTGGCTTCCATAGTGACTCCCTCAGGATTTCCCCAGTGATATTCTGGACTGACCTGGGAAACCTCTAGCCCAGCTGCTCCATGCCCCGAATCACAGCCTGGGGGTGCCCCACTGCGCTCCTGGGCCCTTGGTGAAGTTGCACAGACATGTGGGACAAGGCAGGACCAGGGTCTGCCAGAGAAGATCACAGTTCATGTGTGTGTTTTCGCTGTCTACTGAGTCTTCTTGGTGGGATTGTTATACCACCAACAAATTGCACTTTATGTAGGATAATATTTTTAAATCGCGAAACTCCCAGTCCTATCAACTCCTAATCCTGTGCCCAGCTTCATTCCTGGGAAGGGTGCCATTGGATTGCCTTGTAGAAGTGTTTACAGTATCAGGACCTAAGGAGATTGACTAACTTACAACTCCCTCTTCTCTTCCTCTTTGTCTTCTTTCTGGTATTTTCTGCAGCTTCACATTAAGCTACAGTGGTCCCTTGTATCAGCACATACCTACCCCTCTCCTTATCTAATTAGGCTTTTTTCATATGGCTGTAGTCACCCTAGAAGCTGAACAGTGAATGGAAAATTCAGTTGAAGTGTCTGATCCTGATCTGTTTACGCATATTCTTACTGCAAGTCATGGGGACTGCTCACACTCCTGTATGAGTACTAGCATTTGTATTTATAATACATGCATCAAAATCTTCAATTTTTATGAATGTGAACAAACGTGCGCGCGCGCACATGTTGTCTGCTGAATGAGCTCCTGAGCCATGTAGCTATGTAGCTTCCTGAGCCTTTAGATACATTCCAGGGATCTCTTAGATCACATTAGAAAACACAAAGAATGAGTTAGCAAATATATTTTGCCGAAAATATGTCTCTCACTTTACTTTGGGATTCGACAATCAAGAATATTGAGGAAAAAATTTTGGGTTTGGATATTCATTCTGCTATCAAACAGCTGTAATTTCAGATTTGGTGAGGATGTTTTTGTCCTTTATATTCTAAAACTTCCTCAGGATAATGGAGACTGTTTCACAGACCCAGTGAAACTCTCTGTTCGTGTGAATTTACTATGATCTGCAGTACTGAAAGAAATGACTGCAGCTAAACCAATCCTGGATGAACAGGTGTATAGGATTTAAAACCAGAGTGATATTCATTAGTTTCACTGCATAGGAACACAGTAATTTTAATGTTTACTTTAAAAGTGTTCCAGAAAAAAAAATTAATTTAATTAAAGAAACTGCTATTTCTGATACTGTTTTTTTCTACGAAATGAAAATCACTGTGCTGTATGGAAGTCACAGCTGATGATATGAAAACCAGTGTTAGCTTCTCTTAGGGTTTTGGGGGTTTTTGTTTGTTTTCTATGTTGTGCCAGAACTCAGGAGCATGCCATGGAAGGACAGCAGTCACGGGCTTCACATAAGTTTACTTAAGAAAGAACTAACTTCTATAACAATCAGAAAAACTATTGCACTTGCAGAAGAAAATGCTAACTGTGGTTTTGTGGTTAATTGTGGTTATGCTTTTTATGAACTGACATTTGGGTGAATTTAAAACTGTAGTGATTCTCACTTGTACTTAAATAAGCTTTTATTTCTAAAGAGTCTGACAGGATAAAGCCAAAGAATCTGCTAAAAATGGGTATTCATTTTACTTCCCGCACTCACATACAAGGCCAGCCATTTTATTTTTATAGTATAGTTCTAACTTTTTACGTTTACTTTTTAGTCAAATCAAGTGTGTGAGAGAAATACATGTAACACTCTTTTCCATATAATTTGCATTAACATGACTTACAGTTCAAGAGAACTGAGCCATATGGGTACAAAATAAATTATATTTTAAAAATACAATATTAGTTATTACTTAATAGAAGGGTTGGGTTTTTTTTTTCTATTTGGAATATCTGAAATAAACATAAAACCAAATAAATCACATAATCTATAGTAAACATTTCTGAAAGAAGAATTTTTAAAGACTTTTTTGGAAATTTAAGTATTATGTTGTGAGGCTTCAGGAAGATACACATTTATCTAAAGATACCTTAAGCAGTACTAGCTAGTAAAAGAAGTATTCAGAAAACTTATCTTTTTGTTTTAAAGACTGTTTCTTAATCAGTGGCTGGAAGGAAATGTCTTTGTGGATCTTTGCATATATTCCAAAGGGCTCTAAGGCTAAGTGGCTGCACTTTGCATTGCGTCTGCTGACTTCCCATTCAGAGCCCCTCTGACAAGCAGGGGGGTGGAGGGGTGCTGTGCTGTGGTTTGTGGGAATAGGCTCTTTCAGTTCTGGTTTATTACATGGCTAATTAACCAAGGTCAGCAAGCTCTTTTATAAGTCTGCCAATAGAGACATCACTGGCGCTCTAACAGATCCGTTTATTATATTGCGTGCCCTGATAATATGACAATGATAAAAAAAACTACAGGGGAACATTTACTTGGGGCATTGAACAAACATGCAAACATGGGAATCAAAAGTAAAACTGAAATAATGGGCACTGCGATATTTTGGATTTTGACAGGTTTAATCTTAAACCCATTTATTTTCTATGTTATTCCACAACGGTTATGTGTAGCAAATGTGAATAATGACTACAGGAATTTATAAGCTGTAACAGTAACATGCCACAGTAATAACCTGGTTTACCCATGACACAGGATCTTCAGCGAGTTTGCCACTCCATATATTAATTAACAAGGAATGCACGGTAGCGCATAATTAGGGTGTAAAACAAGGAACCTCATCTCAGGATTATGCACCAGGCTAGAATAAGCCTCAGTGTCCCCCAAACTGCCATGAATGCAGAACAGAGCTGATTGATTACTACTGACTCAGCACAGAGCCATCTTGCAGGATGTTGTCACCTTCATTTAAGTAGCTAAGGGGCTCTCTTAAAACTAATGAGACCAGTGTTTATACTCTGGTCCAAAAGTTTGGTGGTCAGAGGCCTCCTCTGGCCATCCTTGACATGCACAGGGCTGCTGCTCCAGCACTGTGCACGAAGCCAGGCATGCCTGAGGCTGTCCCTGCGTGAGCACCAGGTTACAACGCTTCCCAGGGGAGCTTTGGCCACAGCTCATCAGCCCCACAACACCCAGCTTGTACCTGCCCCTGGGAAACCTCCATGGCACCTGGGCATTCCTCCCTTCTCATCTGCTACAACCAGCTCGTGGAGGTACTGCTGCTACATGACAGGATGTCTATCATTGGCATGGCATTCCCTTTCCTCGTGGTAGCCTCTCTTCAGCTGTGAGATGAGCTATAGCCTCCATGTCTGAGACAGCCAGGTCACTGGTGGTTATTGCTCCTGCATCTCAGCTGATCCGTATGGGCTGTGTTTGCCAGTGGCTACATGGATGTGTGCATGGGCCTCCAAAAGTCCCATCCGGATGTCACCCAGGGCGATTTGGCCCCCACAATGCCACTGACTGAACCAGAATGATTTCAGGATGATCTTTAGGAGGGCAAGGGGTGAGCAACCCAACATTGAATGGGGGGGAGGCAGTCTGAGCAGTCTTACCTGGGGAGTACTAACCTGCACTTGCTGTCATGTTGGATTGCCTGTAGGGTTGCTTTTTCTAGGAGAGGGCTGGCAGGGCCCAGTGTGCACCCCAAAGGCCCCTTAAAAACTTCTCTAATGTTCACAGGGGGTGGAAGGCTGTACTCTCACTTCTTGTCCCCAGCTGCAATCTTCTGGGCTGTGGTCTGAGAGGCTGGGTGCCTCTGTGTTGTACTTCCAGGGGGCTCCAGGGCAGGCAGGAGGCTGTGATTCTCTACTGACCTTTCCTATATTTCCTCCAGAGGCCTCCAGTGCACTAGGGGAACCATCTCCAGATTGACCTCCTCAGTATCTCTTTACATGCCATTCCCATCTTAAACCTTACATCCTGTCTTGGTACCAACATGTGAGCTGATTCCCTGCCTGTGGAGGGTAAGAATCCCGAAGGGTGTGTAGTCTGTTGAAAAGGTGGCCTGTTGGACTATGACATCTCTCCACTGACTTACACCTTCTTCTATGGCTATTCCCCATTTTATTTGGCACTGCCAGAAAAACCTACCTCCACTACTTATGTACTCAACATTCAAACAAACATTTTCTTGCTCTGTCTAATTTAGAAGAAAGTTCTTCCTAAAAATTTGCAGTTCATCTTGTTCTATCAGATCTCTTCTTGAGGCTCTTCTGCTATGCCTACAAAAATCCTGAAAGTGGTTAGTCTGCTGGTGTACAGAAACCACCATGTCTTAGATGATGCAGAAACCACTACTCTCTCCCCATCCACTTCTCATGTCTATTGCATTCTCCTAGACTTACAGCATGGGAGCTCAGCTCTGAATCAGGATATTGGTACTTAGGTATGTGTGCACGTGTAGGTGTCACATATGGGTTAGGAGCCTAGGCCTCCCGTATGGTCAGCTGTGTCTAGTTCATACAGTAGAAATGGCAGGGTGATTGAACTTCCTCAGGCATGGACACTGGGGGCTTGATTCATCTACTAGAGCTCCTGGTAGAGAGTTGCTGCACAGGTAGGATGCCTACAGTAACACATGTAACAAATAAATATAGCCATGAAGGGATCCTAAAAGCAGATTGGGCAAAAAAATAAACAAAACAGGAATTCTTCCTATAGTTAGCTAGCTAGAAGTCTTTGCTTCTTAGGAAGTGTGTGCTACCTGGAGAAATTAAAGAATGAGTATCAGTTGAGTAACACCACCGCTGAAGCTGATGCTGGTCATGGTGGACCACATCTGCAGTAGTCACAACTGGCAACAGTCATCAGTGTAGTCCTCCTTTACCAGGACATAATGCAGCACTAGGCAAGATGCAAAGAATGACAAGGACTTTTCATAGTCTTTTACAGTCCATCAGGCAGATCACATCATTGTAAATCACACCTGTATAACTTGGTTTCTCTTCCCTCCTGAGACCATTTCTGGTCTTGTCTCTCAGACACAAGTAAGGTTTGTAAATATACATTGTCAGAATGAAAAGAGGAAAAGCCCAGAACCAAAAAAACCCCACCTGACTCTAAAGCCCCCAAACCCAAAGAACTACCCTCTGTCAGAGTGAAGTGTCAGTAGGAATCAGAGGTCTGACTCCATGAAGATCAGGCAAGGAGAAAACTTTTTACTTTCTGCCCCTTGCACTTTACCATTCAGTAATGGTGAAGTTCCAGATGAATCTGGAACTATATTTTGCTCTTCAGTTGTTTGATGTCCTGTTATGGTCCTTGGAACATGTGTCAAAATGCTGTCCTTTATTTCATATAATATGTTTTAAGCTAGTGTCATAGCCAGCAGGTTACGTCCATGCTAGCCACATGGGTTAAATTACAGAGAGACACCAGTTTGCAGCTCTTGTGTCACACATAGATTTACTTCCTTGCTGCCAAGAAAGAAATTCAAGCACATCGTTCATGTCCTGGGTGAGTGAAAGGATGAAACAACTACCTCTCATATTTCTAAAAAGGAGAAGAGTGATGGTTTCTCCATTTTTTATGAAACAAAATGAGACGCATCTTATTTGGTCTATTTAAAATTTAATGGTATTGTTACTCATAAGGGCCCACTTATTTCCACACATAGTGAGGGTAAACAGCTTGTTCTCTTGGGGTGAGGGATACAGAGAAGTTCCCCACAGATGTCAGTCCCGTGACATCCATACAATTGTACAAAAAGTTTAACCCTTTGGTGATGACTGTGTTGAAGGGAAATTTATGAATAGTTTTAATTGGGAGTAACCTAAGATATTGGTTTGTTCATCACCAGTATAAAATGTGTTAGTCTTACCAGGATGTTTTTTTTCTATGGTGTGCCATATTTTTGATTGTGGAGCCTCGGATGCAAAGACTGAATTGGCACAACTTTGTCGATATTGGTACTGAAAGCTCAAATAGCAGCACCAAATACATCCAGTTCTTATGAGTATAATTTGAAAGGGAATCTCACTGTTGCTGCTACTCCAGTTGCAAGGGCAGTGTATTTGTAAACATTTAATTACCTGCTTTGTAAAACCTGAACTAATGCTTTATAGGAAAAACCTAACCGTGATGTTTCCGGAGAGAAGAATGTTAAAACTTCCATTGTTTTTATTTTCTTCCAGCAGTGCCTAATATCTAAATGGCATAGGTTTAAATCACTTCCACAAAGCCTTTGAATTGAGTAGGCCATGCCAACTATTTTACCAATAATGGCTTTTCCTTTCACATCTATATTTTTTCCAGTCATGTGAAATTTGCTCTGTTTGGTATTAACTTTCTGTAATTCTTTGGGTAAAAAGGGCAAAAACCTTCTTATCCTCATCATCTTTTATCCTGAACATGATAGTTTGCGCCTGAGTAACAACTTCATGCAGTATGAAAATTTAATCAGTTAATGTCTATTCTCAGTGTTTTTCAAGAGTTCTTTTGAAGAGACCCACATGTGGTCTCCTTTTGTAAAAAGGGGTGCTATTCCTTTAAGCCCCCCTACATTGCTCGCTAAATCTTCAGTGAGTTGAGGGGCTTACACCAGCAGGATCGGTACACATAGTCCTCTGAAAGCTGGCATTAGAGCACTTCATAAATGTGGGTAACATTGTAGTAAAGGCATTGTGGGTTGTAAAATATCTCCACACCTCAGATGTTAAAGTTCAGTTAAACCACTCTGTAACTGCAGTTTTGACTTCATTAGCGGTAACAAAATGGTGAACATTATGTTACCTTAAACTGCTGAAAGACCTGCTTGGAAAGTTCTTTAAGCCTCTCTGTCTGTATTTTCTGAGCTTCACTTCCTTTAGGAAAAAATGGTTTGAAAGGCCTCTGGGACTTCATTGCCCAGCTTATCTGCTGATCCTAAAGCCCAGGCACCTTATATATATTTATATATATACATATATATCTCCCATCTGTCATTGTTACAATGTACTTGAAACTACAGCTTTGCTTGGAGAACTGCTGCATAGGCCAAAGTGTGCTTCCCATTGTACAGCCCCAAATAATACTTTTGTTTCTTTTAACATTTATTTGAGTTGCCTCCCACAAAGCGGAGGCCAGCTTTCTGCTTGTTGGCTGGTCAAGGCCTCGCTACCTCACTACATTTGTTTGGCTTTTTGAAAAACAGAGCTTACCCTGCCCAAAATTGCATTCATGTCAGCATGAAATTTTCTTTAATAGAAACATCCCTGTAGCCAACACCAAGGTTTATTTGGACCCTTTATCAGGGAGTACAGTGATACGATGAGGGGTAACGGTTTTAAACTGAGAGAGGGGAGATTTAGATTAGATATTAGGAAGGAATTCTTTACTCTGAAGGTGGCGAGACACTGGAACAGGCTGCCCAGAGAAGTTGTGGATGCCCCATCCCTGGAGGTGTTCAAGGCCAGGCTGGATGGGGCTTTGAGCAACGTGGTCTGGTGGGAGGTGTCCCTGCCCAT